>VZSC01009645.1:486022-577539 GCA_013398225.1 Steatornis caripensis
GAGGTTGTGGAGTCTCCTTCTCTGGAGATATTCAAAACCCGCCTGGACGCATTCCTGTGCAACCTGCTCTAGGCTAACCTGCTTTAGCAGGGGGGTTGGACTAGATGATCTCTAGAGGTCCCTTCCAACCCCTACCATTCTATGATTCTATGATTCTATGAAATGTGCATTGCAAGAGTTTATATGAAGGGAGAGGTGATGGCCAGTTGTCCTTTGGTGTCCCCCACATACGTGCATGTATTGAACACACCTGTCTATCTGCACAAGCACATGCAGACATGTTAAAATTACAGCACGCACTGGGGTGACATAGTGGCACGTGGAGTTAAGTAAATACTCAGTAAATTTGAAGCCTTTGTTTCCCAAGTTGGAAAAAAGTCAGTGTTGTCTCCCCAGGTCCAGTGCTGGAGCCAATTTTTGATGCTGGACCAGATAGAGGCAATTACATAGATCTTTTAGTTCTGGGTTTCGGCTCCTGTGCAGCAAGACTTTTGCAAGAGCACCTTGGGAGCCCTGGACACCCACACACCCCAACAGCAGCTCTGCCCCCGCAGTGGCACAAACCCTGTGGCGGAGGGGAGCGTGCCACCCGGCAGCCTCTCCTTGTTTCACCCGGATAGATCACAGCTTCCCGCTAACACACACACAGACTCAGCCCTGCAGCTGCAGAATTACATCTGCTCCATTTGCCTCCATTTTTTTTCTACACACACCCCGCCCGGGGAAATGTGATGCATTGGCTTTCTTAAAGGGCCACGCAGCACATGCAAGTATCACGCGTCGGGGTGTGCAATGGACCCTGACTTTGTGCGGCAGCCCCGAAACACCTGTGGTGTGCATCAGCAGGGGAAATCGCTGCCGCTGCACCAGCCTGTGCCCAGTGGCAGCCCTGGCTTCCTGGCAGAAGGCAGAGCTGGGGACACAGAGGCAGGGGACGGCTGAGCGATTTGCAGAGCATTTGCCTGTGGATTGATGCCGGAGGAACTGGGCTGCGGCCGCCTAGTGGGAGAAGATGCGTGGAAGCCCATGGGTGAAGAGTGGCCATGGTGGCTGGCCGGGGAGGGCGATACAAGCAGCCATGCTCCTTGCAAGCAGCCAGCCCCAGTTTTGCAGCAGGGAGGCCTACGGCTCCAAAAAGCCGGTCCCCATGGGGGTGCCTGTGGAGGAGTGGGCTTCACCTGCGCCCGTGCAATTGGGGCTTGGTGGGGCTGCGGTGGCCGGCTGGCACTGCCTGCCTCACTGGCAGGCATATATGCTGCCATACGCTGCCTTTGCACCCATTTCTGCAAGAGCCACAAGCAGGAGGGGCAAAATCCGCCAGCGTGTGTGAGCGATTCATTGTTTCCCTGTCACCGCTTTAAATCAAACTAAACTCTACAAAAAAGAAAAAGGCGTTTTTACAGCCGCACCTGTTATGCTACTGCAATTAGGGCTCCATTATAGCCCCACACATTAAAAGGTTTCAAAACACGGCTATGTAAATCCGCTTGGACTGAAAAAGAAAAAAATTGCCAGTGAACTGATCTGTGGACAAACAGGGCTGTGGACAAACAGGACTGCCAGACGGCTCTTGGGGCTGAGTGCTTTGGGGATACTCAGATTATACACCCGAGCCACTCGGCTGCACAAGGTGACGTTCAGATGGGGTGTGAGCAAAAGCCATTCCCACTGACCTCCTTGGCAGCTGCCTGTGCTCCCGCTGCTCCGGGGCGGTTCTGGCACCATTTTCTGCTGGTCTTCAGTTTTCCATAGGGATCGCACATGTAATAAAATAAAGGACAAACTCCTAGGACTGGTTTACAATAGTGCCATTAAACAGACTCCAGTCAGCCAGAAGAAGCGCCTGGTGTTTTGCAGCAGCTGCAAGAGTTTGCAAACGATCTAATAACTGGTTAAGAACACCTGCTTTCAGCAGCTTAATAACCAGCTACAGCTTAACCAGTTTGCTCTGAACAAAGCGACATCATTATTTCCATACTGGTCAGATGCAGATGCACCAGAAAGGCCCGACCACTCCACCACTGCCACGCAGAAATGATGCACGACTCGCTGCAAATGACAGGAAAGACTGTGAGGGTCAGACTGACAGATTGCATGTGAAAAAGTTTGGGGCAAATCAACTGAAGAGAGTGACCGGGCTCCGATGCTCACCCTGAGCATGGCTTGGTTACAAAACCTTTGGCTGCCTTGCACGGATGCTGTCCCTCTGCCATCGCCAACCACCCACCCTCATGGCAGTGGCTTGTTAAACGAATTATCTCCACACCGATGAGCCCCTGCAGATGTTCGTTGGCGCATTAGCAGTTTCAGTAGATTTATGGGTTTAGGGTTTATGGAGTCATTGNTCCCTCTGCCATCACCAACCACCCACCCTCATGGCAGTGGCTTGTTAAACGAATTATCTCCACACCGATGAGCCCCTGCAGATGTTCGTTGGCGCATTAGCAGTTTCAGTAGATTTATGGGTTTAGGGTTTATGGAGTCATTGATATATGAATTAAGCACTGACTGACTGAGACTAACTCTTCAAAAGGAGTCATTATAATCTCTATAGAAATATAATGATTCCAGTGACAACAGCTTCAATGAAACTTCAAAAACATTTACTTAAAAAAAAATAGTACAGAATTATATATTTAAAGTTCTCAGTTTTTCCCAGCCACCAAGGTAAGGGAAGTTCAGCTTTGCAGAGGTCAGACATTCAGGCTTCATCTGGGGAGCTGTTCAGGAAAGGCCACTTCTCCTTTCCTTTGGGCATTGCTGTGGGCACCACAGCTCACACTGGTGTGGGCAATGCAAGGCTGTGATACATGCACCCTCCAGCATTGGGAGAAAGCCATGGACTCGTAGTGTTATGCAGGTAAGAACCAGCCTGCACCTTTCTCCCCTCCATCAAACCAAGCCTAGAATTAAGCTGGAGAAAGTTCAGCCAGGAACAACAAGACACCAAAGAGGCTCTGCTGGTTTTTCTCAAGGTCCTTGTGCTTGAGAATATCCTGCAGCAATATGGCAAACAAATATTAACCTGGCTTTGGTAAAATTTCTGAGCAACGTAGACTGGAAATTTTGGTGCAGTAAAGCAAACCTCCACAACAGAGAAGAACACGCTCCTGCCAACCATGATCTCCCCTTCTTCTGCAGCAGAGGCAGTGAGCTCCCAGCTCAGTCCTCAGCCTCAACGACACATTTGCAACAGCAGACGTCTAGATGTAGTGACATAGCCAGCAGGCAGGTGCCTTTGCTCCAGAAGTGGCTTGCTCTTAGCCATCTCATTCAAATAACAGAGTGGTCAAAGTTTGCTTGAATCCCTCAGTGGGGCTTTATTCCCCCTCACAGGCTGCTGGCCACAGGTAAGCAATCAGCTCTTGGCTACCTCCAAGAGGAAACCCCCCCCAGCTAGGTGCAACCATCTCCACGCGATGGGGCTGGTTATCCCCCCAGCACTGACGGACCTCAGGCTTCTCCATCCCACTGAAGCCTGTGGGGTTGCACCGCTGTGAAAAGCCGTGGCATCAGGCTGGTGTTTTGGCAAGGTGTAGGGTGAATTACGAATGCAGGCACAACCACGCAGATAATCCATGGTCACTGTCATGTACAAAGTGCTTCTGCTCTTTGATGTCTGGTTTGGCAGCTCCTGTGATGAATGGGAAGAGGGCACATTGCTCGGTAGGAGAGCAGCTTCTTTCTGAATTCAGTGAGTTGTGACATTTCAATCTCAATGCTGATGCGAGAGCTGGGGTGATGGGACTCCACCCTGGCCTTGCTGAGGTTCACTGCAAAGTAACGGGCCACCAAGAGCACAACTTGGACAGCTAGTTTTTTGTGTGAAAAACAGCAGAAGGAAACGCTCAGCAGACGGCACCACTGGGTATCTGCAACACACCGGCTGAGCATCCCTGGGAGCAGAGCTGCTGCCAGGGTTAGGGGGAGCACATGCGCACGGCGCCCTGGCTGCACCATGCAGCGCCAGGCCTGGCGGGGGCCGGTCCGTGCTATGCTGGTGAAAAGTGCTTGTGGAGCTGTTGCAGTGAGTGGTGAGCACAGGATCTGTAGCTCAGAAGGCCAATACCAGGTGAACTGGGAAACCTGTCCCCCAGCTGTGACATCCCCATTGGCCTCCTATGAGATGCAGCACGCTTCGGCACAGCTCCTGGCATAGTACACAGGACTGGTGGCTTGCTGAAAGTGTGAAAAGTTTTCATTATACCAAAAAAGAAGAAAACCAGTGCGAGAGATCCTGCTCACAGAGGCCTATTTCAGGCCTTTTCTGGGAGGAGAGGAAGTAAAACTTTGACGCTTATCCTTCAAAAGGACCTAGGATGGGCTTGTGCAGCAGAAGCAGCTCTCGTGGAAAATCCTCCTGGACCACCTTTCTGCAATGAAATGAGCACTCATGGTTTTGTACCCCAATGTCATATTTATTAAATCCAGTGGTCTCCTTCCATGGCTACACACAAACAGTGTAGGACGCCACCACACACACCCCCCTGGGTCTGGAGCACCCTCCTCTCCCAGGCAATACTCTTGTGCTTTGCAGAAATGTATCTTCTAAATGCTTCCACCCAAGCAGGGGGCCAGCATCCCCTCTGCAAAAACCAATCTCCCAATCACAACCTGAGCCTTCCCTGCTAATGACTTTTCAGCTTAAGGCTCAGCCCTCCCCCACCTACCACTTACACTTTAAAACCAGGAAGAAAAATATCACAGGTGAAGCAATATCTCATTTCACTGCAAGCTACCCCCCAGGAAGCAAAGCTCATAGGCACATGCAGCCTTTGAGCATGCCTCTGCTTCATCCATCGTCAATGATGCTGTTAAAAATATCAGGCCAGCCTCTCTGCTGCAATAAGTCACTGCAGCGGCGGAGTGTCCTCTGCCTGCATGGCATGAGATTTCTGACCCACCACGGGAGGAGTTAAGCGTGCAGAAAGGGAGTGAGCCACAGCACACCCTGCCAAGGCCATGCCAGTTGGGCTGCTGAGGCTGGGAATGGGGATCTGGCATGGCTTTCTGCAAGTGCATCGGAGCAGTATTCCCCCACGGCCTCAGCAATGTGTTTTTCTTCTGGTACCTTGAGCTGATGAAAACCTTGGGGCTGCAGAGCGGTTTGTGGGACCCCTCTATGCCAGTCTCCCTGCCCTCACCCCCACCAAGGAGCACTGTGCCTCTGGAAAGTTTCACCCTGCTCCATGGCTGTTAGATGCAAGAAAAGAAATAAGCAGGAAGACAATAAATACGAGTAATAATCACAGAGAAGGGAAGAGGGAGAAAACAAGCCTCAAACCAAATATTCAGAAGGGTCAGGACGCAAAGCAGCAATGTGAAAGCCTCACAGAGGTCAGTGAACGCAGGGCATTAGGGAACTGTTGGCCAGCAACACCCCTGCAGATTTGGGCTGTGCATGCCCTTCACACTGTCTGTTAAACCGAGATTAAGCCAAAGCAAGGACAAGACAAGCAAACACAGGGGCCAGGGATGTCTGCGAGCTGCACAAATACCCACTGGGAAGGGATCCCTGGGCTCCAGAGGGAGGGAAGGACCAGGGGACCCCATGCCTTCTCTTTGGCCACGGCCAGAGAGGTATCTCCCCATGTACAAGGCAGACAGGAAAGGAACGCTCCACCTAAACCGCTGCTCACAGACGCTTGTCCAAATCCATCCTGAAGATCTCAGGCGGTGCAGTTTCAACAGACAGAAAACCACTGTCCTCTCCCCATTGCAGATGGAAGGCAAGTTATTCCCTCCCGGTTTACAGCAGTCCTCTCCATAGCTGAGACCTGTTGTGTGGGCTCTCTTAACTGAAACAACCCCAACATGTTCAATTCCTCTTCACAGCCCTTATTTTCTAGATCTCTGGAAAGCCAATCTGGCCTCCTGAATAACTGTGAAATTTTCTGCACCCCCTCCACCCTGCTTCTCTCCAGCCCTGTTTATAGTCATTGTTATGTACTTACAACTTGACAAAACTCTTTGCAAAAGCCAGTGGAGAAGTATGCTTGCACATGGGAGGACTTCACTGCTGCAAGACTCAAAGCTCATCAAGGATAAAAACAATTACATTAATCCCGCTTTTACAGGGAACACCAACACATGGGAGATTCCTGCTGCTTGAGTCAGTCCTGGCTTTCAGCTGGGCAGGTTGCATTGAGATGACCAGACTTCTCGCGCTGCCCAGACCCTTCTCTTCTAATAAATGCCAATGGAAAAACTTTGTTTTGAGGAGCATCTGTTGCATTGTCATTGATGTTTCACTCCTGAGTTCTGATACGAGCTGTGCTGGAAGAAGTGGTGAACCAGCATGTGAGGAGCAGTTGGCTTTGCACCTCAGGGTAATTTTAGTGGGTTTTGTTCCTGTGAGCCCTCCTGAGGCAGGACACGTACTAAGGGTTCTGTTTGCGAGCTGGTGTGGATTGACACAGCAAAAGCTGGAGGGGGTCCTACCCCATGCAGGCCATAGTGAGCAGTTTTGCAGCAGGATCCAGTGGGGACATCTCTGGGTATATCTTATCTGCCACGGACAGGGCCCAAGGGTGAGCAGGCTGGGACCGTCCAGACCTGGGAGGGGGTGGCAAGGGTGTGAGAGCATGTGCCGTGGCCCTGGGAACCAGGGAGAAACATGCTGGACTTGAGGATGAATTTGCTGTGAGAAGGGAAAAATCCCTTTCCTTGCAAACTGAGCATAATGGATGAGGAATGAGGCTGGGTCGCCATGGAAACCTCCAAGGCCCTGAGGTTGTCACCTTTTGTCATGGTGCAGGGAAAGCTGTATGTCTTTGAGACCCTGTGAGGTAGAAGCCTCCGTTCTGCCCCAGTCCTGGCCTGGCTCTCATCCTCTGCCAACATTTCCAGAAATATCCACATATTTAGGGACAGGGAGCTTGTACATCATTCTCTGATCTTTCCCAGCACCTCTGTGTCCCCATCAGCCTGGCATCCGGACATCGGCAACTCCTTGCCATTAGCATCTATCAGTAATCGGGCTAACCCTGAAAAGATAGAGTGAAAACACTGTGAAACTGCTGCATGATGAAGTATAGTCAGAAAAAGGAGTGAAGGTCACACAGCCAAGTAGCTGAGAACAAGTCTGGTTTTCCATTAAAGCCAGACTGCAAATTTATTATGAAACGGTAGCCTTCAAAAATTGGCTGCTGGATTGCAGCAGCCACTTGTCATGAGATCCCTGACCATTGTTCCGAGGCACCGTGCTTTCACCTGGATTTGCTAGGTTCTGTCTTACTTGTGATTTCTCAAGCCATTTTTGCCTCCTTTTCTGTTTTCTTCTCCTTGGTTGAGTTGTCCTGATGGGAAGGTCCAAGCTTAGCCTGGTCCACCAGCCTGCTCCTAGCTCAGGCTGAGAGCATCGATATTCAACCCCCTAGACAGTGATTAATCTGTTCTCACAACTGTGCCTGGAGACCCAAAAGGCAATTAAGCTGGTGCTGCTGGGTGGAAAGTAATTTCACAATGCTTCCTCCAGATGGCCAGATCTTTTCAGGAATGTGTGTTCCCGTTGACAGCAGGGCTGAACAACCGTACTGCAACCGTACAGCACAGCCAGGATGCTGCGCGGCTGTTGCTTTGTCGGTGGGTGGATTAGCAAAGGCTGAGCAGGAGACAATCCGAAGCATTGCTGGGGAAAAACACTTGGAGGCCACCTACTGCAAGGATCGGCGTTTCTCTCCAGTTCACTCATTCACTTCAAATTAAGTGCATGGTTGCAAGTTTAGCATCAGAGGCCTACGCCTTCGTGGTGGCTGGGAGGGATGGAGAAGCACCATAGGCCTGCAACACCTGGCAGGGTTGGCTTGGGTGCCCCACAGCTCGCTCCGGACAGGGTAGTGTCCACACAGTGCTCGTGGCAGTAAGGACAATGAACCTCTTAGGACAAAGTTCTCTGAACACTCGCCAGCTCCACCGTGGTACTGCTGAGAAGACATACGCCTGATACAGCAGGGGTGTTAACGGTGTGTGGGAGGGACCACGAGTTCTTTGAAGACTTTTCTCTCCAGGGTGTATGGAGAGTAGGAAGGGATAGATGTATTACAGCATCACCCAACTTCACCATTTTATTGAACCTCACTACAATCTGTGGGTTTTTTTTTCTTTGAAGGCCCCTCCTGGAGTAAGGAGACCCTTAGGTTTCCTTTTTAAAGAAAATTAACCCTAACAGCTAGCTTGAGGGTTATGACCTTCTAGCAAACAGGAAGGAAAATGGTAAACAACTGCACAATACAGTAAATTTTTAAATTCTCGTGACCTTCTGGGGCCAAATTCCCAGCATCATCACTGCCCTGATGGGATTTCCAGAAGCAGGCATACTCCTTGAGAGCTGGTGCTGGGACAGAGGACTGGAAAGAGCTGCGGGGCGAGCGGTGACCTAAACTGCGGGGCGCAGAGCTCCGCTGGGGTTGTGTTTACCAGCATCCCAGCAGGCCCTGGCGCTAGCTGTGTTTTGGAGTAGTTGACAGCTCCCAGGCTTGTCCAGATCAGACCCCATCCCTGTCAGACCTGCCATCTACTTTGACTGCAACCTAGCCATAGCAAGCCTGTCTGTACAAACAAACACCCAGTAAATGCCTGGCAGAGGAGGCAATACTGACCAGGATGGAAAGAAGTTTAGCTGGACTTTGTGTCCGAAGGGGCTTTCCGCACCTCGGCGTGTGCCTGAGTAAATAGCTCCTTCCCTTTTTCATACTGCCAGAGTGGCAGAAGCATGACCCATCACAGTTCCCCGCAGCAGGGCAGGGCAGTCTCCAGCTTAAATGTGGCTTTGAAGAGCCGGAGGACAAAAAGCTCTGCTCTGGGGCACCTGGCTGGTGGAGGCTTCAGGCAAGACTCCCCCTGCACCACTGGCCAGTCCCAAACGATGCTCTGCCCGGTGCCATCTTGCCATCAGGGCATCTTTCCACCAGCCTGCACTGCCGCTCTTCCCTGTTTAGTTGATCACAATTATTCCCACTCCACACACTTTCCATCTCCTGGACACACAGTCTCTCCCAGCTCTACAGAAGTTATGAATCCCTCTGTTCTCCTGTGTGTGGCATAAAGTCCAAATGCCACAGGACTTTATTTTGCTGTATCAAGCCCTCACTAAACCCTTTGATCTCCCCTATCACATTGACAGTTAATGTGCTGGCAGGCTCCTAAAGCAAAGAAGAGCACATTGCCCGCAGCATGGTGGCACCTCCTGATTTACCCCTCTTGCTTTGCACCAGGGTCGCAATCACCTGGGACTGCCCTTTGTGCCCAGCCAGACAGCTCGGCTCACCTCTGTCCAGCACCACAGGCTCCTCAAGGTTAAACCGCTTCCAGCACTCAGTGCCAAGCCAAGTGAGTGTGTTTAATGTTGTTTAAACCTTCCATACCCCTTTTTTGCTCCTTTGCTGTGAGTTTCCTCTGAGGTGCCCAAATGCTCCAGGGATGGAAGGATCCAGGGCCAGTGTCCCCATGGACATAGGTGCCCTCGGGGCAAAGTGAGACGCAGCGAGGTGAATATATAAATGTATAACCACAGGACATAGCCTTCACCCACACCTGGCAATCATTACCGGGACTGAGCCACCTCTGACCTCCAGAAATGGGACAAAAAGGGGTGAAATGCAATCGTTCCCTATCAGCAGCTCTGGGGCTGTTCTTCAAGCCCCACACCCAGATGCTGTGGGGCTTCACCTCATCGGGGCAGGACCAGGTGCTGAAATCCTTCTCCTCCCCACTGCCTTGGGCCAGCTCAGCCCAGCAACTCACCCTGTTGTCAAGCCCCTGGTCTCACCTCCATCCCCATCTGCAGGGTAAATAATTAATCTTGAATGCTTGGAACTTGTTCAGCATTTCTCCCCCGCCTCTTCCTTTCTTTTAATTGCCCAGACATAATGAAAGTAAAACAGTACTGGAGTCTTTCCAGGGAAGCAAACAGTCAAAGGTGCCAGAGATCTTGGGCAGGTGGGGACAGGTCTTTTTTTCCCACTTCCAAGCACCCTTTTGCAGAGGGCAAAGGAGGATGGAGAGCGGCGCCGTGCCCAGAGGGAGCCCCTTGGCCAGCACGGGCATGCAGGACGGTGCTCCAGTCAGCTGAGGTGGGGAGCAAACCCAGACCTCGACCCTGCAGAGCTGCCCGTCCGCCACCGCACCTCCCGGGATTTCCCGTGGCATGGAGCTGCTCTCAGTTTCTGTGGATCACGTCTGCGTTATCCCAGCTTGCTGTGGAAGATGATCAGTTCGGTGGGTACGCCTTCTATTCCTTTGACCATGGGCTCACATCTTATGGTCCTCCTGCCCTGTCTCTCCTCATTAAACAGCTCACTCCGATTGCTGCTGCTGCTCTGCTCTGGCCACAGTTCCCCCCCATGCATGGTTTCAGCTAGGGACTCAGCCTCCTTCCTACTGAAATCACTGGAAAATGGGGTGCCCTCCTCTCCCTCCCACCCTCTGTATGGGCTGTGATGGGGTGAGCTTCTGAGCAAGGCATTGAATGATTAAATATTCCCCGTAACAGGCTGTGACAGAGGGTCTGAGCCCCGCTGCGTGAGCAGTTCAGCAAACCCACGGGAAGGAGCAGTCCCTGCCGTTTATAACATGTGAAATAACCATGAACGAGGGAGCGAAAATCTGGCCAAAGTCAGACCGAGGAAGGCTGACATGTATTTCTAGAGTCTCAACATGTCTGTTCACTATAACCATATTTCAGCCTCTGGCTCCTGTGAGCTGGACAGACCCAAGACAGGCAGTCCCTGGGTCACCTCAAGCAATAGCTGTTTCTGATGATTTAAGCTGATCACTGAGCTGCCTTGAGCCTGCCATGGGGAAATGCAGCATTTTTGGTCCTCAGAGCTCTCCAGCGCACAACGCCCCCGTGAGTGGGCCGTGTTAGCTGGTCACCTGGTGAGAACCCTTTTCAAGGGAGGGAAAGGAAGGCAAAACCTTTCCCTCTGCCCCCTTCCCAAGCACCCGGGCCAGTCCTCAGAGTGGGTGGAGAGGAGCCAATCTGTCTGCAGTAGGGCAGGAGCTGTGCAAGCTCGGGGAATATGACTACAGCCCAGGAGCACTTCTGTTAAAATCTGAAATCTCCTGCAGCATCCCCTGCAGCTCACGCAGGGGCTTGCTTGGCCCTCGAGATACCCATTCTCAGCATGCCAGGATGCTGTGCTCTGAGGCAGGATGAGTGATGAGAACCTTTACTGCGTTGTACAGACTCCCGCGCTGTAACCATAACGATTTGGAGCGTGGAGATTGCTGTGGGTTAGACGGAAGGGGATAGAGCAGAGCTCAGCCGCCCGCCGTTGGGGCTGCCGGGCCACCTTCCAGCAGCAGCAGGTCAGGGCTTAAGCAGGGCAGAAGCAGCAGCATGACCCAAAGTTGCTATATACACAGCAGAAAGTGGCAACAACTGATCAAGACTAAGGAAGGGTTATCCTTCCTACATAGCTGGAAATCCACCTAGAAGAATAGAAAGTAAAAACATATCTTGTTACCAACCAAAATGGTACGTTTACAGAGATTTCAGCATCTCTGATGTTTAGTGATTCCTTGGTGCTGGAGAAATAGCTGCCACTTGCCCAATATATGGAGTTAAGTAGAGCTTTCAAGAGCTAAAAGCAGGCCAGCACCTGGTATTTCGGGTTAGAGAGATTGCTTCAATAGCTACAGGCTAGAACAACTTGGTCTGTCCTTGTACGAGGCAAAGGAAAGGGATGGGCCAGATTTTCAGTCCAGGACTGACTTTGGAGACACGGTAATAGCCTGTTCTGAATCTCTCATCTAATTCTGCTGTTTTACGCATTTCAGTGATTACTGTCAATCTGTTTGGAAAACCCCTTGTGGAAAGGCAAGATGGATAGAAATATCCATCCAATAGAACCAACCTCTCTGACAAACAGTGCAGAGGAGGAAAAGATGGAGGCTGCTTCTGAACTGAGCAGCCCAACTTTGCACAGCAGGGACAGTGGGTTCTTTGAAAGGGGTATTAAAACAATGTTAAGCATCCGGAAATCAAAACAAAGTCCGAACAAAGAGAAAGAAAAGGAAGGTACTGGCACCTGGAAAGGAAAACGACTTTCTTTGCGACTCTCCAAGACCTACAAGGAGAACAAAGCCACGATCTGTGATGGCGTGGAGGAGATTGGCAAGCAGATAGAAGCAGAGCCCATTCAAGGAAAGCCTCTTTCAGGTAAGAAGCAAAACCATCAGTATAATTTGCTTGGCAGGATATATGTAACCTTCAAGTAATATATGCTTTGCAAGTCTTGGGCCTAACAGAGGTGCTAAAGAACCAGGCATCCCATTACAGGGCAGAGACAACTGCCACCCGTTACACAAACTCATTGGTCTGTCACCCTGCCCAGCCTGGGCAGGTCGCCTGTCACTGACCATGCTGCTCTGTGGCCTCCATTGCATTGGTTTAGCCATAACAGCAACCTACCTATCAACCTATCGACTCACATATCAGCGGACATATTACCCATCATATGTATCAGTCACCAATCTGTTAAGCACGGTTCGGGAACTGCTGGTCTGACTGTATCTAGAAGTGCAATGTGGGCTATTCCTACGCTATTGCCTGCATTGCACTTCTGGACAATTTCTGCTCTTCAGCTCTCAGACTGATGGTCCCCAGATTGTACTCTGTAGGTTGCTGCAAGGCCTTAATGACGAAAAAAGATGGTTTGGATGAGATCTGATTGCATGTGCCAATTGTAAAATCAAATAGCAAGTCTGCGTTTTGGTAACCCTAAATGCAAAACGTGATTATAGCTTTGGTAAAGGTGAAATTATACCAACAATCTAAGTTTGGTTCTGTTATTTTGTAACAATTGTTATTGTTCTCTTTTGGCCTCGAAAAGTTGGTATAAAACATTTTAATGTCGGTTGGTCTTTGGTGAGTAGATCCACTAATTCCTCAACACCCAATTTGCATATTTTCTCCTGGCATGGCCTGGAGTTTAGCCATCTGATGAGAGTCATCCCATTCCCATTCATCTTTTGAGTATACTTTATCTCCGTATAAAACTAAAGTGGAAAGATTTAGGCCTGCCTTGTTCTGCAGTGTTCCGGTGCTTCCAGTCTATCTCAGTAGTGCATGGTGCCAAGGATCTTGTGCTTGGGCCATTGTGAGTATAGGGAAAGGGAGAAAGAGGAAGGGGTATATAGTCGTCGTCACTGTTGCTGTTGATGTATATATCCAAGCAGATGAATGTGCCAAGGGAGAGAAGGAGTAGGCGCAATGTGGTGAAAACGCCAATGTCGAAGATGAGGATCGCTTTCACGGTGCTATCAGTGGGATTGTCAGATGTGCTGTTAATTTCCATGATGTCATCAGTGGAGTTAATCATTTCTGTTAAAGAGAAAGAAAGAAAGAGCCGTCTCAGTGGGGAAGGCTAGACAGGTTAACCTTTTTATGATACAGGATAAATCTATCGTGTGCTAATTCTGTGTTTTGCACCACNAGTGGAGTTAATCATATCTGTTAAAGAGAAAGAAAGAAAGAGCCGTCTCAGTGGGGAAGGCTAGACAGGTTAACCTTTTTATGATACAGGATAAATCTATCGTGTGCTAATTCTGTGTTTTGCACCACTGTTATCAGTGTTTTCCCAGGCAAGTGTGCCAAGGGATTTAGTCAGAGTCACTGGCACAGCACCTATGGATGTCTCTTTAAATGCAGTTGAACTGAATAGCAACGATCTCTTTGGTCTGTCAGGGCCAGTTTGAAATAAATTACAGTAAATTCCATGTTCTGCAAAACCCCATTCTGTTGTAATAGGATCGTGGGGGTGAATTGGCCCTACTGATCGGTATGTTTTTAATTCCTGTATCAAGGTTTTAATTGCCTCTTCACGTTCCGGGTTCCACTTTCACGGTTTTCCCTTTCGTAACAATGAATACAGTGGACTAGCAACGATAAAAAACTCAGGGACATGTTTCCTCCGGTACCCTAAAGTTACCCATAAGTTGTTGTAATTCTTTGCTGGATTGGGGCATCTGTAATTGATCTATTTTGCTTAAGGTGTCTGGCTGAATTGCTGCACTACCTGCGATCCACCAAGTACCTAGAAATTTTACTTCTTTGCCTGGTCCTTGACATTTATCGTGTGAGATCTCGACTCCTGCATTGTGTAGAGCTTGTTGCACCACTGCTGCTGCTCCCCCCACTGTTTCAGAGGAAGTTCCTCCTGTTAGATCATCTATATATTGGTATAATCTCACATCTTGGGGGAGCGAGACTGTAAAAGTTCAGCAAGAGCAGCATGAGCAGTGGTCGGAGAGTGCTTGTATCCCTGGGGGGGTCTGTTAAAGGTGTATTGTATGCCTTCCCAAGTAAAAGCAAATTTTTCTTTATCTTTTTCCTGTAAGGGGACCATAAATAACGTACCCTTTACACCTAGTGATGCCATCTATGGGTGTGCAGCTGCTTGCAAGGTGGCTGTTAAATTTGCAGTGTTTGGTATAGCAGCTGTTAATGGGGCTGTGTTAGCATTCGGGCATCGATAATCAACTGTTAAACGCTACCTCCCATCCCGTTTTTGGACAGGCCAGACAGGTGAATTGTATGGGGAGTGAGTTCTAGAGATAATTTGTTGTTTTTCTAGATCTGCTATTATTTCAGAAATTTCAATCCATGCCGCAGCAGAAATTGGGTATTGTGGGACATTAGTAATCTTTGAATCAGGGAGTGCAGGGCCTGCTCGGAGTAGACGCACGGTAGCCTCCCAAATTCCTTTGGGGTTAGGGTTGATGTCTGAACCAAAGGACTATATACTGCCGTCTGGCGAGGGCCAGGTTCTGCCACTGAAAACATCAAAGCCTAAAATATTTTCATTGTGGTCTTTAATTGCGAAGTGAGTAGGTGACATGCGCTTCTTGCCAGGGAGCCATAAATTAAATTTTGTAGTTTGTCAAACAACACTTGCTACATTTACTCCAGTGATCTTAACTCTTTCCCATCCAGGGGGTATGCCCAGTTTCTCGGCATCTAGTTTTGTTACTATCCCATCCAGGGGGTATGCCCAGTTTCTCGGCATCAAGTTTTGTTACTATTGAAACTGTGCTGCCGTGTCTATTAGGACTTTTACCAATTGTTGAGGACCAACTGGAATTAGAATATATTCTGCTTTAATGATGGATCTACCTTCATATTCAGAGGAATTCGAGGGGAACAAGGGGTCGTTTTCCCCTTCTTCACCATTATTGGGGTCACTCCATATGTTCTCATCCCATCGTTTAGGGGATGCAATTAATTTCCTAATCTGTATGATGTTAGGGGTATCAGGAGTCCTCATAAGCATCATTTCAACTTTTTCTTCCAGCTGTTGTTTTTTCTCCTTTTCTTCCTGTAACTGTTTCTGCAGCTGCTCGGTTTTCAAGGATAGAATTAATTCAGCTGCTTTTCTGCCTTCTGTTTCCTCTTTTAGGTCTTACTCCCTTTTATTTTTGTTTTCTGTCTTGATAAGCAGCCCCTAAACAGGTACCTAACATTTTACAAATAATATCTTTATCTTTTCCATCCTTAATCGAACCTCTCGCATCATTCAACTGCTTCTCTGTCACATCCCATTCACACCAATTATTATGGAGCCATTGTTTTGAAAAACTGGGGTTTGGGTTAATGCCGTGTTTTCGTAAGTAATCAGTGATATCACTTGCCATCCTGCTGACTACGCCAATTTGTCACGTGAGAGAGTGGTTAAGGTTTAATGGTCGCTTAAAGAATCACCTTCAGAGATATGAGGGAAAAGTTATTTTAGTGTGAATTTGTAAAAAACCACGACTTTACAGAATTCGATGGCAAGATTCACTCTATTACTTACTGTGTGAAGGGAATGTGAAAGGGAATTGGGTCAGAGCGGTGCTTAGGTGCAACTGTCACAGTGATTTGCGGTAGGGGTGGGAGAGAGAGAAATTATTTACACGGTAGTCAGAGAGGAAAATCAAGTCAGGATAGGGTTGGAATGATGTGTATCGGGTTTAGGGAAAAGGTGTAAGGAATGCCCTCCTGTTGAGTCATGCGGTTCAGAGTGGACCCCCTTGCTTTCTAAACTCCTTCTCGGAGAGGAGTCTAGGTGTGGCTGGATCCAGTCCTAGTCCCAGACTTGGCCAACAGTTTATGACTAAAGTAGTGTAGCGTTGGGATTTCGATTTCTATAATGTGGTCTACTGTGCCACGAAGATATTTACTGCTTTGTACTGATACATTGTGAGGTTGGTAAGCTGGATCTGAGTCCATCTCATAAACCTTGCTAGTCCGTTCTCAAAGGGTCATAGGTGAGGAGGGACAGGAAATGTTACCATAAGCCCTTTTAATCTCCTGCAATAAACAAGCTGAGCAATTGCATTAATAAGGCCCATTCTGTGCCCAATAACTCGTGATTGGCCTAGACTAAAGCAGCTGTGTCAGAAACAGGTCCCATCCCGAGATAAATACGGCAAGAGATGGAGACTCCACCATGTGCACCATTAAGCTGCATAATGGTTAATTGTCTTCCTTCAACTACCAGCTGGCTGATCTTGTATTGCTAAATTAAAGATCCATTTAGCACCCAGTATCACCTCTCTGAATAATTACCCTAGATGGTGATTAAACAGTGTTTTCTCACTTTTATAAACGGAAGAGAATGTATTCCTTCAGTCTCTCACTGCAAGTACTTGTGCAAACACAGGTTTTATATTAATTTATCTATAATAGACTAAGTTACCTGGCACAATCTCCCTCCCCTCTGAGTGCTGTTATAACTGTAGCTCCATATAATCACTCAAACCTCTATGCATTCTATGTTGCATCGATAGTTGGGTTATTTTGTGTATTTCTGTCTTCATACAGATACTCTTACGCTGCACATGTATTTGGTGCATATGGTATAAAATCTGTGTGCAGGCAAGTCCAAGGACATAAATTCTGGGCTATGAAACAGTCCTTCATATCTTCTTCAAGTGCTCTCCAATTTTTCCATATCATTTTATATGTATATGTCCGAGAAGCAGTGGTCACACGTGCCTAAATAATACCCTTTCCCTTCTCCTCTTTAATATTTGCCTTATACCCAGTATCACGGTGGGATCTCCTGTTCAGAGCATCTGTTATGATGCTGGAGATGGTGAGAGCTTCCCAGAGCTTCTCAAAAGCTAGCAGTGCTCTTGGATTTCCTCAAAACATGGCAAATACTTCTTATATTGCTGGCAAATAGGCAGCGGTTCTTGCACCAGAAAGACTTTGAAAAAGAAATGGAAAACTCAATAGACCTCAGCCACTTCGGGGGATTTGGCAACTTTCCCCCAGACTTAGTGAACACCAGCCAGTAGTGGTAGTGGGTGCCAAAAGCGAAGGAGGTGGGGAAAACCCATGTGAGACCTGAGCACCAGGAGAAAGTACCCACAGGTTTGGATCCCCCTCCAAAGTACGTATCTCCCCAAACCACCCAGGGACAGCAGTGCTCACTGCTTGGAAAACAAATGTCACTGGTGAGAGGCAGTGCTTGGCACCTGACTGTAGGTGTGTATACAGACAGTGAAGAGCCACATCACCCAACCCTGAACCACCTCAGGTGGGTGAACTTCACATAACTGGTGTACTTTGGTGTTTCTCCATTTCCTCCTGCTGGGACCCCAGGATCACCAGTTCAGAGACTCCCCTCGCTCTCCAGCCAAAGGGTTATTGCAGATTGCAATAACTGCAGAGCTGAGAAGCTGTGCCTTCTGGTCCTCCAGAAGTCCCTCTTTTTGGTTGAGAGGAGGCTGAGGACCACAAGCATTCTCAGAACATCTCCTAAATGTCTGAAATAGGTAAGAGGCACCTTTCAGAGTCCATTTGCTGTGGTAGTCCCAGGCTGGAATGGGTGGCGAGCTGTGGATGGGACACTGTCTGGGTTGCTACCTCAGTGCCTGCATCCTTAGGGGTCCTCAGAATGCAAATCACCAGCGACAGCCGCTGCAGTTTGTATTAGCATTTTGCTCAGTCCTCAGAAATTCAGAAGCATTCAGAAGTGATATTAGCTGGGAAAATGTCTTAGCAAAACTTGATAATGCACAACATTAGGGGAGTCCGGGGTTTGCCCAGGGTTACATCTGAACATGGAATGTTCCCAAAAAACTACGAGGAGCATTCCCAAAACAGTATCCCACCCCCCCAGGCCTTGGTATCTCTGGAGGACATATCTGCTGGGGGCAGACATGACCCTCTAGTGAGATGTCTGACCTGGGAACTCGGAGGGCCCAAGGGGATCTGTCCTGCCCTCCTGCCCCTCCAGCCAGACCCCTGGGCACTCTCCTTGCCTTCTTGTGCAACAAGCTGAAATGCCTTTTCGGCCGGAGGTTCCAGAGCTGGGCTGTACCACCATGGCCAGTTCAGCAGCAGGGCTGTGCTGAGCGCACTGGTATGCTGGGACACAAAGGCGTCTGTGTTAAAGGAAATCCTTCTGGAAGGATATATCCCAAACTGTCCCCGCTGCCAGCCCCACTTCAGCTCCACATTAACAGAGCGGCAGAGCCTGAGGCAGTTTTATGCAGCCTGTGTCTCTCTGTGCGGCCTCATTAGCCATTGCTTAAGGTTTTCCTGTAGGGCTATAATCAGGTTTTTTTGGATATTTCCTACCTCTGAAACCAGCAGTTTAGATACATGGCTCAATTTGCAGTGATGACATTTCCACTGCTTTCCTGTGTCAAACAAGAGAGATCGAGGCGGTCAGTCTCAGGGCCACTGCTGGGAGCTGACTACCCAGAGCAGCCCTGCAAGCCCCGCTGAGGGGCACCGAGTCCTGTTACCAACCTGCCAGTCACCTAACGCCTGCTTTGTCGCAACCCCTTCCCCCCTTCTTTCTGCAGTAATGGAAATCAATGAACTTATTCAGAAAAGGCAGCTTTTGGAAGCATTTGCAAGCATCAAGTACATGGAAGATGAGACTATCGCTGAACGGAATGCTGGGAAATACAAAGATAACCCCCAGGAGTTTGTACGGAAATCCAAGGACGTTGATTTGCTTTATAACTCCATTACGAATGCAATCCAGTCCATCGTGGTGGGAACACTGGAGCATCCCACTGTAGAGTATACCGTGCTGACCTCCCTGGTGACTTTAATTGCTCGTGAAGAGGCAGCTCATCCTAACACAGGCAACGCTGCTGGTTCTGGGTCAGACTTACTAGGCACACCCAGAAAGTGGAGGCAGGAGTGGAGGGAAGCTATCAACGAAAGCGCTAGAAAAAGAGTCCTGAGGGTACCCATGACATCAACGGAAGAAGAGAGTTCTTGGCTTGATCGCCACTTAACTTTCCTCCAGAAACTCCTGAGCGAAGACTTACTGAAAATCAAGCTATCAGTTAAAAAGTGCTATCCAGAGGAGTATCAGGTGTGTGACATGTATGTGGAGGCTTTTCACAAGGCTATTGCCTCACACTTGCAAGATCTCTCCCAGAGACCACTGGAATTCCATGAGCTCTACACCTTGCTGGACTGGGTGGCTAACACCTACTGCAGGTAAGCTACTGTGCTTGCCACACTGCCTCAGCCTCCTCTGGAGAGCAGTAGGGCCATGGCTTCTTCAAAAGCATAGAGCTGTTTTCAGTTTTCTAAGCGAGCGAGAGATACGCAGTCACTTCTGCAGTAGAGCCAGATAGCTAATCTATTAATAGGTGAGGACAAAGGTTTGTGGATAAAGCACTTGCTGCTTTCCACAGATCTAAATTACGCCGTTTTCCCCTCCCTTTCCCACTTGCTGTTCTCACATGCCAGGAATTTCCTCCTTGCAGCTCTGGTAAAACTGCTGCCTTTCTGCAAATATTTTGCAACGTCCAGCAGCTGCTTGGTGACTTTCCCAGGTGCAGGGAGGGGCCTGTGGGGGAGCCCTGCCTTCTTCCTGTTTAATTAAATCTCTGATGCACTTAGAAACAGGCCACGTTACCCTCCATGCTCAGGGGTCAGAGTCGTCTTGAGGAGGTGCCAAGACATCAACTTGTGGAATTAGCCATATTGAAACAAAGGCTCTGGCTCAGGTGTGTCTGCTAGTTGAACAGGAGGTCCATGGTTTTTAGGACCTCTTAAAGCTCCCTGTAATTCAGAAGTGACTAAAATGTTTTAGAGCTGTGTAGACATATCAAATATCGTCCTCAGGGCACTATGTGTTTGGGGGAGTAAAGGCAGGAGTTCTTCAAAACAACAGTAAAAACCATGCTGCTGGACATTGCCTCCTTTTACAGCCAAAGAAAACATCTAAGATAGGCACGTGTAGAATGTCCAGGCATTGCGTGTCCTCAGTTGTTCACTGGCCTAGACCACAGCCCATCATCCCAGCCCCAAAGAGCTCGCAGACTAAAACCCAACAGAAATACACAGTGGCATGGGAAGGAGGAGAGAGGCAACATCCACAGGAGACGCGTCTGCTAATAAGCACATAATAGCCATGTCAAAGCAGAATCATGTCTGCCCCAGTAGCTGGTCTCCAGCAATGGCCTGAACCAGATGCCCAAGGATAGGACAAAGGCAAACCAATAGGCACCCTGTGAACAAGCAAAAGAGGGACTGAAGGCAGGAGTATCAACACTGAGTCAAACAGGGCGAAAAAGCGGACAGGGAGGGGGCAAGCAGCAGCAACACTTGCCCAGAGCACTCCTAGCCTGGGGTAGCTTTTGGGTAGGGAACATTTGCACCGTAGATGGTCTTTGTTTTGAATAGCCCTCAACAGATTTATTCTGTGAACTTGCCTAGTTGGTCCTCAAACCCCATTTACAGTGTGGTGACCGTGATGATATGTAACTCCCTGAGCATCATGGCACTGGCCGACCAGTGTTATGGCAGGACCACCATGGCAATGACACTCCCACCCACTGCCCTTCTCCCTCACATGTCCCTGCTGATCCCATCTGGAGGGAAATTCCTGCATGTCCCCAGCCCCTGGGAACTGTACTGCACCCCAGCATTGCAGGGAAGAGGGGAAAACATGAGCTTCAGCAGCCATATTCTGCACCAAGTGCCCCCATCATATTACTCTCACTTGCTGTGAAAGAGCCTGTTGAGAGCTTGCAGCTGTTTGGGGCACTGCTTGCAATCACCTTGCTGGGTTGGGCTGTTTCCATTTGATTTTCCTGTTCTAAAAGAATTTCATCCCCTCTTGGGACCCATCCCAAAAAAGAAGAAATTATCTGACCCAAACTCATTATTGATGCTACAATTCAAACAAATAAAAAAAAGAGAGAGGACGATAAGCTCCTCGAGTGTACATTTGAGCCAGTCCTTTCAGTCATGGCAGAGAGTTTGTATTTAAATCTGCGGTGTGCTTTTAAATGAGCAGTAGATTTCTGCAGCAGCTGGGCTGTGCAATGCTCCACATGTGCAGATGTACCTCTCCCGGAAATCTGAACCATGACTGCGGGAACGTTGACTCCAGGACACCACCAGCAGGCTGAGCTTTTTTTTCTGCTGAGCAGTCACTCTGCACCAGCCTGACCTTGTACAGTACAATCCTCGCTTGGATCCAAACCTAACTGCATGCTCGGCTCTGGTTTAGCAATGGGAACCCTTTTAGGTGGTTGAACGGGCTGCGTGTAGGGCACTGCAGTTGTATTCCCTGCTAACCAGGTTAGTGCTTGCAACTTAGTCAAGTACACGAATATTTTCTTCTTTCTTCTCTCCACCTTCATCACCCTGAAAGATGCAATGCCTCCATGGTCCATGGCCTATTGCAGGGGTAGCACATTTAATTGTACAGGCTAATAACGGGTTTCTCGCCCCTGAGGGAAAAACACAAGCACTCCCTCCCTTTCCCTGCTTCCCTGCTAATCAGCTGGCCTGATTACAGGGCAATCCAGAGGAAAGTGAGTGGTAAAGTCGTGTGTCAGCTGAGCACACTTTGGAGTCAGACTCTAGCTGCACGTCCACCCACCGCTTTCATCTGCCGAGGAACCGTGGTGCGGCGATGGCCCGTGTGCCAAGCACGGGAGTGACTTCCAGAGGCTGCCCTGCACAGAGAAAGACCTGCTCTGCCACCTCCCCTTGCTAGGGATAATGCACGGGATAAAATAACAGGCTGGCCTAAGCTGTGATGTGACACTGGCGAGCAGCTGGGGCGATCAGCTAACTCCAAAGCAGCACGCTGCTACAGGAATTACCCTGAAAGGCATTTTGCAGGCTTGTAGTCAAATGAATCAGCTTCAGGTTGTTTATTTTAAAAAGTGAATTCTCATAGCACTTTTCATGTCCAAACAACTTAGAAGTCTCATGATTTCTAAGGTGGGCTGGAACCTTAGATCATTTTGATTTTGAATAATTAGGATTTTGAATAGCAAGGAAAGATTTTCTTGTTAAAGCTTGAAAACAAGCATCGCAATTTAAGCTTTAAGTATATTTCTCATGGCTTAATAATTATGTAGCTCATGCCACATGAATATTCCATCAGTTTACTCACACTCCAAGGCAACATAATTTGTTCATTTGAATCTTTCCAGTGAATACTTTCTGGGTCACCCTGATCTCAAACCGGAAGTTAAGACAGAAAACCTGTCCCTGCTGTTAACGCCAGCTGACTGGGATAAACTGAAGAACGACTACATCACATCTGCAAAGGTGAGAGTTTTGACCTTGTCCCCACACGCCCCCCAGGGAGGGTATGGGAGCCCCAGCCTCCCGGGCAGAGGTCTCAGATGGTTGCATCATGGTTCCTAGCCCCACTAGGTGCCAAGTCCTGCCAGCAGCATGCAGAATGGCCTTTAATCAATAGCTAAAAATCCTGAACACCAGTTCCGGGACTAAAACAAGCCATGGGCCTGAACCTGGATGATCACAGAGCCAAAGGGACTGAACCAGACCCATACAGTATGGCAGAGGCCTACCGAAAGATCATAGCTGGGCTTCGTCAGATTGGATGCACTGCAAAGCTAAATGTAAAGGCATTTTAGCCGCTACTTTCGTGGTGTGTGAGCTCCTCCAGCACATCTGAGGCTTGCTATAGGCAGACAACTTTGGGCATGTCCCTGCCAGAGGACATCCCCATGATTCAGCTCCTCCTAGGAAGCCCCATCTGCAGTTGTCTTTCTGCTGTCCTTGGCTGGGACCTTGTGTGAGAATACTTGCTCTCCTGCCTCTTTGCTGGGCTCAGACATTTCCTTGCAAACCATTTCTGAAACAGGGCACTGCTCAAGGTGAGCTCAAGGTACCCAGCTGAATAAAATCAGTATTGCTCCATCGTGCTGGTAAAAGATCATTTTGTTTCACCAACAACAAGATTGATTTATCAGCCAGAACTGTACCCTTACCTGAGTGGTTGTACCGCCAGAAAAGACCGGTTTGATCTTTCATCCTGACCTTGTGCATTACATGTGCTGGAGGACTTTGCAATCAAGCAGTCAAACAGCTGACACAATATTTCCCTGCCAGGAGAATGATTCTCCCTTAATTTGAGAGCACCTTGCCCCCACACAGCACAGCTCCTGATTTTTCCTGAGATGCTGTGCAGACCGACAGGGTCTGGAGCAAGACCTTTGACTCTGCTTACCTTTCCACGCCGCATGCATAGGCCTTACACAAGTGCCGACAGAGCAAACACCGTGAGCTGCTTTACTCATGCTTGCTTCGTTATCCTGAGGTGCGTGTTTCCTTCCTACGTTTAACATTTAGGGGAAAATCAAAAGCTATTTTGGAAACATCCTGAGACTGGAGGTCACAGAGAAGTGGGAGAAGGAAGTTCACCCAGAAGTGAAGGAAAACCTCTACCACTCCTCGCTCTCCTTTGATATTCAAACGGTATTTAATTAGCTGGGGCAAAGCGTGGGGGGCTCTGTGGCTCCAGGGAAACTGGATTGTTACCTTCTGGGGTGGAGGTACCGCCTCCTGTGATAATTTATGTTAGTCACGCACTGGCAGAATACATTAGAGCAGAAAATGCCGTTTATTACAACTTTTAGCTCTCCCGCTTGCCTTCTAGCTGCAAATTAAACCTACTGTCAATTGTGTCAGCAACATAATAGGCAACTGATTTTAAAGTCCTTAAATCTCTTTGATTAGAAAGAAGAAAGAGAAAGGGAAAAAAAGGTGGAAAGAAAAGGTTTGTTAGAAAAAACCCTTCAGTGAAAGAGTGACTTTGTCCCGGGGCTGTGGCAGCTGCGGAAAGGCTGTAGGCAGTGACAGCCACTCCAATTTAAACAGTGCAAAAAACAAAAGCTCCTACTAGCTTTAGGGACTACAGGGTAATAAATCCAGGAGGGGTTTGGATTCGTTCTCACTCAAAGGATTGAGTCATTTCAATTACATGGTACCAAAAAAAAGAGAGGGAGAGGGAAAGACAAAAAATCAAAGAGTTTTTCCTGCTGCCATGACTCATTTTCTGTAGAGGAATAGCACACGTTGTGTGATCGCTGAGAAGGCAGGTCTGAATTGGATTAGCAGATGGGTAGGATGCCTCGGCAAGCACCAGAGCGGGGCTGCAGCCTGCCTCACTCCAGAGAGGCAGCCTGGGCTGTGGGAATGGGAATTAGGGAGGAGCCCCAGTGCAAGCAAGATTTCAGGGTGATGCCTGACCCTCTCTGCAGCCCCAGTATCGCTCCTGAGGAGGGGACTTCTGCGGGCCTCCAGGCATGGTGCTTATAGCCAAAATCAGCATGGGGACACGGGGACAGCTCAGCTCTGCTTGGGCATTGGTTCCTCCCGCAAATCCCCCCAAAAGAGGAGGACAGCACCAGGGCAGCCCAGGGCTCCAGCTGACACCACGTCTAGCTTACGCTCAGACAGCAGAAGGACACGGGGCCATCAGGGATGAATGATTATGCCACAAATCAGTTGGTGCCTCTTGGCCCGTTCTGGATTATTATTTTTAAAACTGCCAGAGAATAATGAAAACCACCTGGCAACAAGTTGGCTATTTCCCCTTTGCTAGGCAAGTCATTTTTATTAACAAATGCTGCATGAGATCCTTGCAAAGGACGTTTCTCCCATGCTTGTCCTATTCACTGGTGGGTTTCTGTGCCCTTTTCTAGATCATCGGGGAGCACATGAAGATATCTGGAGAGATCAGCAGAAGCCTGGGAACAAAAATGCTTGAGCTGTGCCTGGCAGAGCTGCACGAATTCATACCAAGGTCATCACCGCTCTGGGCAGCACATTCCTTCCAAATGAGTCCCACATTGGTAAAAAAATAGGGAAAAGGTCCATGCACTGGGCCAGACACTGGCACCGAGCAGGCACAGGCCTGCTCCTGGGAGAATTAGAGATCACAATGAGTCCAGTAATGAGCAAGCAGCAAAACAGCTTGGAGGGAGTCATAAACAGACCCAGATGGGACCCTTATGAGTCCCAAAATCTGAGGTCAGAGCTGCTAGCTGGAAAGGGATGGGATGACTGCAGTCCCATCCATCCAGGACCTTTGTGGCATTAGATGCTGGTCACTTGCAGCTACAGCCATGATCAAGCAGCAGTTATGGAGCCCCAGAGCCAGAGCCTGCTTGCCCAAAATATCACTTAGATGTCCTGGGGCGAGTCCTCCCTGGAGGGTTTTCTCCTGCATCCCATGGCTATGGGCATAGAAATGGCTGATGGGATCCTTTCTGTTGTACCTGGGCAGGACATATAGCTGGGCTTCCTCTGAGTCTTTTAAAAATTTATCCAGTGTCCGAAGGACACAGGACCCTGTCACCCTTCATGAAATAATGATTTTCTTCTTGCTAGTCCCTGACTTATGGCCTCAGACCTTTTCCCCTGCAGCATGGTTTGGGGATGCTCCAGGGAAGGTTTTTGGCTTGCAGAGGGTCCCAGCACAGTCAGGCACTGTACTTCCCCGCTGGTGTGGTTGTGTTTTGGGAGGTCGCAGCCACTCGCCAGAGCAGTGATTCGCAGATGAGAAAGGCATGAATCAACCCTGAGTGAGACTAAAAATAATGTCACATTGAACTTTGAAATTTCCCACCTCTGACAGGCACTGAGTGGGGAGTTTGCCGATAGACATTTTGCAGGAGCGAGGGTGGGGATACCGAGCACTGCTTTCTTAGATCGTGAACCCCGGGCATGGCCGGTCTCCAAAGTCCACTAAAGGCAACGCTTTCCTTCTAAAGCCTCATCTCTGATAGTCCAGCGATCTACATTTGTGTGCCATACCCCGAGCAAGCAGGGTAGTTCAAACCAGCTATTTGACTTTGAAGTCTGCCTGGGTTTGTGAGGAGAAACACAGTAGTGATGTTCCATTCTTTCTTTTTTTTTCTTTTAATTCCCTTTTTCCTTTTTTTTCCTCTTTTTTCTTTTTTTTTTTTGGTTCTCTTTTTAAAATATTTTTTTCTTTTTTTCCTTTTGTTTTTTTTTAAAAACAAAATTGGTATAAAATGCAAGTCAGGGCAGCAAGGGCTCCCAGATGAAAGGATCACTGAAATGTAACCTTTTTCTTAAACAAACCCAAGATGCAGGTGGCTGAGGCCTGCCTGAGCAGATTCCTTTACTCTGACAAAGAACGGGACCACCAGGCAAAGCCTGCCTCAGCACACAGCCTCTTGTCAGCAGAGCTGACCTGGCTCTAAAACAACTGTCAAAACCGTAAAAGCTGTGCTACACAGAAAACAGCAACCTAACACAGCATGCTGTGGTTACAGAGGGAGGAATGTAGGTGTGCTGCCCCATTGCTATTCACCTTCTGTTGTAAAATCATCCCTAGGTAAATCCTTTCCTTCTGTGCTTGAGAGGGTACATACCCCAAAAGCCAGAGAAATGAAGGATCAGACTGATGAGCCTGGGTACCACAGCCACACTTAATCCCTCAGCATGATTTGGCGTGCTGAGATCCCTGGCGTCTCTCCAAAAGTGCTGCGTACCCGCTCAGGCAAGCGCACCCTAAACCTATAATTATCTGCCATATATTCCCCTCCAATGCACACGCGTGTTACGACAGCTGGAAAACACGTGTCCGCATACAGAGGGGACAGGTTGGGCCAGCCACCGGTGTCTCCTGACATCGCGGTGTACGCAGAAGATGAGCCATCCTTGGTCCCCCCGCCATTAGCATTACCTGCATGTCTTCTCCCACAGGTTTGGGGAGGAGTTCGTGGTGTGGAACACTGCCCGGGACAGCCCCATCTTTGCACCCTATTTCGCTGCCTACATCAACAGCTTCCATGACCTGGTGTAAGTCCGCTCCCCACCGAGCCGAGCCGCTGCATTACTGGGGTCTGGGAGGGTGGCAGCATCCAGAGAGGAAGGACCAAGGTCTCCTTGGGGTGCGCTGTGGTGTGCTCAGCCTCCAGCCCTTCCTCACCTTATGGGGGGGATGTGCCACAAGAGATGCAGATAAGTCACAGGGTGAAGAGCCAGAAGCAGGCATGGATCCAGTGCTTGTGTGAAAGCTTTAAACTCATTTTCAGCCCATCATTTTCAGCCTCAGAGGAGAGGTTTTTTCCATTTTTTATTCAGGAGGTTAGCAGTATAAACCCAGCAACACGGACTGAAGGCTGCTTTTGGCACTGGGCTGGAGGAAACTCTGTGAAAACACTCAATCTGCAAATAAACCCCTGCCATCACTGCTGGCAGTAGGAATTTAGGGCTTTGCATGTGTTATGAATTAGTTATTTAAAGCCATGCATTGAAAAGGCCTCTGATGAACAGGTATGCCCACCAGCTCTATCAAAGAGTGCTTCCCGAAAAAAGGGCATGGTCCCATTAAGCAGGATGGTGCCACTCAGTGCGTGTCCCGCTGTCTGGTCCATCAGCCCAGTGCTGTGGCACACGATGACCTTGCACTTCTCACCCTGCAGCTGCCCGCACAGCCGCCGCAGCCCTCCGCGACCAGTGCCGCAGGGAATCGGGGCGGTTCGTATGGCACCTGCCCCAGGGGGACAGTCTGCAGCCAAGCAGGGACATGGCCCACCGAGGCCCAGGGGTTTTTCAGCATCTGGGGTCGTTCCTCCCATGCAGATGCGGTGCTTCGGAGGCCAACGCATACAACTGACACAGGGCTAATGCCTGGGGTTTGCCCACCGAAGAGCTTAGGTCGTTATCTCCAGCTCACGCTGCTGCATTGCTGCCCGGCAGGGCCTGTGGCAGGGATGCTGTATGCCAAATATTATTCAGGGGTTGCAGAGGATTTTGCTTTGCGGTGCCTCACAGGAACCGGCGGCTCCAGCAGCGGTGAGCACTACCGTCGGGAAGTCTCTAGATGGCACGGTCTCTCCAGCAATGCTAACCTCGCCGAGGAGCTCGCTTTCTCTCCTTCCTCCTGTCCCTGCAAAAAATTACTCTCCTGTTCCCTGCTGGGAAGCGGAGAGGTGGTGAGGGGAGAAGCCAGCCCCAGACCAGGAGCTGGCAGGCGTTTAGGTGGTGGACTGGCTCTGCTGGATTTATTCCTGCGTCTGGTTAAATATTTGTCAAGCCTGGGGTGATGAGTTGCTGGGCAGAGGTAGGTGACCCAACAGCATGATTTTGCAGATGCTGGACTTCAGGTGTTCAGCAGGAGCTGTAGACCTGAGCCCCCAGCCTGGGGCGAGAGGGATGCTGTTAGGTGTTTTGTAGTCCTGCCTGGGCAGCCTCAGACATAAACTAGCTACTGGGCAGCACCAGGAAGCCGCTGTGCTCTCTGGTCACAGCAGTGGATGTGGCACATCCACTAACATTTTGGTGATGCTGCCTCAGTTCCCCCCGAGCATGTTACAGCAGGGCAGGGATGGAAAGTGAGAAGAAAGCCAGGAGGTTGCGATGCCCCCAAAGCCCATACATACTGCCGGATTTTTCATTAACCTCTCGGAAGTTGTGTTTTCTTCCTCATTAGTGTGAAACCTTGCAGAAGTACGCACTGTGCCTAGGAAACCCCACGGGTTTCCATCTCCGTAGTTCACTGTTCCGGCAGCTGCCGATAGACATTGCGTAGAGTGAGTCAGCTGGGGTCTGGGGGACGCAGGATCAGCAGCTTTTCCTTCTCTGGTTTTATTATTTACTTCTCTCTTACCCCATAAGGCCCTCAGGGTGCTCTCAGGTACCTGGAGATCATTTAGCAGAAGTGTTGCTCAAGTGAAAAAGTAACCAGCCTACGCAGCTGCTCCGCATGGTTGAACCGTCCCACCTGATGAGGAAATAGGTGGTTTTTGAAGCACAGTTACTCAGTTGTGATTAATTTTCAGTGTATAGGATTGTGCAAAAAGAGTCGTTACTTTGACCCAGTAATTGTTTCCAAAAGGAAGTACTAGATACACAAATTTATATAAAAAGAATGCCCAAGATGCCAATCTGGATAAAATGCTTAGGGCAGTGTAATAGGTTTACATTTTAACATTAACCCATTGGTGATGTCTCTCTGTCTCTCTCTAGGTCAGGGTTAGAAACAGTGTTTAAAGCCAACACTGAGGAACTGCAAAAGATTTTGGCAGCTCTGACAAGGAACTTCACCAATATTTTTTTAAATAAATTAAGAACAAAAGCACAGGTAAGAGGAGCTTGGCCACATTATTTCCTAAATACAAGGGGTATGTGCAGGACTGCTGCAGCAGCTGAGGGCCATTGCCCTTCCCTTGTCTTGCCAACTAGACCTTATTTTGCAGTGCATAAAATTATGGTCCCTCCAAAATGCATCATGCCTAACATTCACAGAAATCCTTCTTAACCCAAAGTGAAACTTCCAGCATTCTGGGCGTTCTCCACTATGAGCAATTATACATTTGTCAAGCTGTTTACCCTAGTACGATGGCAACCAAAAGAAAAGGGTATTTAGTGGCTTCTAGCATCTCAGGCAAAGCAGTGGCGGGGAACCTTACCCATAGTGAAGCACCAGGGAAGTCAGCTGGACACCATCGATGGGACATTTTTCCTTCTATCAAAACATTTGGATTTTCAGGACTTTGATTTACTCTTCCTTATTCATAGATCTTCCATCACGGTAGGTTATCAATGTCTTCAGACAGGAGAGAATTCATTCTGGTAGAGGTGATTTTTCCAGGCTGCTTCCAGAGTGAAGAAAGACTGATTCTTTCAGTGTGAGGATGCTAAAGCTCTGGTATCAGCTGATAAAGCTCTGATACCAGCTTAACTTGTGTTAAGAAGCCTAAAAGTCAACGTGCTCCAGTGCAGTTTGTGCTTCCCAGGTGCTGTAGAGGGGACTTTCTGCGCTCAGCCAGCTGGGGCTCCACTAGCCCTAGCTGGTATGACACCAGAGATGGAAGAAATTAAGCCTTTGGTCCCACCCCTTTTTGGTCATCCTAATTCACTTTCTAAATCACTAAGTGTAACTTTCAGAAATGAAGACAGTCACGCAACTGCTCCAATCTAGGCCAAGCTTGCCTGGCCAAGGGGACTTTCCAGTCACTGCAGAGCTTGTCTTGAAGCCTAAGAGGCAGGCGAGAAAGGAGTCAAGCCAAGGCATTAAGCAACAGACCCAAAATGCCATGAGAACTGAGGGAGGCCAAGGCAAAGCGTTTCTTAACAGCCCTTCAGCAGGCTGTGAGCACAGCAGGAGAACACATGCAGGGGAAATAATGGGGAAGGAGATTGCCAGGAGTCTAAAGACAGAGATCCTGAGAGCTAAGAGGAGAAAAGTACAAAGAGGATGTGCCAGAGAACGGATATTTTGAATTTGGCCCTTACGGGATTCTCTTCCAGGTGCCACCAGAAGCCTTAGCAGATGTTGCTGTGTTTCTATGTGGAGGCGCATTAGCTCTAGGGACCTGGAAAGGGAAATAGCTCACTGAGGACACTTGCTCAGACCACCTTGTACCCAGGGCAGATGAGAAACGATACCATCACTCCCACATCATCACTGACCATGAGGCTTCAAGTTGGGGATGCTCCCAGCTGCTATTCCCCTACTACCACATCAGAGCAATGAAGGAAAATCCCAGCGAGACTTTGTGCAGACACATGGGTCTGCAGGGGGTACAGACAGCCCCCTGCAAGTGCTATGGGCAAAAGGAGCTTGATTTCCTTGCAGAGAAGGCTGGAGGGGTGATGTATTACCGAGCTAATTTCCGACAGGTTCACTACCAAGTGACTTGTCATGTCCATACCTGGTGCAAATCCATGTGGCACTAGCATACATGGTTGCGTGCCGCAGCCTGTTCTAGCCATGCCTGAGTTTCCTTTGACTAATGTTCACTTCTATTTTTTCACCCATACAGTAGGAATAAAAATGTATTTACCTAAAGAAATATATCTGGTGGATTAGAAGGCAGCACAGAGCAAGGAAATGAGGTGTCCCAAGTAAGCTTTTAATGCCAAAGCATCTCCTGCTTGGGGAGAGATGCTTCTCTGGTCTGCACTGGGGTGCCTACCCAGGAAGGGGAGATGTGGGTCTGAACTCCCTAGGGTGGAGAAAAAAACCCAGCCTGCTCTGTGCCCCTGGTGCCTAACTCCTGGTGTGACTTCAGGCAGCGTGGGTGTGCCGTCATTGCTCCGTGCTTTTCGATTCAAGCCCTCTGAGCAGGCATATAGCTGGGTGCCTTCAGCCGGTGCATCAGCTAGTCTGAGTATTATGGTTGCCATCAGTGAGCTGGTCTTTTTTCAGCCACTCCTTAAGAAAATCCTGACCAAGGACTGGATTTTGGCAACGGAAAGGCCGGACTCGCTGGCGTTGGCAGTCTCGCAGTTCTCCGAACACCTGCAGCACATGAGGGAGCCCGTGGGGCAGGTAGGTGGCTGGTTCCACACCCGGGCGCAGTGATGCTGGGGGGGTGCCGCTGTCATTTTCAGGCTGTGATCCAACCTGCAGACTCCTCTCCAGCAGCAAGGGCTGTTTATAACTCTGGGGCCTGCTGATGCAGGGGAGTTCAGCTATTACCCTACTTCCATGTGAGAATAAGCACATATTTCCTTTTTGTAATTTAAATATGGCAACTGATTTCATTAGAGGAATAGAAAGCTTTGGTGAACATTCCCACTGAACATTGTAACTCCATGAGTCGCAGGCTTACATGCTCCTTTCACATTTATGCAGTTGTGAAGTAAACGGATAGGTGACAACACCTTTATGTTTAAAGTCTGCAAGCACCATCAAAACTAATTTTTAAAACAATTCTAAATATCCCCCTTTGCTACTGAGAAGCCAAACTGCCAACATGAAATCATGGACTATTTCAGGATAAGGAGTATTTCTATGGCATTCCCTTGGGCACTGCCATTGCTCGGTGCTGGAGCAAGGGGTTGCGAGCTGCTGGCTCCCTTCAGCAGGGCTGCCCGGGCCAGTGTGTCCCGACAGTGTGCTGCCTTCGTGTATATCTATCATCTCCTCTATGCTCTTGGCTGCTGCTAAAGACCTGAAGGCTTCCCCTGCCCTCTCTCACTGCTGTGGCCTTGCATGGGAACCACAGAAAAACCATGAGGCTTGCTTTTTTTTAACCAGGAGCTTCTACGTGATGTTCATAAGTACGTGGTGAGGCAATACATTATGCAGGTCATCAAAATCAGACGGAAAATGAACAGAGAGACACGGCAGCAAGTGAGTGAAAAGATGAACAAGGAAGCCAGAATTCTCAATAATACACTCATTGATCAGGTATGTGATTTCCCTCTTGGTGTCCCTTGTCTGCCCCATTCCCGGAGGTGCAACATCCCTGCTTGGCTTCCCAGGGACCAAGGCGGCAGGCTCTCGAGGAGGGCAAGCCTCAAGAAACGTAAAAGTGCTTGAAAGAGCGCAAGCGAGGTGGTTACTGCAGGTTCACAGTGTGGACTTCCAGCCCAGCAGCTACTCTACAAGTAGCGGCTTGTGCGTGCTCAGCTGGTGGCTCTCCAATTGCAGTGCCTGGTGTTTTAACACACTCCCAGGCACGTGGGCACTTTGTGTAAGGTGGTTGATGCACTGTAGGATCCCACCCATCCTGTGGCGACTTCTTCCTGGGCCTGTTCCCTTGGGCCATTGAACGCATCTTGTCTCCAAAGGATCGTTGCCCTGGGTACAGCTCATGGAGATGTGTCTGTCGAGAAGGTCCATCCAGGAACATGGTCTGCACACTGCAGGGTGATGGGGAGAAAATTGTGGCTGTTTGCATGTTTTCTGACTATGCAGCATCAGTCTGGAATTTTCAGGGAAGCCAAAGTTGAATTCATTGGATTTTGCAGAAAGTCAAGTGTCTGGGGCACTAAATCCCACTGAGGCAGATCTCTCTCAGAGATGAGGCACACAAAACTATTAGGCAGCAGGAGGTGAAGTCTCCAGCACCCACTGCTATGCTGGACCGCAGCCACAATGCCCTGCTCAGGGTCTGGCTCACTGGGGTGCTCGTGAGCACTGAGGAGTGCAGAGTCTGGACCCAGCAGAGCTCCCAGCGGTGCCTTGCCATTGCCACCCAGTCCTGCCTCTGCCAGCACCCTGCTGCCCCGCCAGCAGCACGCTGCCCACCCAAGGGCAGCCTGTCCTGCCTGCAGCAGTACTCTTACACCTGTAAAAGCAACCCGCTGCCATGCCCCGTGCTGCAGGTAAAAAGGCATTTTGCAGGTGCTGTGCTTCCCCTTGATGTCCCTGTATTCCTCCTCGTTTGCAGGGCTCTGACTCCGACTGGCTTCTTCCTGCCATACACCACATTGCCGATATCATTGGGGAGAAGAAAAAAGACAAGATCAAGGAGCATGTGAAGGAACTGTGTCAGGATTATCCAGATATCAGGTACATGAAATGGCAGATGCCAGAACTGCTGGGCTGCATCCCAAACGGCTCCAACTCACCCCATGCCTTGGCCAAGCTCTTCAGCTTCTCTTCTTTGCTGGTAGCCACACATTAAAGGTCAAGGTGGCAGCAACAGGGGGAATCCCACCTTATTCTTATTTCTTTATGGCTGTATCCTTTCTCTCTTTTCTCCCATCCACTGGATCTTATAATGCATCCAAGTTACCTCAAAAGCCTTTTCATTTTAGAATAGAACAGCACAGCATAGTGTAGCGTAGAGTAGAATAGAATAGAATAGAATAGAATAGAATAGAATAGAATAGAATAGAATAGAATATTTCAGTTGGCAAATGCCTACAACAATCATCTAGCCCAACTGCCTGACCAAAAGTTAAAGCATGTTATTAAGAGCATTGTCCAGATGCCTCTTAAACACTGACAGGCTTGGGGCATTGAACTCGTCTCTAAGAAGCCTGTTCCAGTGTTTGACCACACTCTCGGTAAAGAAATGCTTCCTAACATCAAGTCTAAATCTCCCCGGACCCAGCTTTGAACGATTGCCATGTGTTCTATCACTGGATACAATTTTATTGCTTTGAACGTGAACCTTGTTTCACTGTAAAGCTCCAAGTTGCTTTTCAGTGCATCACCAGTATTAGCCCAGGTTGCCAATTCGCAACTGCAGCTTTGGAGCAAACAGTTTGTTTCCCATTCCCAGGCTCAGACCTCAAAGCACAGCAGACGTTGACACAGTTCAGCTGCAGTTCCTGAAAGGGCCTCAATGCAACCACTACATTTTGGAATCAGTTATAAATTCTTTCTTTTGTATTTTCCATTTGCTGTTCCAAAGCAGCATCTGCAAAATATAAGGCTACTGGAAAAGTAAACAAAATTACTAGCTCTGTTCATGGCTAAGCAGATGTGTATCAGAAGTTACCTCCTCTTTTACCAGCCATTGAGAAGGAATATCAGTTGTTCAGCTTGCAAAAAATTCTGTTTCATCAGAGTCCTTTCAGAAAAAGACTAAAGGTTTTTACACAGTTCCTGCTGGATAACATTTATATAATCAAAATAAACAATAAATTTAAAAAATTGCTCAGAAACTGAAGTGGACCCTCAAATATTCAGAAAAAAATTGCATTAAATATATTTACCTCTCCCCAAAACTGAGGCTCAAAATTATTCATAAGTATATTTAACTTGAGTGAGTCTGATTGATATGCTTCAGGCTTATCTGTGTGGGGAAATTCAAGACATAGACTTGAAAAAGAATAATTGTTCCTGAGTAATTTCCTAGGTGAACACACCTACCCTACCAAAAAAAAAAAAAAAGCTTTAATCCCAGTGGCCAGACTAAGCTGACGAAAGAGGCAGTGCCTGTTCTGGGAAGGATGGGAGAGGTAAATGATGGCTAGTCGGGCTTAGCTATTTGAAAACAATTTTCCAGGCAGAAAAGTCATTTACAAGGCTGTGATTTGTGATAGTTTTTCATCATTAGCCTTAGACCCAAGCCAGGTTTTAAGGCTTGTCCTCTTTGTTGATCTATTTCCTGGCTTTCCATTATTGAGTAATATTATTTTTAACAATTAAGTTTGGAAACGAGGCGGAACCTGCTGGACCTGCATTGCTTCCTGTTCAAGTCTCTGTTAATTCTTCCCCTGAGTTCTCAGAGACGTTGCTGAATTTGTATATACTGAGATTACTGGAACAGAGTATGTTTCCAAGTTGGCTTTCCCAGCTCTAACCTAACTAGTGCCTGCCAGCTTCCTAAATATTAGCACTTCCATTACTCAACTCAAAATAATCATTAAATAAAAGGTCTACAACCTCTCAGGAAAACTTGCAAAAAATGTCACTTGTGTGTGGAGATGGAGGAGGAAATTCCCCAAAGCACCAGCAGCAGGAGGGTGTCCCACCAGCACAGGGTGGCAGGAGCTGATGCTCCCTGGTTCGCTGCCTCTGGAGGCTGCAGACCCACATACTGGTGTTTCCTCCAGTGTGGTGAGGGGATGTTCTCCAGCACTTTGCCATGGCCTTGCTCCATCTCCAGCATGGTTGTTGGTTGCTTACCTCTGGACTGGTTTTGCTTGCAGAACTGAGTGAGGTCTTGCTTGGTTTCTGCAGGAAGGAGCATGTCCTGGCGGTCCTCGCTCTCCGGGGGCTGCGGTGCACCAGGAGAGCAGCGATTTTTCGGCAAGGTTACCATGCGCTGGAGAACCCTGACGGTGGGGAGGGCGGCACACTCTTCGCTGAAATTGGTGACCCGGCGACCATCAGCTGCTTCTAAAACAGACCCAAAACAGAGTCACCATCCTCCCTCCTCTTATGCTGCCTTTATGGCATGATCCAAAATCTGCTACCACGCTTCGCTTCTCTGCAAATGCAACGTTTTGACTGCTGTGGGAAAAGGAGTAGTTTTCTGAACTTGCTACCCTGAGTTCAGAAACCAAAGATGTGCCAAGACGCTGACCTCGTGCAGGAGCTCCTGGGCAGCAATCCTGTGTTCAATATGGATTTTACTGCCAGGAGGCTGCTCTGTTGTTTGGTCCAAGATTGAGTGTCTTCTCAGAGGTCAAGAGAAAACCAAAAGGAGTTCACTCAGAGCTATATTAAGGCTTGGACTGTGCATTGCATAATTATACAGCAGCAGAGCAAAGACCTCCTTCATAATTAGTGTTTCCAAGCAACTGAGAGGCAGAACTGGGGCATGGATGCGGTAGTGCCCAAGTCTTATTTCCTCTTCCGAGAACCAGCTGGCTGAGCTGGCATGACACAAGGTTGGTGACGTTGTGACCTGATGCCACAAGCCACTACCTGCCCGAGGAGGAAAACCTTGGAGGGTAACCAAACCCCAAGGCTGCGACAGGCAGAGCATGGACCACTCTGCACTCCAGGATGGACCCCATGGCCCTTCTGGTGTTTCAGCAGATATTCCTCGCTTGTGGGCCGTCTTGCAAAATTCCAGTTGGACCAAAGACCTGCTCATGCCATCACAGCCTGACTGTGTGGGCAGACGTGTCTGGATAGGACATGCTGTGTGGAGCGAGGCTCCAAGTCCTTCTCGCCCCAGGGAAAAGGGCCACCATGCCCCTAGTCCATTTTCTTGTATGTTCAAACATATTTTAACAAATCTGCTACAATCTGACTGCAGTACGAAACCTAATGTGAGGTGGACAGGCATAGTGCTGCAGATCAGATCCTCATCTGGTGTAAACCAGCATCACCCCATTGATAAGCATGGAACACCACGAGTTTAACTCTGTGAGGGATCCAAAGCATTACATCTAGCATCTGCAGGGGAGACTAAAAGAGACATTCAGCAGTCTATGGCCGTACAAATCTGATTTTATTTAATCCAATTTATGCTTTAGGTTTCTCTCTGCAGGAATTAATCCAAGACTCTGTACAGACACATGTTTACGATCTATCAATTAGTGTGATAGATGTGGACATGGCATAGCCTTGAACACTAATTTGTCTGCTGCGGGGCTTAGAGCATCAATAGTGAGCGTTTTTCATTTTCTTTGCTCCTGTTTGCACCAGTATCAATTTCAGCCCCAGTGAGCAGCAGGCACTGGTGACAGGGCAAGGGAGCTGTTCTGATGGATAAGAAATACGGAGTCATCTTATGAACATTTTTCTAAGGTAGACTTGCTAACTCCATGGTCAAGGTGAGGTGTTTTTCTAAAGACACCTTTGAAATATCAGGTATAAATTGAGAGCTTGAGGCAGGAAATCCTGGGAGGAATTTTCTGCCCTGCATCATTCTTCGATACAGTTCATGACAATTCCTGCAAATCCTCTGCTTGGTGACTCTCTGTATTTGCTGTGGAGAAGGAGAAGCAAATATCATCTGCATCTCCAGTTAGGTGTGCAGAGCTCAGGAACACTTCGGAGCACCCCTTCACTGTCCTGAGGACATTGGTGCAAATAGGGAGCCCTGGATTACACCATGGGTGTGTGAGCTACGTCCCCCATGCCAGCAGAGGGGACAGGCATCAGCACTGAAAGATCTACATTCAATGTCAAAAGCATTGACCAAGTGGGGGAGAAGAAAAAGGGATTTCAACTTTGCGTCCTCGGTCTGAGACATTAAAGACTGGATTTTCAGAGTACAGGATTTGAGGCACTAAAGCTTCAGCAGGAGTTTTTGTGCATCAGAAATTTCCCTCTGTCCTGTGCGCATCTCTGATCCAAGCACCTCACGCAAGGCATCTGCAGCACAGAAATTTTCCCAAATGCGTTAAATCTATACTGGGTTTTCAATCTTGTTATTTTACTGGCAGTCTCTCCACGAAGCAGTTGCCTTTCCTCTGGCTCCAGCTGCCTGGCCCTGGGATTAGATAAGGCACTAGGCTTCCGTTTTCTGATAAAAGCAAGTTGCTATCCTGAAGTCATGGAGGAAAACTGGGCACGATGGCCTGCCCTTTGTCACAGCCTCTCCTGGGACGCTCATGTCCGGCAGCCTGGCATCCTGTGAGCCAGTGGCAGGAGCTCAGCCTGCTTCCTCCGGTTGCTGCTGCTCTCCTGCTGATTGATCTTGAGCAAACCAGTTTGAGGTTAACTCTGTAAGGGTGAGACTGTGGTTCAGTCCTTGTCCTGCAACAACAGCCTTGTAAGCGGAGAGGGAGCTCCAGGGCAGGTGGGAAGCAGGGGTGCCCCCCTCCGCGGGCAGAAGGATGCTTGGTCTGAGCTGCGAGAGCAGATCCTGGAGACACCTGAGCAAGGAGAGAGGAAGGGCTGCACTCTCCGAAGCAAGCTGCTGCTGTCCAGCCACCTTCTGTGAAACACCCGGTGTTCATTACGACCATGTTTCACATTCCAATAAAAGAGAAGAAAGGCCTCCCTGGGCTTTTGTTATGGAATATGTTGCTCTTGCAGGAAAGTGCCGAGACGCTCACTTATTACCCTGTTAACTGCCTCTGTTTGTTGTTTCCCTGTGATTTCCACAATCAACCCTATTCCTACCCCAGCACACAGTTATATTCCCCACTGGGAGACAGAGCTCACTTTTACCCCAGAGGCCCCAAGCTACCAAGTGCAGAATCATCCTCTGGTGAATAAGCCTTTCTCAAAAGTATCCAACTAAATGGAAGAGCCAAACTCTCTCCAGATTTAGCTTCTCAGGGGTGAATGCTGCATTTCAAGGGGGTGATCTGGCACAGCTCACAGCACTGTGTGGGTGGTGAGATTTTTTTGTTGTTGTTGTTTCAGAGGTCTCTGCTGTTTCACAATACCATTCTTTTTTTCTGGTTTGGGTTGAAAAGCAGTGCTTCCAGTACTCTCTGTCCAAGGGAATAGTGCCTGCAGCCAGGGTGGCCCATGGGCTGGTGTCTGCCTTCTGAGACTGGCCTTCGGGTGCCATTGATTTAGCAATTTTGCTTGGTAAAATTGTCCTTTCCTGGAAGAAAGATATGGAAAATAGGCTTACTTTAAGCAAGAAAGGAAAACTACCAAGACATTGCAGTGAAAGCACAGGAGGCTGTCCCTGAGCTGAGGATCATAATCAATCAGTCAAAATATTCCAGAAAAAGCCTTTCAGTGCAGCAGCAGTATAATGTTTAGCTCCCTTCCATGTGGTATCTTTCAGCAAAGAGCTCTCAATTGGGTTAGAACATTAAGGATGTTCAGTGAGAAGTGGATTGCAGTATTTCATCCACTTTACGAGCTGAGCAATGTGGCCTGACACCACTGAGCAAACATGGCTGGGAAGAAAACAGGTGCCAGGATATTATTATCTCAGGGGCGGCTGAAACATAAAGCTGTATTAGTTTTAGGCTTAACTACTTCGGTAATTATGTATCACAGTTCACCAAAGTACCAGCGTTTAGCAAACATTTATCTTCTGTATTTTGCCTTTTTCTCCATGAAATCTGTCTGTGGTTGGATTTACTGCCCCAAAGCCAGTCAATTCGGTTTGCTAGGCACTGGGCAGATACAGGAGTGCTCTGCTCAGGATCACTGTGCACTTCCATCCCTTGAGGAATTTTTCATGTAATACTGCTAATGATGACATAACGTAAGATTGGCCCACCTCTGCCATAAAACCTGTGCAAGGGATCAGTTAGATTGCCAGAGCATTTATCAGACATGGCATGTTTAAACTGTTTACTATTACTATTACAATAATGAGACAGCACTGGGAAAAGGTAAAGGCTGATGTAAATTAATGTGTGGCAGAAGTGGATTGAGATAAACTGTTAAAGAAGTACAAGAACTTCCTCTAGTCCCACAGCCACATAACTAAACGTTTGCCTGAGGACACTGAGCAAAGTTGAACTTTGCTTCCCTGTATTCATCCCCGCCACACAGAGCGCTGCAGCAGCCTCTAATACTCTTCCGATGTAGCACTCTCCATTTATATTTGTAAATTTATATCAAGTCATTCAAATACATTATCACAGAAAAGGAGTAACATGTAAAGCAGAGAAGCCACCAGGAAAAGGCTGTTCTAGTGTTTTTGCCATCTTGATACTACCTGAGATTCTCGAAATGCCTGTGTAAGGCTTTCTCTGTCAGCTGCACAGAGATTATACCTCCTGCTAAATGAGGCAGAAGAAGCGAATGGCAGATCAAAGATGAGCACCTAAGTCCCAAGATGTCTGACCAGACATAGTTTATGTTTGGCCATGCATGAAGCTGTCCCTAGCAGCAGCAGTAGGTCCATAGCCCGAGCTCCGTAACGAGTGTGGGGCTGGGGAGCTGCCACGGGCTTAGTTGTGGGACCCAGGATTGTGCCTTGGTTCCCAGGGCTGGGGGGAGACCGGCATCAGCTGAGACAGAACTGCTTTTTTGTGAGCACTGTTACACAAGTACAGAAAAAGCAAATCAAGCCAGAAGGCAGAAAATGGTGGTTACACAGCTTGCTAAGCCATCCCCTGGCTGCATTCAGCCTCTGGAAAGGGGCTGGCAAACCGCAGCTGGGAGAAAGATGCTGATAGTCACAAGCAAGTCCCAAAACCAGGAATGATCTCACAACTGCACCCACAGAGAAAGAGAGGTTTGCTTAATGTTTGTCAGTGCAGAGTGGTGGCCTTCAACATTTTTCTGTTTATGGACTAAAAAAGTACTTCCAGGGAAGACACGGAGCACAGACATGATAATCGCCTTCCAGACAGTTAAAAAATGGAAGGAATAAGCTCCTCTCTGTTTTCTGAGGGGGTCAGGCACAGAGAAACAAGCTTCTGCTACAGCAAGCAGGTGCAAGTTAGATGCAGCAAAACCGCTGCTAGTGCTGATGGAGCTGAAGCGCTGAGAACAGCGTGGAGTCCGTACCATCAGTGGCATTTAGCAGCAGGCCAGGCAGATACCTGCAAGAGATGTGCCAGCATGGCTGGTCCTGCTCTGCAATGGTGATAGACATGCTGAGTTCCTTTCAGCAGTGCTGTGTGACCACATAGACACAGGAGCAGGAGTGTGTTGCTGACTTGAGCCACCAGCTGATAACATGCGGTGATGCTGATGCTGTGGCTTTCTAGGGCTGTAGTGACGTGAGGGACCGTGGGGTCATAACCAGCCCCAGGGGGCTGTTTTACTTTCAGATGCCGACCCACAATGAGGAGCTGCATCCTTGGTTGCCCATAGTGCCAGTGGCAAGAGCAAGACCAGGGAGTTTCTTTCACTTCCGCATGCACGTATCCAACAGTGCTTTCTGCCGACGTTCATCATGGGTAATCCCAGAACTGAAATTAAAGAAAATCAAAGTAATCATAAAAGTCTGGCATCCTGAGCAAGGTACAAAATGCTAGGGATCATTTCCTGAGTGAGGGAGCTCACAACTTTACAATACTTTTTCCAAAACTCAGAAAAAAACATTTCCTGAAGGAACTACACAATGAAGAGAAGCTCGTTTAGTAGGTAAGAGGCAATCATGGAATTAATCATCAGGGCTTCACTAGGAGGAGCAAGGCCAAAAAAGCTGGTGGCTTTTGTCTCCAAAAGCATGTCACTTGCACACGTGGACCGTTGTCTTCCCCTTGCAGCCCCAATTACAGCACAAGAATGCATTACACATGCTTTCATCTTGAGAGCCCTTCAAACAAACGCGCCTTAAGCCCTTCAAAGCACTAGCAAAAGCCCACAGTGCCTCTTTCCCTTGGTGATCTCAAGGCTGAATCTACCCGACACATGGTCTTGCTAAGCAGCCGTTAGTCATCCTCCAAAACAAAGACCATTCCCTGGGATGACGCATGTACTGTCTTCAAGGAGACACGTGGAGAGAAATAACAGCCCAAAGGGCCAGGCTCAATTTGCCTGGGATAAGAAGTTCTCCCAGCAAGCTCAAGGAGGAGCTGTTATTTGGAAGCAGGATTGCTTGTGGCTGCTGGAGGATGCACGAGACACCACGTTGGCTCAGGAGACCTTCTTCTAGTTCTGATGAACTGGGTCCCAGTGGCATAGGGAGAAGGGCAAAGGGGAGACAGTGGGGCGCAGGGAGGGGAAGCACTGAGAAATAGTTTGTGCTGCTTGTCCCATACGTCTCCTGCCCCTGACTTACCCTGTGGCCCAGCCCTCCACCTGCCTCTTCCAGCAGGAGATGTTGGCCCCGGGAAAGGAAGCACCAACACAGCTCTGGTCCTTCACCCTCGCCTATCTCAGGAGTGCCTCTCGCCGCAAGAGTGGGTGCGCAGCCTTGTGCCATCGCATGTGAAATGCCTCTGTGCAACTCTGTTTTGTCTGAAAAGACAACTCTTTTTTCCTTTTGTTTTAAGCATAAGATTTTTGCTCATTTCTTCACTACCAAATAGCACAAAGCCAAATCCAGCCACCACACAAGAAAAAATAGATCCATGGGATTGTACCAAGTTGAGGCCTAAATTTCAACCCGATTATTCTGTGCAAGGAAAAAAAGCCACCCTTGAGAAGATCCTGCCCTTGCAGTGCTGGCTGGGATCTCAGAGCAGCTGCAGCACCCTCCCAGGCTAGGCATGCCCTCGGCACAGCTGCAGTCAGCGTTGCGGCAAAGGCTATGTATGCCGTGGCAAGAGACCCTTGTGGCCCAGGCAGCCGCCATGGTGGAGTCCCACACATGACGTTTCAGCGCTGCTCACAAGGAGGGGGGCTGAACCTGAACACGCCATTTCCTTTGCTTTTGGCCCCGACCCTTGGGTCTGGGATTTCTTATTTCCATCAAAATGCCTTTTGCAAGCGATTAAATACTGAAACAGCTGAAGGCTGTCTCTTCTGAGTGAATTAATTAAAAAAAAAAAAAAGGATTTGTTTGGCCTGCAACAGGGCAGAAATACTTGAATGGATGCCTAGTTTTGCTCTACTAAACATCCAGAGCAGGAGAAAATCTTGAGTTAACAAAACTGCCTATAGACAGTAATATTGTTTGATTTCCCAGAGTTATTCACAATCTGTTGGGAACAACGACTGCTACATCTCCACAAACAGCTAACCTTGGACCTTGGTGTGTGGATTTAGATGCCATTGTTTTAGTCACGACACAAAAAATGAATTGCATTGTTGTTGTTACAGCTCTATTTCTGTGAAAATGCTTGCACTTGGAATGTTATTTTTCACAGTTAAAAAAATAAATTTTAATACTATATGTAAAAGCCCTTTCAACCTCTTATGAGTGAAGCTACTTCTTCCTAATGCAGGTGGATAGAAACTCAAAGGAGTTAAAAGTGCACACACAGGGCTTACCTTTAAATACTGCATCCAAAATACTGCTTTCTCATAGGCATTGAAATACTGGTTTTCATACCCATCACTCATCTTTTCTTACTTTAGAGCTCTTCCTTTGTTCCGTGAAGGGGATGTTAGAAATACTGTGACAACCTCATCTGATGCTGGAGCAGTTTAGGAAGGACCCGTGTCTAGACGCTGCGCTATCAGGACAACTCCCAGGAGAGCAAATATGTACAAAGCACCTTACCCAGCCCAGCAGTGCGGGCTCTGCCAGGGCAAGGGGAAGCAGAGAAAAAGGTTGTCGGCCTCAAGAGCCAGCAAGATTCCTCAGATATTTGTTGAGGAAAGAGGAATATTTTATTGCAAGATCGGTGGGAATTTCAGTCCTTGGGAGATCTGTAAATCTCAGTCAGGAATATGCCACTATTTACAAAGAGATGAAGAGCATCTCTCTAGTGCCAGTAAATTTAATAGCAACAACTCTTGATGTCAACGGTGCAGGATAAGCAATTAGTTCCTCGCTGAGTCAGTGGGTTTGAAACACAGGCTATTGAGTACTCACAGGCACTTGGATTTCCCCTGGAAACTTCTCTCTGTGCCCCTCACCAAGCCTGAATTTGCTTGGACACATGAGCATAACCCAACAGGAGAGAGCCTGGGAACAGCAATGGGCAAACCTTGAAGACCCAAAAGGAAGTTCAAAACAGAAGAACTTCTCGGTGTCTTGCTTTCAAGACCTCTAAAGGAAGTACTGCTTTTGCAGTTTCCCACATGTTTTCTCCCAGTAGTTTCCACCGCGCAGTCATGGGGAGTTTATGGGCAGCCTTTCCTGCTGGGCAAAAAGAGATGCCCCAAGGCAGCAAAGTCCTGGGGCAGGGAAGTTGCCTGGGCTGGGGGAAAACAACCCCGGTGAAAAGATGTCCTGATTAGTCCTGCCAGGTCTAAACACAATGCTGCTACCATCATGAGGGCCAGGCAAGATTTGGTCCTATACAGTGACCTTTGGGATCAGTGTTTCATTCCCTGATCTAAAATTAGGCCTCTCGCTCCCTGCACACAAGCTGTGTGCCAGCCCGAACGCAGCCATCAGCCACTGGGGAGGACCCACGGGCTGAGCACTACTGAGGACAGACATGCCCCAGCCCTGGCCTTTAAACACGGATGAGCACATTTCTCCCACACCCATGGGCAGCAGGTATTCAAGCAGCTCATCCGACATGGCTGAAGCAGCTCTGCCTGCTGCAGGGTGGTTTTGGCAGTGCCAGGGTTCAGCTGGCAAGGTTTGTTTTGCGGTTGCTTTTGAGGATCACTTGACTTACAGGTGGCCCAGAGGAAGCGCTAGTCTCGAGCTTAGTTTTGTATTCAAGACCTGATGCTGCAGAGCCAGGCACGTCAGGAGCAGGAGATGGGCAACCCGGCCCTGTGCTGTGCAGCACAGCTGTGCTATCACATCTGGGAGCACCGAGCCACGTCGTGGACAGAAGAGAAGCCTGATGCTGCCCAGAATGTGGCTTTTTGCACCACTTCTTGTAGCTTAACTGGTGAGGCAGATCCCATTTGCCTTCCCTCAGCCCCTGGCTGCACTTACCTCTGAGGGCATTTGAGGCAAAAGTGGCCCCATCTTAGTGACCCCTTTTCAATGCGGGAGCACTGTGAGAAAAACAGCATGCAACTTACAACACAGACACACGTCTAGCTTTACAGAGAGCTGCTCCTTGTGTGTTCATGCTGCCCCCACCAAGGGCATTAGGAAGCTGTAAACAGAGAAGCAGTGTTATATAAAGAAGCAAGAGTAAGCTGGCAAAAATAGAGAAACTGTGGAGTAGCAAGTGCTGGAGTACCTTAAAAATAGGGTTATAAAAACAACGGTGACTTTCTGTCAGAGGATCTCTGAGGCTTCTCCCAAAACGACTGTGTCCCGGGCAGATGTGACGTCCCTTAATTGCCCCAGCCCAGAGCCCTTGCACATCCACTCCTAGTGTCTCATTCAGCTCTGTTCCAGACCCGAGCCCAGTGCTATGACCCCACAACATGCCCTCCATTTCCCGATAGGAGCAGGATGGCAGGATGCATGAGTTCCCACTCCTCTGGAGTGAGTTGTGCTGAGGTGACTGGACTTCCCACTAGGAAAAAGCACTTCCAGTTTCCTTCAGGCAAATAGGAAGAAGTTACACCCTTCCCTTAGCACCCACCACTCCTCCCCAAGTCACTGTGCAGCGGATGTTGAGGATGCCCGTCAGTCTGCAAGTAGCTCCAAACACAGGGATGACACTGCTACCTCCACTTCACACAAGGACAAGGGGATTTGTCCCAGGCTATGACACCTGGCCAAAGAACCAGGAATATCAAACCATGAACGTTCAGCTGCCAGAGCTGTCAGGGCGAGTGGACCCCAATTCCAGCACATGATGTCTCCTGCCCGCTGCGAACATGTCAGAGACAGCTGGGCGCAGCCACAAACCTCTGATATGGACCCATCCTCCAGTCTCCGTGTCAGGGGGAGGGTGGCAGAGCAACAGCAGAGACGGCTGCCTCCTGCACCAGAAATATTATGGCGAAGGTGTCATCAACCTCAGCTATGGACCACTCCTCAAGCAGAAATATCAGGGTGGGGATGCAGACCATGCTTGCATACAAGCGCTTCCTTTGATGAAAATTCAGGACATTCCTGTCAGTTTTGAATTCCTGGTTCATTACTCAGACATGTAGGATTTTTGATGCCAGTAGAAACCAAAATCAGGAAAACTCTGCGTGGTTAGTTCAGTCCAGATGTGGCTGGAGATGGCAAAACTATCACCACGTGAGGTTTGTGCCATCAGTAGCAAAGTTCTCAAAAGGGGTTCACCATTTTGAAGCTACCAAATCATAGCTTTACTGTGGGTCAAACCTCAAATACCAACCTCCCTTCAACAGACCTGGCTAAAAACATGCGTAGTCACCATTTGGGGAGGAAGAGAAGGGAGCCACAACTGTGAAAGAAGGATGAAAATACGCTGTGATGGCGGCTGTTGCTGCTGAACATGGTTGATGAAGGCTGTCCTGCCTGGCTTTCATGTCTAGATTCAGCAAGACCTGATCGGGTCAATCTTCTCAGCACAAGGGCAGGCTTTTGCCTGGGGCAACAGAGCTCGTGTTGGACAGGACAAAGGATTTTGCAGAAGGAAGGGAACAGCAGAAGTCTGTCCCTTGGTGCCTGTGTGATCATTTTGAAAGACAAGGGATATTGTACTTATAACAATATGTCTTAATAGATGTCTACAGACAAAAAATTCATTGCAAATGCATAAGTTTCAAGAGCTGCAGTGCACAAACGAACACAAAACGTGGCCAGGGAATTAGCTGATAAAATATGATTAAAACTGAGAGGTTACATCCTGTCATCTCACGCATGACCCCAATCCAAAACCTAGATGTTTCCGTAAACACTCTGGTTAACTTCCTAACTACTAGACTCTCTCAGAGCTGACACATTACCTTCTGCTTGCTGTGCCTCCCTTTTCCCACAGCTCCTCTGGTTAGAGCATGATCCAGACTGGCTAGGAACAACAGTCTCATCAGCCTCATGAATCCCAGCAAGACTGTCCTCACCAGGAAGTACTCTCCACTCACCCTTTGAAGCTGCGTCCTAGAACATCTAGAAGTAGTCCAGTTAGCCGCAGCTGAGGAGGTTCTTGGTTCATTGACACGTAGAGAAACTGCAAGAGGAAGCAAAACTTCATCCTAGTTATTTCAGGTATTGTCCAGGAGGAGAAGTCCTGGGTCCTCCATCTTTGCTTACCACTACTTATTTATGTCTTTTACATGAAGCAATCACCGCCTGTTGTGGGCACTTTTCCCACAGTGGTTAGTACTGTGTGACACAATCTGCATGATGAACTCGGGTCTTCTCGCTTCCCATTTCCCATTCTCTGTTCCTGCTGCTCACAACTACCTTGTTCCCATGCTGTAAGGCCAATATTTGGGTATAACATCACAGCTCTTCTGAGACTGGTCGCTGATGCAGAAAAAGAGCTCTTGTTTCCATTACTTGCAGTCATCACGAATACTGGAGAGGAAGACACCCCAGTCAGTCATAAATAACATATTTTAGTGAGCACACCATCCAAGCAGTCCTTTTATATCCTGAGTGGTCTGAGTTAAAATGCACAACAGTCTTGAGAGCTGGATTCATCTCCTCAGGATCTCCCACCAGTTATCATCTGCTATGCCTCAGTTGCTGAGCAGTGACAGTGCCTTTTGAGCCAGCAAGTTCCTCCACAGCTAACTGACTTGCCATGTCCCTCCACTCAGGGAGAGGAGCAGAGGCCCCTCATGACCTAGCAGCCATTCCTCTGGCCTGCAGACCTGAGTCAGTCTTCAGAATTCAAACTTTCAGCCCTTTCGCTGACCCCAAAGTTTAGAAACTTCTGGAGAGAGACAGATAAATGTGGCCAGTGTGTCCTCTTGGCCTTTTATCCCACAATTTAATGAGGACCCCAAATTCTGCTCCGTTGCCCCTGTTTGCACATGCCCCCACTTCTATGAAAATATCCCACAGTGAGCAGAAATAAAAGAGGTATTTCTGTGCACAGGAGCAGTGAAGCAACCAGCAAAGAGCAGCAGATGCTGTCCCTATCACACGCTCCTTCACATGCCTCCCCCAGCACTGCAGGAAGGTCGGCCAGCACGTCCACCTCTGTCCCCCTCCCCAAGCTCCTGCACACCCCGTCCCCGATCCCATGCGGAAAAGCTGCTGGACGTTAGCTGACCAGTTTTACAGTTCAATCCCACACTGAGATCATTTTCTGACTCTCTAAGATCTACTTCAGACAGCTCTACCTGGGCCAACATCCTTGTGTGCCCCACCAGCTCCAGCAAACAGTCCCTGAATCCCCAGCAGGAGGTGGCAGCGTGGTTGCTGCTCACCCAGAGCACTGCTGCCAGCCACCTGTGTCCAGGCCTGCTGCTTTCCCAGCACTGAAACATCCACAGCTGGAATTACTTAGGACAAGTGAGTTAAGCTCATGGAAAATACCACAGGAAAACTGATAGTTACCTCTGCCTGATAATAAAGGTAATTAAAAGAAGTTCGAACAAAAAACTCAGATACCATTCTATGAACAAGCGTGTTGAATTAACAGATTCCAGGAAGAAAACTTTAACCCTCATAACAACCTGCTTCTTGGCACACCTTTAGCTGGTAACAAAGTAGGCTGAAAGAGGGAATTAGAACTTAGCTTCAAAAATAATCTCCTTATCAAAACCTCTTGTTTATAGTCTCCTCATTTTTACAGTTCAGACAAATTTTTCATGGTCCAGTGCAAAGGATTCACATTTTTTTTTAGTAGAGACACATCCCTTTTGTAGGCTCCTGCCCAGCTAAATTTGGCTGTTAGGACTGCTAGTGAGAAAGTCTTTGATGCTCAATACAGAAGAGCTGAACAATCCTGTGCAAGTTCACTGTTCAAAGTTAAGGAAGCATCTGCAAAATTAAATTACAAATCTCTGAAGTATGTCTTGCTTTTAGGTGTAGGTTGCAGCTGAGAAATACATTGTGTATATTATGGAAGTTAAGCACAAAACGTCAAATTTCTCAAAATCACAGACTTAAGATCACTTCTTAGACAGCATAAACTATAAACACAAAATATCAGTGTAGCCCTGTACAATACACTCTGAGTGGTTACAGAGCCCAGAAAAATTCCTGTGCGGTATGAGAAGGTGTGCAGCATGATATAACTTGGTTAGCCTCTACCCAATATTCTATAAGTAAATACAAGACGCATGTCTCAGAAATCAGGCTACACAGACAAGCAATGTTGTGATAGCATATCAGCAGGAGGTGGAAGTGTGGTGATAGGTTTGTTTCGGGTAAATAGGGGTCTGCCCTAAGCTCTAGGATTTTAATTTAAGGCCAAATTACAAGATGATTCTTGTTCCCCTCTTCACTGGCAGAATTGCCCTGAACCCAGTGAAGTTTTAATTTACAGTAGCTAAAGACGAGGCCCAGCAACAGATCCCACTATGTGAATCTACTTTGGATCCCACATAACTCATTCTGTACACACATTTATCCAAGAAAACAACCAAGGATGCCTGCAGATTTTCAGCTACCTTTGGTAACACCAGCTGAGCATCAGGCTCCCTTGAGCTTTCCCACATCCTTGGTGCAGGAGTCTGCTACATTCAAGACCTCCTGTGTTAAGCTGGGGATGAGATACTGGTCTCATAAAACAGTACCGCTACTGCTAAGCCAAAAGCAAAGACCCTGTAAATATTTAAAGAGAGGTTTCAGCACGTCTGAGATGTGTCACTAAGCCACTTCCCACTGCAGATTCGCAGCACACCTGGGGACAGACAGCCCTGTGTCCTGCAGAGATCCCATAACCAAGGATGTGAGAAGCGAACCAGCCTCAGGGTCCTCCCTGCATCCAGAACAGCATCCTCAGCCTTCAGACAGCCATGAACGCTGCCTGCCCAGTCACCCCTAGAGATACACGTGTGTGTGTGTGTGTGTGTGCAAGTGTGTGTATAACCCCTGGGCCGCACCATCCTCCCCGGTGCCTTCCAGGAACCGTGGCCCTTTGACTCCTGCTCAAAAGGATCATTGGATGGAGCGCAAAGCTCACCTCCAGCTGCACCACGCTGCCCCAAACTGGCTGTAACTGCAGAAGGCAAACCTTGCCTCTCCCCTTCACATTGCCATTGGAGAAGGCAATGAAGCATAGAGAAAGTTACTGTACTTCAGGGCCAAATCTCACACCATTTCATGTTTCCAAAGATTTTCAGACTCATGTGGCATTTGGCATTTCTGTTCCGTGATGATGGTTGTTTCTGGCCATCGGTTGTCAAGCAGCGATGGGTCCCAACCCCAGGGCAGTCCCAGAGGTGGACCTTCCACTCAGCTCAGCCCCAGGCTGGCCTGAGATGAATCAGTGTTTTCCAGAGACTGGAGAACATGGGTTTACCCATTGGGGCGGCCTCTCTGTTTATGCTTCCCGTTTTGGCAGACATTGTTGGAGGGAAGGTTTTTTCCCCTGCTACCATGGTCTTTTTGGGGAGAGAGTCCTAGAGAGGAAAGCAGCAGCCCTGGCTGCTGAAAGGCACAGACCAGGAGAAGCATCTGCTCTTAGGCACTGTGCCCACTCAGCTGGGCGCCTCCTTCCAGCGCAAGCATTGGCCTCAGACCACGTCTGCTGCTGGGGGATGCCCCCATGCTGGGCCTGCATATCTCCCCCCAAAAATTTAGCAGCCACACAGGTGCTGAGTGTGGGCATCAGCAGCACTGTGAAAGCTCACAGTTCACACTCGGCTTTAAGTCTCTGGACTGTTTTTTCTTGCATTTTGTATTAGATCATAGCTATCAGATATAAAACTGAAATTATCCTGAGCGCAGTAACCAGGCACTGGGACCTGCTGACTGTCCCCTCCCTGTCCCACAAGAGCTTCCCAGGAAAGTATGGGGGGGGTGGGGGTGTCAGGCTCTGCGGGACCACAGCATTTTGATTTTCTGTCTTCAGAGCAGCTGCTTCAGTCCACATCTCACCCACATGGATGCTGAAGATGATCCACATTAAGGCCATCTAGGCAGGGGACAGCACAGGCCCAGCAGCCTTCACAGGCCCCCTGCAATAGCCCCCCACAGCCACTGCTGTCACCCAGACATCCCCTGGCTGTCCTCCAGCTGTCCCACGCTTCCCCGGTGTAACAGGCTCACCACACCTCCACGGCCTGGGATGTGGGTGCCTAGGAAATCAGGAAGACAAATGTCCCTTCTGCAAGGTTCAGAAGCTTTGGGTGGGGAAGGAAGCCCATGTTTCCCAGTCCCTAGGCAGGGACTCAAACCATCATACTGGAGGTGCTTCATGACATGAGTGTGTCCTGTGAGCGCCGCGAGCCCCGCTCGGGGGAAGGCACTTCACCTTGGGCACGATGCAGGACCCCGACAGGGCAGGTTGTACTTTCGGGCACGCGCCTCGTCCCTGCCAGCCCGCCCGTGGCAGTGCCCTGCTCACGGAGCACAGCTTTTGGAGGCGTCTGCTCCATCCCGGGTTTCCAAGGCTGCGGTGGGCGACGGACACGCCACATATACAACCCCCGGGGGCGGCGGGGCTAGGGTGGCCCGTCCACCGGGACGAGCCGCTGGCGCTCAGCTCCTTTGCGGGGTCCAGCCCGGGGCAGACCCCACCGCCACCGGGGCCAGCCATCCTCCCTCCGCGGGGACTTCTTCCCCGTCGGAGGGGATTTCTCGCTTCCCTTTGGCTTGAGCCCATATTCGGCGGGGAGGCGCANGTCCACCGGGACGAGCCCCTGGCGCTCAGCTCCTCTGCGGGGTCCAGCCCGGGGCAGACCCCACCGCCACCGGGGCCAGCCATCCTCCCTCCGCGGGGACTTCTTCCCCGTCGGAGGGGATTTCTCGCTTCCCTTTGGCTTGAGCCCATATTCGGCGGGGAGGCGCAGCCGGAGTTTCCCAGCCACCGGACTCCCTGCGCGCCCGGGTCTCCGCCTCCGCGCCCTCCCCTTATAGCCGGGCTGCCCCGGGGCTCCGCAGCCAGCGCCGCCGCCGCCGCCCCGTCAGCCCGCCCGGGAGCAGCAGCACGGTAAGTCCGTCGTGCCCGTCCGTGCTGAGAGCTCGGGCCTTTCCCCTTCCCCCTGGGGCCGCTGCCTCTCCCGAGCCTCTGCCTCTCCCGCGCCTCTGCCTCCCTCCCGGCTCACTTGTCGCAAGGCTAGCGAGCGCGAGGGCTTTCTGTTGGGTCTGAGAGAGGGGAAAAAATAAGTGGAAGGTGCTAAAGGATGGATTCCCGGACAAAGCGACTGATTGCAGCCCCACCTTGTAATTACCAGAATAGAGAATAAGTGGAACTGCTGTTCAGCTGCTGAGAGAAGGACAGAAGCTCCGGACACATCCCAGGGCTGGGGACCGCAACAAGATGTGTCTGGCAATTGCATTGCAACAGCTGCGTCCGAATTCTGTTGTTCTTCCCCCAGATTTCAGGGCATGAAAGCAGGCTGTGAGCAGTGACTCCTGTTACTGCCCCCTTCCCCAACCCCTTCCCCAAAATCCGGCTGTAGGTCTTGGGTGCCAAAGCATCCTAAATGCAGATCAGGCACCAGGGTCCAGATTCAGCGTGGCACTTCCTGCCCCCTCCTCTTTGTCTCTCTTTCTTTAGAAGAAAGCGGTTTTCTCCCAAACCACAGGAAAACGGTTGGATTATGATTCACTCGGCCTGGCTGCACTGGAAAACCATTATGTGAGTGCCTGGATCCTGTGCGGTCCCAGGCAGCCTCTGTACGCTGCACCCTGCCACGGTCACCGTGCCAAGCTGGCACAGTTCTGCATTGCCATGCTCACCGTTTTGTGACTATTTTTTTTCCCAGTCAGGGAAATCCCACTGCCCCTAGGACCTGCCTTTCTCCAGAGCACTGAAGAGCCTTTCAAAATTCCCTCCTATCCTTGGGCAGCCACCTCACATCCACCACGTCAGCTCCTCAGGTGCAAATTGAAGTGTTCGGCCCCAGGATTAGGATCCTCGGCGTGTTTAACATAGGATTTTTTCTCAAAGCTGATGCAAAGTAAGGAAGAGACTTTCTGTGACTGGAGCTAATGGCTGATCTAGAATCCATGGTCCCTTACCATCACACCCAAGTTCAGAGCAGAAAACCTGGAGAAACAGTCATTCTCCAAAGTATCCAACTGCTTGCCCCTGCTGACGGGTTTCGAGGCTTGCCAATTCTGATTGAGCTGATCAAATAGGAGCAGACAGCTTTGGAAAACTCAGGTTTGGGTGTGATTCAGTCATCCTCTCTGTAAAAAGTGGCCTGGAAAGCCAGAGTCTGAAAGTTCCAGGAGCTCTAGGTCTGCCTCCCAGGGAATGTGTGTACCTTTTCACTCACTGTTAGCTCTAGAAGTGAACTTTGCAAACTCCAAGCCTCAGTGCAGGGTTTGGCTTTGGGAATAGTAATAGGGAAGCAAAGTCCTAGACAGCAGCAGCTGGTTTCTCTTTCAACAGCAGCAGTTTAAAATGATGCTAGCCAGATTTGAAGCAAGAAGAAAAAGGAGCATATGACACTGCATTTTCTCTGCTTTTTCCCCAATAACAATATATATATGTGTAATTTCCCCTTCAGTTTTGCTGTTTGAAAAAATCTAACAACGGGAGATGCTGGTTTACAGGACCATTTTCAGTTGTGCTTCAGTAATTTAAGGAAGCCAAATTTGCATTTAAAAATTACAGAGGCACCGTGTAGCAATATCTATGCTGTTCTCAAGACAGGTGATAACATGGTTTAATGCTGGTTTAAAGCATCTCACGCCACGTGACGTGCCCTGGGATCCTCTGCCTGGTCTGCCACTGTCGTTCCCCTAGGTCGCTTGGGTCCCCCGTCACCCCCAGCCCCATGGGTGTGCTCAGCATAGCTAAGGTATGTGAATCAGGTCCCCTGAGGATGCTCTGCCCCTGCCTTGACTTCTTTACTGGAGACATAGGGTTTGTTTCCCCTCAGCTTTTGACCCCATCAGGAGCAGAGCTTGGCCACCATCAGGATGGTGCTGGACCTGCTGGGGTAGTGCATGTCTCATAGGGGTCTGCAGACAGGAGCGTAGATTTGAGTTCTACGCTAGAATTTCAAGGTCGGGGTGTTGGTGGTCCAGTTCATCAATGGACTGTGATTTCCCAGGCAGAACCAAGTGGGAACCCCTAGCTTAAAGGTGTCTCCATTCAGTACCCAATCCAGCTAACAAAAACAGGTAGGAAAAAAACCTGTCTCCTAGGAGGGCTTCCCAACTTGCAAAGATTGGGGCTGGCATGTCCACAGACTGTTTGCTTTGATTTATTAGCAGCTTGTTTAGGTGTCACCACATAGTCCAAGGTACACTAATCTCAGACTGGCTGCGCTGCTTTACTGCTTCAAAAGATGGTTTGACCCAATGCAATTTTCTCGTGGGAGCAGTGGTGACCCCATTTCCATGGGGACCGAGGAGGGGAAGAAAAGGCTGGTGCAAATGCAGAGAACAGACTTTGCTAAATAACTTTGGATTTCTTAAATGCTGTGGGAGAGTGGGGGATTTCCACTAAAATACAACATAAGTCCTTGTGACCTAGGATGTCAGCAGGCTAGAGAGGACTAAAAATCCAAACAAATGCTTGTTAATATTGGCAGAAGCTCAGGAAAAAGAAGTCAAGAAAAAGATCAGCAAAAATTTCATAATAGGGGTAATCAGTAAATCTCTTCCCCTGAGTGCTCTCTGGCATACCATGAGCTGCCCCTCGTCAATGAGCTCATTCCTAAACATGCGATGTGAAGGCTGTTTCCTTCGAGGAGGACGGTGACAAAACAGGAAGCCACAGTGCATGGGATTGGGCTTGTGTCCATCTGTGCCGTGGCTCTGCTTCAGGTGTTTCCCTCGCCCTTGCTGCCCACCCGGAAAGGCTCCAGCCCAGGGGTAGGCACCGTGATCAGCACCATGCGGGGAGCTCGCTGCGCGCCTCTGCAGCCACGCTGGCAGTCAACAGCACCGCTGTCCTAATGGTACGGGGCCTCTCTATAGGGTAGCAGAGATGCTGCGTGAGCTGTGCTGCTCTTCTGCTTGGAAACTGTAAGCTGGATATACTATGCCAAAAACAATTGGAGCTAAAGACTCCCTCTCCACAAAGTATAGTGCCACGTAATGATAATGAGGATGATTACGATGGTAACAGTAAATTAACAGTAAATTAGTAATAATAATGAGTTGGAGTCTATGTCAAGTCTTGACCTCAAATCATTAAATTTCCCAAGACTTGAATTTGAGCTCTGTGCCTGGGAAATATTTCAGCATTTCCCCAAGTGTTAACTGCTAAAATAATTAGGAGACTGCTGCAGTTTTAACAAGCTTTGATTTGTGAGCAGAACATAGGCTTACAGGAGCAGCCCGTGGCCATCTGAACCAGAGCTGAGCTCCTGGCGTGTCCTGTCTGCCACAGCAGGCAGGAGCGGGTGCTGGGAGAGGCACAAGGAATGGTACTGACACAGCATCACCTGCTCGTGGCCTCCAGCCATAACTGGTGCCATCTCCTTTCAGCTGAGTGTTTCTTGTAGAAAGTTGAGGTTTTTTACTCTAATAAAGTTTCTTACAGGAAGTTTCTTATAGGCGTTTCTTATAGAAAGTGCTTGGCCATTTAGAGACAAAGAGAAGAGATGGAGGGGGAGTTTTTGGTACCACTTGCCATAAGTGACTGAGGCTGCATTTCAAGGCAGATCTGGGAGCTGGGCTTTACTGGTATTTCCTGCTGCAGACCAGCAGCAGCAGCAAATCAATAAACACTGGGCGAGCGTTCAAGCTGGTGAAATGTGAGTGAGCATGGTAGCTATTGCATTGACAGCCGTATTCAGATGCTTCGCTCCTTCAGTGTTTGTTGGTTCAAGATGAAAAAGCACACCCTGACATGCCAATGTTGCCAACGATTCTTGCGCTGCTGATGCGCAGCCCCTGAGCGAAAATGCTGGAGCTGATTTTATCTTTCTTCTAATTCAACTGTGGGACTTTTTTAGACAGTTCAGAGCGCAGGGATGTGCTGCGGCTGATGGCTCGGTGCGCTCCACAGAGGGACCCCAGGGGCTCGCCCAGGCGGCAGCCCCCGGCAGCACATGTCCAGCTACCTGCTTTGCTCCTGGGCATCGCCAGCCCTCACGCCTGGCTCTTTCAGAGCGTTACCAGGACAAAGTTCTGCCAGCCATTAAAAACTAAACTTTTAACTAGCTTAACCATTCTGTTATGGACTCTTTTATGTGTAGTGCCATTTCAATGGTTTTCAAAGATACATGACATTCATCTTATTGTTGAAGAAGCAGAAAAACCATTTTGAAATCCACCTTTCTGATCATCATTCATCAAAACAAAAGACTCTGAAAGTCACCTTTGGCTACAGGAAAGGGAGAGGTACTTTTTTTGTTTAGAAACAACAACAACAACAAAAAAAAAGCTTTGTTTGGAATAATAAGAGAGAGAGAAAGGACTCAGCTGAGTCTGTGCTTGAACAACCAGGAAAGAAGGGATTTAACATAATGAATGTAAACACAGCGTCACATTGGGAAACGCAGGTTAGGGAAGTAGCTCTACAGAAATTAGGGAAGTCCCAAACATTAATAGAAGCCCTGTTACCATTGTATTTTTTTATAATGGAAATGTGACAAAAAGGAGCTCTTTTCCACAATTTTTAGGATTCTAGTGGCTACTAGAGCAGCCAGAGTGAACGGCGAGGGCTTTTCCTCCCTCCCTCCCTCCCCAGCAAGGGTGCTCTGGCCCTTTGCTTGCCCACACGACTGGCCGCACAGACCAGGGCCACGAGGGCTCCGCTGAGCAGCGACCCGAGGCAGTGACCCAACGTCTCTGGCAGCCACCGCCACCCAGCTCAGCCGCAGGAGCACCTTAGGCGTAGCTTTGCACTTTGCCCTGGGTCAGAGACCACCAGCGTAGCTGAGAGCCAGCCAGAGGGTGCACATCCACACCCCTTTCTCTCCTACTCGAATGAGTTTTCATCTTCATTGTGTTTTAAAAGCGATAGCATTACTAATCCTGGCATGACCTGGCAGCCAAAGCCTGGAGACAGAAAGCTTTTCAGCGTCGCCAGACTCTAACTGCTCTCTATACCACCCGGCTGCTACCACTAACTTGATGCTTCAAAGCTCTCCAAGCAGCCGGGAGCCAGCAAGAGGAATCACAATTAAAACGAAAAGCCACAATCTTCCAACCGGTTTGCCCAGAAATAAGTACCACAGTTTGTATCAGCATGATACATATCAACAGCAGAAACTTAACAAGGGTATTTGAAGATCACCACGTTGTGGCCTTATAAATGAAGCCACATTCTTCCTTTATTTAAAGCCTAGCCTAATTCCTCTGCCCTTATGCAGTACAAGCAAGCCAGAAGTTGCCTGAGAGTTCTTCATACAGAAGCGCACTGGTCTCCCAGAAAGTCACTTAAAAAGCAGTGTTGTTAGAACAAGGATTGGAAACTATGAGTCACTTTATTTACAATAATTATATGATTGTAATCATTACACAAATGATTGTAATTATGCAAATAAAACTAGAGCAATATATTAAATTATGCATGTACATAAATAATTCTAAATATAAATTCTAAAAGGAATGTTGCTACAATAACAAATCTCTATTGTTAATTATTTGTAGCGCAGGAGTGTTGGTGGTAGAGCAGGACTGTGGCAGGATGTTGTCTGTTTAAATAAGGCTAAACCACCCTGATCCTGGTGCCTTGTTCCTGTTTCCTTCTCAGCCAGGCGAGGACTGCTCTGGACATGCAGCAGCCCTGGTCACTAGCACCAGTTTCATTTAGCAGCTCTGGGAAAAGTCCAGTCTGCTTAGTCCTTGCTATCAGAACCTTCCCCCAGCCACCACCCCATTTCACTAGCATTTCCTTCTGCACAAGCCGTGACCCACGCTACAGCCCCACACTTCAACATGAACAGATGGGACAATAATTGCTTCCAGGTATTTGAAAACACCCAACAAGTCACACCGACATTGCAACAAGCTGTGCTGAAATTGCCTTGTCTTGGGATGCCATAGTCACCCTGGGACTGTTCTGAAAATGATGTTATGTAGACTGTGAGTGGATTTGAAGGGTCTGAATGTGCCCCTGAGCTTGTGTCGGCCACTGTAGGGGTGTGGGCAGCATGTACAGCATTGAAGCCATGCTTCTGACTGGCATTTTCAGGCCTAAGGTGATAAGCCTCGTGATGTTCCTATCAGGAGAAACTGCTGTGCTTCCCACCTTCCCACCCTTTTGATCATGTTTTTCTCATCCCTGATGTTTCTGGACTCTCAGCCACCTTTTCTGGGAGCTCTCCTCAATAAAGCTAAGAATTTTATTACTGACATAGATGGGGACACAGTTAAACCAGGGGACTTTTGCTCAGCAAGGATTGATGCATACCCGGCTTGGTAAGCTCATCTCATTTTCATGCTATACTTGCAAACTCAATGTGCAATAAGCTACATGGTTGCTTCCACACACAGAACTGTAGCCAGATGAGCAGAGATCAGCAAAAACAGGCCCTGAGGAAGGTGGGATTTGATCCTGATGCCGTATAAAAATATGGATGTTTTGTGGTTGCTTTGAGTAGGCACAGGACACTTGTCCCATCCACCCACATCATTCATGTGCAGCATCTGTGCTCATGTCCATACTTCCACAGCATCCTGTGGGAGACCCATGCTCTCCTGTATCCAGACAAGCTCGAGATCTCAAATCAGGCCTTTTGAATCACCCTGAAAATCACTCATCGATTTTCTCTAAGTTATTTATTAGACCAGAGAGCTGCTTCCATCCTCTCAGTTACCTAATATGACGTTGCTCAGGAGCTCTCCTGCAGAGCTGTGCTCATGCCAGACATGTGTAGCTCTCCCCACACCACCCACACAGCAACAACACATTCCATAATAATTTTTTTTTTTTACGGGAATACAGCTTGCCACGTTGTGCCATGGTAGTTTTTATGTAAACTGTTTTAATCTGACCAGTTCTTTCTCAAATTTACAGGCTAGAAGGAAAATGATGAAAATGTTACCTTTTTTCCAAAGTGGTCCTATTGGAATACGCAATGGATCAGAGGGTTGCATTGGTGCAAACAGGCAGCTTGAAAACCCTTCGACATCAGTAGCTGAGCAAGGCCCTGCCTGTCCTGAAACTTCTGGAGACGAGATCTGGTCCAGGGAGCAGGAGAAGATGAGTGAAAGACCAGAGGCAGCCTGCAGAGCCTCACGTGCATCTTCCATCACGAGCAATGGGAGCTGCACCTCTGCTGGGGACAGCCCTGAAAAGGGGAAGAAAGGAATAAAGGGAATCCTTACAAGTGCACTTAAGAAGATGAAAAAGGTCAAGCCACCCAGTAGTAAGTTCTCCTCCATTCTTCTTGCATGACCTCGTAGGTCATAGTGATCTCTAGAGGGGCTGCATGAGGTGCAGCATTGTCCCCTTGAGAAACAAGGGCACTGACAGGTTGAAATGACTTAACCGAGGAGCCTGGGGAAACACGTGCTGAGGAGGGCACCATCTCAAGTCCTAGTCCTTCGGTACCAAGCACCTCACTCCTTGAGGAACTGCCAGTCTGCAGGTTTTCTGTCCAAAATGAAACTTATTTCTACTTCTCATGCGGGCACAGACATCTGTGGGTGGGTGAGAAACCAAGGCATACCTCTCTGCTCTATTACTGCATGAGACCACCACCCTCTGAAATCTCCTCTTCCTCCAGGGGCAGCAGTAAGCAGCACCCATAGGTCTTTCCCAGGGCTGATATTGAGCATAGAGCTCCAGTTGCGGGCACTGTCCCTGCAGGGTGCTTAAAGAGGTAGAAAAATACCTGCTCAGAGAAACCCAGAACTGGAGAGGAAAGTTCCCTTTGGCACTTCCAAGGCTCACCTACCACCTCAGGTGATGTATCTCATTACCTGGTTTATAAACTTAGCAAGCTATGCCTTAAAGTAAGTTCATTTTCTAGTCCTTTATTGGGGGGCACTTCCAAAGTCTCACTATTTTAGTACAAATTATCTCATTTCCAGGCAAGCCTTTACCTGACTAATTGGCTTCTCTCTCCATGTGTCAAACGTATTCTCTAAGTGGTGGTTTTCCTTCTTGGCCTTGAATTTCCTCAGCTAAATGAACTGAGTCTACTGAAAACAAGTCCTTCATGCCTTTGTTCTTACTGCTGCATTGCCCCATTCCCAATTTTTTTTTTTTAATAAAGCAGCCAAGATTGCAGAAAATACTCCAGACGGAATATCACCAATGCCTGGTACAATATGTTACCATTTTCCTATCTCAGCTGGACATTTCATGTCTCACCGGATACATCCTGGGGTCGTTCCTGACTTGTTCGCCATTATCTCACAGCAATGATTCACTAATTCTCCAGGCCACTCTCCTCCATCTCAAGCTGATTCACATCCAGCTTGCAGCAGAAAATCCTATTGTTGCTAAGTAACTTTTGTTCTATTGAATTTGTATCTTATACTTCATGCTATTAAATTTCAGCCCATTTGCTATTCAAGTTATCCCGTTGTTCCTGTACAATACACCTCAGTTTTGATAATGTCTCTGAACTTTGTGCAATCAGCAGATGCCAATAGGGCACTCCCAGCTTTTGTGCCACGGTCTCTGAGGAGAATATGAAGTAAGATGTGTTTCATGAATAGTGCACGATTTCTCCATCCAGGGTTTTCCATACAAACCTTACACACCTAACAAAACGTATTTGGGCGTGTAATTTCTCCAGTTTAACTAATAATTTCCCAGATTGCACAGTACTGAGTAACTGGCTGTATTTTATATAGGATAGTTCCATTGTATTTATCTTGCCCGCTAATGTGTCCTCCAAAAAAATTTCACAGGTTGGACTATGCCAAGCTATTTCTGGAAAACCCACGTGGTATTTCCACTAGCACGTCTTATTTAGCTAGATCTTTCCGTCTACACTTTTTTCTAAAGCCATGCTTCTTACTTGAGGACATATTAATGGGAAGGGGGATAATAAATAAATAAATCAATAAATGCCCACAGATCTAAATTTTGGAAAAAATGATGGGTAGCATATGAATACCTGTCCATATGTAACACACTGGTGATGGGTTTTCAAATTACCATTGCCCCAGGCTAGGAATAATCTGATCTTTAAATAAGTAGAAAGATTTTCTATATGGTGAAGGAGCCTAAGATCTAGCATTACAGAAATATAAACATTTCTTTAAAAGGCATTCCAGAGCCATCATTTTATATAAAACAGAAATTTAAAAACTTTGCTAGTGAGTAAAGAAAGGCTGTTCTTTTTTCACCAGTCAAACAAGTCCTGGATCTCCTTGAGGAGCACAAGCTTTGCGATGCTGCTCAACATCTGATTGTCCTGGAGAAGAGCCTGTCTAGCAAAAGTGAGGAGGGACTGAACATCAGCCAGCAAGATGTCGAGTCCGTCTACGAAGTTCTGAAGCACAAAGTCTTCAGCATCTTGAAAGACTCCTTACTGCTAGCGAAAACAAACCCAGAACTGCTGCAGCAGGCAGTAGAGGCACTGAAAGAGCAGGAGAAAGAAGATCAGAACTGCATGTCAGAGAATCCACCTGACCAAAATATGCAATTTAGACCTAGAAAATGGAAAGAGCTTTGGATGGCTACAGTAAAGGAGGCAGTAGAGACTCGCATGAAAGATACAAGCCATACTCCCAGAACTGAGAACCTCTCTACAGTTGGCCAGAACCTCCTGCACATGGGAAAGACAATGAAAGAAGATTTGACAGTAGTTGTAAAGTACATTAAACAGCTTTATCCTCCTGAGTTTAATGTGTTCAGCACATATGCAGAACTTTATCACAATTATTTTGCCTCCCAGGCGAAGGAAAATGCTGAGTGTCATCTGGAAGACAAGGATATTTACCTTCTCCTCTCATGGGTGCACAATATTTATCCAAAGTAAGTGAAGCTTTTACACGTTTATCACTGGTGATCAACACAGGTTCACCGTGGCAAAACCAGGTATTTGCTTGATTTATGAATCAGTATCACCGTGATTCAGTCTGGTACATTTCTAGGCTTTGGTCACTGGCGGCGTGCTGATGTACGCCAGCTGGTCAGGACAGCAGGAAGGGACACACTCAAGGCTGCTAGCCTGTAAACCAAGGGGTCACCCCGCCATTCAGGCCTCTGGGCAACAGGCTGGCACATAGGTGTTTAGGGCTTCACTTGTGGGGTAAATTGGGCAGGTTCATTGCCTTGATCTCTGTTCTAGCTGCAGATCTGAACTCATTCTTAGAAAATTTGGAAATTTCAGCCTTCTGGACCAGAGGGCAGCCAATAAATAGAACAACCTGAGATGCAGTTATCCTGGGCCTGGAGGATGTTGCTTAGGTATTGCGCACAGCCTGTGCACTCCTCTGTGTTAGGAGACCAAAGGGTGAGCCCCTTTGAGGGAACATCATCAGCCAACGGTCATCCTTCATTATCACAAGCCCTGTATGTTACAGAACTGAAAATACCCCTCATTGTGGCGTATAGTACTGGATGGAGAACTACGGGCTGTCATTTCTTGGGTGAAAATCAATAAATTCACCAGCAGCATTTTTTCTGCTGTTCTAAAGCCATTCAACCTTCACCTCCAATTTTTCCTTCTCTTGTTTCACTGACAGAGTATAATGAGTCAGTGTTGATCCTGGAAGTCTTGAATTCAGGCTTGAACCAGCATGTATTTGGAAATCAGTAGCTGCAAGGAGCAGGGCTCAGCCAGAGCAGCGCAGCCCAGCACTGGGGACGGTGTTGGCCAGGGCAGCAGCTTCTTTACAGGGTGATCCCAGAGGCCAGGTCCAGGTGTCTGCTCAGGGACCACCCCTCTCCATGGGCGGCAGTGAAGGGCGCAGCAAGGACGAGGATGGTTGCACAACAGCCTGGCTTCCAGCAACGTATCAGAAACAGCCAGTGTGCGAGAAGCCCAGTGATGTACTCCTGTAGAGCTGGGTCATTACCAAACATGGGAATCAGGCGATGCTCAGGGTTATTCTCTGCAGCAACTTAGGGAGAGCCTGCTTCCAAATCAGACCCCTACAAATGCTGGCTTGAGCTCCCCATGGCTGGCAGGTCCCTTCCCTTGAAGCTGCTCGTGAGCACCTGGCTCAGCTGGCGTCTGGTGGGGACACGACAGTGGGGTATGAAACCGCCCACTCCCTTCTCAACTAGCCACAAAACACCAGCTTTTCATCTGATTGCTTCTCTATATTGATGGAGAGAGGTCGTATCCTGGGGCTAGACCCTCCTGCTTGCTTCAGGTCCCCCATCCCCACCAGAGCACTGTGGCTGGTGCTCAGGAGTTTGGCAGAACCAGGTGTTGCTCAGAGTCCCACGCTCACAGGTCCCACCTGGCACAGATTCAGCTCCTTCAAGTCCTGCCTGGACTAAGGACACTGTACATTTCCACTGTTTTTTACTGGTAGTCTCAAAAAGTGTTAGTGATTTGCATCAACAGTTGTCTTGAATTACATTGCCCTTGGAAAATGTGATTGTTTGACTTTTTCATTCCAGAGATATGAGAAAAGATCATGTTTTAGCTGAGGAGTTGGAAAAAGTTAAGCTTGGAAGCCTTTTGCCATCAAGTCTGAGCAAAGAGCTTGAAAAGAAATACCTTGACAGTGAAGAGGTGAGAATCTGTTCAGTCCCTCCTTTTCCTTTTACTGCTCCCATATGACTCCTCGGAGGAGCTCTGACTTGTCTTACATGTACACTTCTCAGCTGTAAGTCATGCACCTTTCCAGAGAGAAGCAAAAGCAAGAATGCTTTTGTTTCTTTTGGGGTGACAGGTCAGCTTTCTGCTAGATTGGACTTGCAGAGCAAACTTCAGCTTAGCTCAAACTTCCTCCCTGGCAGCCATTAGAAAAGAACTGCTCTGTTCTCGCAGACCTTGTGGTAGAAAGGTGGAAAAAAAATCCAACAACAAATCTTTATGGATAGCTTTCCAGTTTTCTGCTAAATCCCCAGAGGGATTTATGCTCCCTCTCACAGGTGATGGATTCAGAATTACTTCTGGTGTCTGCAGTGGTGCCAGACCTTGGGTGAGTGGAAAGCGTGCACCTCTGGTCTTGGAAAACCTGTCTCTGATGGAGAATCACCTGGTCCGCAGAAAATAACAGTCGCTCTGTTTTTTGGATCACTCCTGGCTTAATGGAAAAAAGGAGCAACATTTACAGTACTCCCATAGCTTAGTGCTTCTGGCATTTTGGGCTGGAATTCCTGGAAAGAGAGAAGACAAGTTCCAGGTTTAGCTGTAAGCCCATGATGGTTTGCAGATGGGAGAGGTGAGTGTGAGGGCTGCAAAGTGCGCTTGGTGATCAGAGATGTGTACCAGCCACTGTGCATATCGTTTCCCAAGCCTTGCGGCACAGTGTGCATGCAAGCGGGGTCAGAGCAGAGAAAACCTGAGAACACTTTGTTTCACTCTCCAGTGCTTCTAAGACAGACGTCAGAAGCACTCATGAAAAGGATTGCAAAACCAGGCCCAGAGGGAAGCACTGAGTGTGACACACAGGCAACGTGTGGCTCGGGGAATGTGGGCTCTGGCACACGTAGCTGCCTGCGACCTCCCTACCGACCGCTGCCTCCCCTGCCCTTGAGGTCACCACCGATGTGGCAGGGTGCTAGGCAGGGACATGGGTCTTGATCTTCATTCCTACCCTGAAATATTCAACTCGCTATTGCACAGATGGATATTGTGAGGGGGTTTTCCTTGCTGCCATGAAGTGGTAGGTACAGTGTCTTGTAACAAAGAGCCTTTATTTCTCAAACAGGGCCGAGGAAAAAGTCTGTTCAGCCAGACAAATGGTGGGTGGGTGAGTAAAACCTCCATAAGCAGGAGATGCTACAACCATGTTGTGGTAAATGCTGTTGTTCTCTGTTCCCTAAAGGCTACTATTAAAACTTCGCTGAGCAAATGTTTAGATAAAGAAATCCAAAGATGGAAAGATGACAAAGAGCCAGAGAAACTAAATGGACATTTTCAGAGTGAACTACTAGCAATATTTGTTATCCAGGTAATACAGATATATTTTAAAAATAAACAATTACATCCTGCCTGTATTTAGGATTTGAGACTAACTATAGTCAATTCAGGAAAGCGAAAAGCCAAGTCGCTTGTGTAGGGCAGTAGTAGAGGTGAGTGGCACAGGGGAGCCCTAGCCCATGGTCTGGCATGGTCCCGGTATAGCACATGATGGAGACAAACTCTTCTACAACCAAAATGAGCAGGACAGCTGCCTTTGTTTCTCCCTGTGTGGTCTCCTCTGCACCCCCAGCCGAAGCCAAGCCATCCGGAGCTGGATCCTGTAACAGCAGAGAGATGAGAGACAGGTTTCACCGAGCGAGGAGGCAGCGTGGTGCTGTTGCCCTGCTTGCTCCTGGGGAGATTGTCACGAGCAGAGCTGCTCAGAGTGCTCATGCCTTTTCCCAACACTCAATGCTCTCCCTCCTCTGGCCACAGAGGATTAGTAGAGTTTATTTTTAAAAAATAAACCCTTCATGTATTGAGGTGTGGTTGTGCTTAAATTGTTTTTCTTTTAGTGCGGTCATATGATATTCAGTGAAAAAGGCAAAAGAACCCAGGTGTTGCTTTCCTCATGTTCTCAGCTATTTTATAGACTTCCTTTAATGCTTATTTCTTTCTCACCTCTTTCCCCATTTGAAAATGGAGTTCAAAATTGGCTTGAGCACACCAAATAAGTATAGCTGCCCTGCACGGTCCCTGGCTCAGTCCCAGGGGGGGGACGCAGGAGAACTGGGCGCAGTTACCGCAGTTAAGGATCTGTACCCTTTTAGCCAGCTAACCGGGCCTTCTTGGAGCAGACAGCATTTAAGATTGGTCTTGTTTGTTTGTTAGAGTATCTACAGCGGCCAGGAGCGAGCCAAGGACATCAGCGCAGCAGTGGGCGAGGAGCTGTCACATCGCCTGTCGAAGCTGCTGCCTNCCGGGCCTTCTTGGAGCAGACGGCATTTAAGATTGGTCTTGTTTGTTTGTTAGAGTATCTACAGCGGCCAGGAGCGAGCCAAGGACATCAGCGCGGCAGTGGGCGAGGAGCTGTCACATCGCCTGTCGAAGCTGCTGCCTGCCTTCCTGAAAAGGTGCGGTAAGGCAGCGTCGGGCAGCGGGGCTGCCAGAGTCACCCGGGGTGCGCACTCACCCACCTCTCCTCTTCCCATCTCCCCTCCAGCTACAAGGATGCTTTCGAAGACTTTAAGGAGAAAAGCAAGAAGCACAGATACTACAAACCTATACTGATTGCAAGTATTAACACCTGCTGGAATTTTAGGTAAGGGTCCAAAAGAAAAGGGTCCTTCCTCTGCAGGCAATGGGTAGCAGTGTGATAGAGGAGAGGTACTCCAGAGTGGGCAGAGGAAGGTCCATCTGCCTGCAGAGGAAGGTTTGGAGACCTCTGAATTTCTCTCTCTATATCTCTTTTGAGAACATACTGTTCTGACCTTGCTGATGTTTCCTTGCAGAGACTATGCAGAGAAAAACATGGCAGAAAAGGATGACAATAAAGCCAGTATCCTCAGCACTCTTGGCGACATTGAAAACAGCGGCTTTGATGTGCTGCTTCAACAGCTGTTTGTGCAGCTGAAGGTACCACATCTGTGCCCCACACCCTCCTGCCCCACGGCTCAGCCTGTGCCGGTGCCGGGCATGTTCTCCAGCTGTGCTATCGTTTGCCCAAATCTCTGATTCAAACGCAGCAAAGGTCAGAAGGGCTGTGGGGCAGGTCACCTCTCGGCATCAGTCAGAACACTCTGAATCACCTCTCCTTGAGCTGGTCCTCAAGACTGCAGGCAGAATGGGTGCAGCTACATAGGTAGCTGTGCAAACGAACATACAACATGCTGATCACATGTGAAATAACTGCTTGCAGGAGGGAGAGTCTCAGCCTGCAAGTGTTTACATTCCAAGCTGTAGGAAGCAATCACAAATGATGTGAACTGCAATTACGCAGCTTTTGGCTTCCTCATAAAAGCTGCCTGAAAGGCACTTTGGGTTTCCTCCTTTCTTTTTTCTTTTTTTTTTCATATATAACACAAGCTTTTTAAATTAAGCAAGTGTGGTGGAGGAAAAGGCGTAGGAGTCAGGAATGTTCAGCCACAATTTCTCCTGCTTTCTCTGTCAGGCCTTTTGGAAAGCATCTGACAGGGCAGGGGAGCTCTTTTTGTTTTCATATTTATTTGCTCTGGCCAAGAAAAATTGTGACTGAAAACATCTCATAATGACCCATTTTTCCCCCTGATGGTTCCATAATTCTCTAATCAGACAAGATGGTTTGGGCAAAACATTCAAAATGTGGAAATAAAAAAAGCATCTCCAATATGAACCTTCCAAGCCCTCAGACTTCTTCATCATAAGGAGCCAAGAAGGGGGCACAAACCCAATGCAGCCCCCTCTTCCCCTGCCCCTGTAAGTCATTGTCACACGTCCCTGCACAGGACCGCACCCCACACTGTCGCTGTATAGGATACTGTACATTCAGAAATGATAAATATATGTGTGCACAGAATTTGTTTTGAGGGAACTAAGCAGATTTCCTTTTTTCAGCCAATTTATAAGAAGTTTACAGAAAATAAGTGGGACTCCAGCAATGAAATTATGAACGAGATCATTAAAACCACCAGCAAACATATTTCAGACTTCCGGACCCTAAAGGACCCTTTCTGCCGTGTAAGTCCAAAAGAAATATCAGAGGCATTCTGGGATGCTGAGGCTGTGATTTCAGCTCTGAACCTCTGCGAGTGGAGTTGCCTTGGCCCGTGTTGAGCTGGTGAGCTGGCCTGGCATCGGAGAGCCCTCTCAGGCAGGATTTCCATCAGCGTGTAGTTTACCTAGATCAGCCATATAAATCTTACTCTTCTCCAGCAGAATCAGGCTCCTGGAGCTCTACTGCAGTGTTTGCAGAGATAACCACCCTTGCTGTAGAGACAGTGCTTTAGGCATCACCCAAAATATGGCTTTATTAATGTATGGGTTTGGTTTAGCAACCTTGAAACACGGATGCAAACACACAGTTCTGTCTCATGGCTCCTTTGATTGACCTAAGGACTGGAGGAGATGGATGCAACTGGGACAAGTCCCAGATAATTGAGCCTCAACCACATTTTCAGTGGTGCTGGAGTATATATGAAACATCACCATATAAAAAATATCTTTTATTTCCTGCCTTTGTCTTTTTAGTGGCTAAAACAAAATTTTGATGTTTTGTACATTAGAGAGAGGAACAGGAGGAGCAACATGAATTCCTGTTTCTCTAGAGTACTGCTACTTCTTCTCTAACACGTTAGATCTCTTTTATGCCTTCAGCTCTTCCCAGAAGGAAACAACATTTGGAAATTCCCACACTTGATTAGTTTGTGTACAAAGAAATTCTCGGCATCTGGGATGTCACATAAACAGTCGTGGGGATGTTGGCAACCAGCGCCGGGCATGTTTTACAACACACAAAATGTTTTTGTCTTCCATACATACACACATTTTGTTTTGCGTCCAAGCAAAAGATAGATGGATGATCCCCCCTCTCCTTCCCAACAGGCTATCACTGAGAAGATCCACGCCCGTTTGGTTAAAGAGTATATCGTGAGGCTGCTGAAGAGGAAAGTCAGCCTGAAAACTCCAGCACAACAGCAGAACCTGGCCCAAAACATTGCCAAGAACGCTGCTGACCTGGAAGCCTTCTGTGCCAGCAATGTACGTGAGCGCTTGCTGCATCTGCAACAGTACAGGGCACAGGCACACTGAAAAACAGGAAAATAAATTTTCTGAGGCCTCTCGTTAACCTTTTCAACTCAGCTTAATTTCCTGGAAGGCAGGGCCTTAGGCAGAAAGATGTCTCCAAGTGCCCGTGGGCAGGAAGGCTCACCTGCCGCCGGCCTGCCCTCCCCCGGGTAGAGAGCAATTATTTCATCCTCCTTTGTCCCATAGGCAGTGGTTTCCTTTTGAAGATTTGTATTAATAGGGTCAGAAGATTTAGCTAAACGCTGTACTGCTGTGGCTTCAGTACAACTTGGGTGGAGTCTGGGTTTTGTCTCTTCCCATTCACCCTTGATTTCCCTCACTGTGCTGCTTTTAGGTCACGCAGGAGCTGGAATGGGCAGTGCTGCATGTCTGTACACAAGGGTTTTCTCCACCAGAGACCCTTGCTTTTTCTGCATGGCTGAAACACCCCTCTCTGTCCTCTAAGATCACCTCCATCCTTTTACACCTCTAAATTTGCCTGCAAAAAAGCTAAGCCAAGCCTTGTCCTCCACCACCCCGCGTACATTTGACTGGAGAGGGAACAAGCCTGAGCATCACCCAGCGTGGGCGGGAGGTCAGGCAGCTGGCGCCTTGGGATCTCCAACGGCCAGAAAACAGGTCCACTTGGGGCTTTTACCTGAGTGGGCAGGGAGAGTATTTTGGCAATGTCCAGAGATGCTAAAGGCAGGGTTGTGTGCAGAGCTGGGAGAGAGCAGAGCACATGGCAGTGTGTTACCGTGCCTATCAGTCCTTGTACACACACCGGGCGGCATAGAAACCCAAGGAAAGGAAAGCGTGATGGGAGGGAAGAGCAGAGAGAGTCTGTTGAGATGGATGCGGAAACCTCAGCCTTCTGGCAATCCCTACGCCACTTGTGTAAGAGGATTTCAAAAACCACCACAAAACTAATCTAATTTCTCCAAGGCTGGCCCAGGCTAGAAACATCACTGAAAACAATGAGGCACCTAAAATCACTGCCGTGCCCCTCCCCATCACCAGCAAACACCCTCAGGAGCCGGCTGAGCAGCACCCCTGGTGAAACACAGCTCCTGGGTTAGGCAGAGGTTTGCACCTCAGCGATGCCCTGCTGACCGCTTTGTCTCCTGGCAGGGGTCTCAAGCCACGTGGCTGAATTCGGCGCTCCCCAAACTGGCTGAAATAATCCGACTTCAGGATTTAGGTGCTATTAAAATTGAAGTTGCAACGTTCGCCACGATATACCCAGATATCCGGTAAGAGATGCTGAAACAGATTTGCAAATACTCATATAGAATTTGAATTGAGCCAGGAAAGTCAAATATGAGTATAGGTGAGGTTCATACAGCCTGAAGCTATGAAAATCGGTGGGGGCTGCCTGCCAGGTTGTGGCAATCCCAGTGCCATCGGCCAAAAATATTAACTATTAAAAAAGGCCTGTTTATGTATTTTGAATTCTGGTCTGATTTCTCCTTTGCCTTGGAGATTCCCTACCCTACCCTAAGCCTCCTGGCACAGTGCTGGGTCCCGTGTAGGATCACCAGATGCCGAGCTGGCATCTGCTGGGGACCTCAGTACTGCCACGGGATGGGGACCACATCCTGGCGCAAGGGGCCCGGCACACTGATATCTGCGGGAGGAGATAACACCTGCCTGTTTCTTTTCCACAGCAAAAGGCACCTGGAAGCGTTCCTGTACATCAAAGCCAATTTGTCACGCAGCGAACTCAAAAGCATCCTGGGCTACTTGGCAGACAGCACAGCATCCACATCGCCTGGGACCCCGCTCTTCTCCAACATAAACGTGTCCTAGGCCAAGCCAACCCTTGGCACCCACCTTGTGCAGGACTGTGGGCTAAGCCGGAGATAGAGACCATCCCCTGGAGTGGTGCACGGCGCACACTGCCACCTTTTCCTACAGAAAGTGCTTTGTCCTAATCTGGTGCTCAGCACCTCTATGGGAATCACTGTTCTCTGTGCGCAGCCGGGAGAAGGGGGCATCCATGGGAGGAGCAGTGCTTGCAAGGACTGGACTGCTCCTCACAGCAGTCACAGACTCCTTCCAAGGTCTCCTTGGTGCCACCACGTTCTCTGCCTGGACACTGCCCTGGTGCTCTGACCTCCGTCTACCTCACAGGGTGCCACGAAGGCCACATCGCTGACTCCCCAGCTAGCCCAGACTGAGCAGGCACCTCCTATGTAGCTTTTTGTCTTCAAAGGAAACAGAGAGAAACAAAAACTGAAGCCAAAATTTAAAGATGTTGGAGAAGTCCTATGTGAGCATGCTTGCACCCCAGGTGCGTCTGCGTTAGGCTGATGGAGACACACCAGGGTTCAGGTCAGGAGGAGCTGTTGCCATGGCAGGACTCCAACTGTCCCGCTGCACTGCAGCACCCCCAGACCTGGGCCTTGGAGTGGCCCCAGCTGCACACTCTGACCCATGCAGCAGCATTGCCCAACAGCATTGGGGTTTCCGAACCAGCCCCGGAGAGCCTCGACTGGCCCCACAGCAGCAGTCCAGCCAAGGCAGCATGTGCTTCCTTCACCTCCATGAGGTGGGAGCCCCTGATCCACCCCGGCAGCCACCGGCCCCTCTGCAGTGGCCCCAGCCAATGCATCTGCACTGGAGTAGCGCTCTGCTAACAGAGGGTTAGAAGAAAGCTGCCTATTGTAATAGATCGCGTGTGCTAGTTAATCACTTTGGATCTTGCTTAAGCCTTCCCTATTGAGGCAACGACTTTTCCAGACCCCATTAACATCACAGGCTTTGAGTGGGTGGTGGAAGTGGTCTCAAATGCGATTAAAACATATTGAGCACCCTGTATGCATCACCATTTCCTCACTTGCTCTTTCCCCTCTTGCTGTGAGGTAGATACGATGTGAAAACACAAATGGGTCTGTTGTGAAACTATGTTTTGTTTTACAGCCCAGTTTTTTGGGAAGCGAATCGCTTGCCAAAACAACGATGTGTTTAGTTGAAGACCTTTCCCTTGTGTTTTTTCTCAGTTTCAACTTCTATATCAGGCTGTAGAAAGTCAGTCCGGAAGGAAGACGCATAATGACTGTGCAAACCATGTAATGTATTTATGTGCATATGCAGTATATCATTGGTGTATTTTTGCATCCAATTTTATTTTTTCTCAGTAAGAGATATTCGTTTGCGATGTTTATATTTAAATAGTATTCAAATATGCTAAAAAAGTGACTCATTTATTCTGTCCCTGGCTGTTGTTTACTGCATTGCCACATGTAGTCCTACGTACTCCTTCAAAGTGCCAGTTCTCCCAGCCTGCTTCGGTGAATGTCACCCACCGGTTTCTGGTAGGGAGGGTCTTGCTGGACTACAGACAAGCTGGAAAAGCAGAGGCACCCTCTGTTTGTGCTGTGTTTGGGTCCCATTGCCTGGCTTTACTTGCTCTCTGGAGCAAGGACTGTTTTGTGCACCGTGTTTATGGTATCTGGTATAACAAGGTCCAAGATGTCAGCCTCTAAGCACTCCCGCAGTCTCAATGTTGAATAATAAAAGGATATATATTTGACATACATCTCATCCTTACTGCTCTGGCGTCTCCCTTCCCCCATCTCTGTTGTCTCCTTCTGTTCACTGTTCATACGAGTTGTTAGCAGATGCATCCACCAGAATTTGGGCCCAGTTGGCCCTGCTGGCTCCTTTTTACCCTCCTAGCAGCTGCTGTTAAACCTGTGGCTTTGCTGCTGTCCGCAGTGAGACTCATGCCGGAGTCCTCTCCAACAGGTTATGTGACAAAATTGTACACTGAGTGCTATGGTTTTGGTCTGCTGCCTGGCCGTGGGTAGTGCAAACTTCCTTCTTCTTCCATAAGCACACTCACACTCCCACAAAACTTCATATATACACATAATTTAAAAACTCGTTACACTTTATTTAAACAATTACCCCAGCTACAAATTAAAGCCAAATGCTGAAATTACTTCTGAGAGTGCTGAGCATTCATGACAACTGTCACCTATTGTGCAACATTATCTTTCCCAACTAGTGAAAGACCATGTTATTGCTATAAATAATTGCATTTTGATTTAGAGATCTGTTAAGGGCCTACAGAAATGCATCATACAAGTGATTATGCTGGTCTTTAAAAAAGAAAAAAGATTCCAGCTAAGTAAGTGCTCAAGGGAAAACAGTGGATCTATTTATATATCATAATTAGGACGGGTAGGAGAAAATGGTTTTCATGCACATAAGCGACAAGGAACTGCATTGTGCAATTCTCTTCGTCCTGCTATATAAATCCAGCTTTCAGCTCTAATGAGCTCAGGAAACTACTTGATTTGTCTTCCTGTATGACTCAACATTTACCACGGCGTTTATTTATATGTGGCATATTACACATAGGCAGGTACTTCCAGGAGGTTGCATGGATGTCTTCTGATAACAGTGTTAGATTAATACTGATAAATAGCATTCCCATAAACTAACTAACTAAATTTTTCTGAGGTCATTGTGGCTGGGTTGTCTTTATCACCCAGCTTCTGCTGATGTTGATGTCTGCCTCTCCTTGGAGGCAGAGCAGACAGCCAAGATGAAAAAAAATAAAATTAGCTTTATAAAACAGTTAGGAAAGCTGGTGCCTGAGCACAGATGCTGTGGTATTGCCAGCTCACCAAGTCAGTTGTCATCAGTGCCACCAGGACATCGGCCTGCATCAGCCACCTCACTGGGCATGGACTGAGCTCACACAGTCCTTGCTTCCTACCCATCCATCCCACCAGGCACTTTCATCATTTGGCACTAGACTGGCAATTTGCAGTGCAAAAGACACAGGGACGAAAAGCACAGCAAACCAAAGGATGGACCAAAGCATTACTCGCTGCTTCTGCTCCTGCAGGAGCCATCTGCTGCATGCCAAGTCCCCAATGACACATGGGGAGCCTCTGTCGTTGCTGCAGGGGAAGCCAAAACCAGCCAGAGAGCTCCTGGGCTCCTCCTAAGGGTGGGCATGACGGAAAAAAAAAAAAAAAAAGGAGAAACCTTCTGCTAGAGACTGCTAAGAAACTTTGGCGTCTCCAGACCTGGAGATGAAGAGTTAACAAACCAGAACGCCTGCAATGACTCTCCTTTGAGGCTGGATCTTCTCACCAGGATCTCCTGAAACACAACAGCACTCGAATAAAGGCCACAGGATTTACTGATGTGCTGATTGTAAGACAGACACACTAGACCAGAATGCATTGGTAAATGGGCCTTTCCGAATTCAGCCCACATGTCTGGGTGGACAGTCCTTGTTTCATTGGCATGCACAAGTGACATGCACAGGTGACACAGTTCCTTGCCTACTAATCGATGTAAGGCATGAAGGGTACGTGCAAGTACATATTCGCAAAGGGTGTGCTGCCCCATCACCTGCCTCTGCTTTGCACAGTTTGGGTCAAAAAATAGTGCTGGGGACCAGATGGGCAGGAGGGGGCCTGAGCATTGGGCAGAACGGATATTTCGGGAGCGGGCTAGAGGCTGGTAAGCCTGGGCGTCACACTAGCAAAACCCTGCTTACATAAAGCCTTGCCACGCTGTAGGTTGAAATCCATGGGAGTAATTGCTGCCTTCCTGTGCAACCAGAAAGAGGATGTTGCCACACCACTCGCACAGATAACCTTGAAATACCAAATAGCTCTTTTGTAGCCACAATAATAGAGACGACAGCTAATGTCCGGGGATTTCAAGAATTACTTATCAACCACAGACTTCCCCCTTAGCAAAGGTGCGTCTTCACGCTGCTGGGGAGGGAGGCAAATCTCACCTCCTGGGGGGAAACCAGAGGAAATGTGATGGAGCAGATGCACACATCAGGCTGTTTAGGTGCATATTACTGAAGAGCGGTTAGTTGCGTTTTTTAAAGCAATATGAAGTTTTTAAGGCAACAGTGAAGTGAATGTTCTGACTGTTGGGTGGCATTTCTCCCAGGTACCCATGGCTTTCTCCTCTAGAAATCAGGTTAAAAAAATCCTTTTGAACTGACCAACTTGGAGGCTTCCCTTTGTCTTCGTTTGAGCTAGGACAGAACCAATTTTCTTTTTAGTAATTTTACTTTTCATTTTACTATTCAGTTAGGTCTCTTCTAAGAGACTGCACACTCTGAAATTAACAGCATGTTTTTCAGACAGTGTCTGCTAATAGAGAGCATCTACAAAACTATTTTTCATCTCTTCTGTGAGTCTTGTCCCCTTGGAGATTTTCAGTTGCTTCTTTTACCTCTCCACAAGTCTTAGATGTTTGCTCCAGCTCCCCTCCAAACAGTCGCCTCCAAGTAGTGCCCTTGGACCATGTTCTGCCAATCCCCCCACCCTTCATCCAGCAGATGGGACACACCAGGGCTCGTCATGTACCAGCACACAGAAAGGCCATTGCTTGAGGAGGAGGAATGCATTGCTGTTTATCTAAGCAGTTTTCATCCAAATAGAACAGAGCACTTGAGCTGTAATAACTCTCCTAATGGATGAATAAAAAAGGGAAACATCATTTAGCAGAAAAGCTGAGCTCTCAAAAATGCTCACTAATGTTGGAAGGTCTGTGATGGGGAGAGATTAGCTCTGAAAGGGAGGAGATTATAACAAACTCTCGGGTAGAACAATATTGGTCCTGGAGTCTTCAAGAGCTTTTGAGCCCTGTCCTAAAGGCTGGAGCCCTACCCCAAAGGCTGGAGCCAACCCCCAAGTCCCGCTCACTGGCAAGAGCAGTGCAGCCTGAGAAATAAACCAAGTGTGCAGATTACATCGAATGTCAGGATAAATTTAACAGTGCTATGTCCTAGTTAACAGAGGGTTGTTACTGCTCTTTGGTACCATTGCAGTCTGCTCTGCCCTACACCATGACCACAAGAAGTGGTGACAGCCATCTGAGCTATGGGGCGGTGACTGTGGTCTTCACACTCCTGCACAGCAGACCCCTTCTCTTTGGCAAGGTCCCAACCCCAATTTCACACCTTTTTTACACAGCCCCTTCACAATCTGCACTGGGCTATGCAGACCCAAAACGGTTAGTTGAAGTTGCCTACTCCCTCTGATTAACATGTGAGGAGTGACAGAGGTATTTCCAGTACCCCAAGAGAGACGTTCGACCCAGCACATTCCTGGCAGCCACCCGCTTGTGACAAGCTTGTGCAGACACTCCTGGACCACACCTTGAGGTCCCTTGGTCAGGAAGAAGGTGTGAAGGGAATGTCATCTGCAGAGGCCACACTTCATTCAGAGGTATCATTGCTGTCCTGCCTGGGCACGGGTGGTTTGCAGAAAGCAGCTCTCAGTCTTTGTGTCCCTCCCCAAGGATGCTCAGGAAGGGGCTTGAAGTAACTCAAGAGAGGCAGGTAGGACCCACAGACAGGTCCTGTGATCTCGAGGGGCAAAGAGACCCACAAGAGTTACTGAAAAAGTGAGGCAAACCAAACCAGGGTAACCCTTGCACACGCCGTCTGGGCTAGACCTGCTCCTGGAGGAACCTTGGCAGCTTTTGAAGATCTCACAGGTAACACTGTTAATCCTGGAGCTGGCAAAATACAGCATGAGCAGTAATCCACATAACCTTTGCTGTGTATCAGTGAAAGAAACCTAGGAGCTGCCCGAGAGAAACACGGCTGCAGAAGTAGTGACTGAGAAGGTGGGAAAGCAGCCTTCGAGTACCTGTCATGCCTCTGGCTGTGCTCAAAAGTCTTTTGTTGGTCTTTGTTTAACTGTCCAGCTCAGCATCACCTTCTGATCCATTAAAATATCACGAAGACTAAAGTATTACTGTGGAATGCATGAACTGTCCAAGCTCCCATTTTTGTTTGATTTGATTTCGCTATGAAGCCTCTCTCAAGGAGCTCAGATTGCCTTTACTTGGGGAATATTTTGTCAGATCAGCACGTACAGCACTAAATTAATAGCAGCTTTTGAAGAAAGAGCAGATTCATCTGTCGTCCAGAACAATCTCTTAAGCCAATTTTTATTGGGTAGAAACCACAGTTAAGAAAATACAAGGTTCCACCTTCCTTCCATCTACTGCTCAACCTCATCATCTGTGTCCCCTGTGGGCAATGGGCAAAAGTCCATATCTCTCTGTAACACTATTTGTGTACAAAAAACAATTTCTGTACGAAATGACACCACCTCTATCCAGGTATGATGATGTTCATTCCAGTGTAAGTTTCTATTGTCTCATACGAACAACTCAATACCACAAGCTTCAGTTTATTAGTCAAAATTATACTAATTGTCCGTTTTCATAAATTTCAATATATCCTGCCCTGAAAAACAAACTACTTCCAGTAGTACATCTGCAATGCTTCCATCTTAATGCGCAAATTATTAAGAGAATCAACACCCAGCAGATTTCTGCTATATGTTTACTTCTCCCTATAGACAGAAAAAAATCTTCATGGGGTGCTTTCAAGACAGAAATGGAGGCAATAAAATCTATAGGGTTTTGAGAGCTAATATCTGAAGTAGTAAAGGATACTTAGATCATTTTTTAGTCTGACTCCTGCATCACACATGCACACAGTGCCCACACACAGGTGGTGTTACTGCCATAACAACTGGTTTTCTTACACACACCGCATCCAGCCTTTTGCCCAGTTTCAGCCCTTCATAGAACACTGTCTTCTGGAAATCCAACACTTTTCTCCATGGAAAGTGGCCAGATCAGGGTATTTTGTTTGGCAAACTCAAACTGTGAAGTCTGGGACCCGAGAGCTGGCTGTGCTGATGTGTGAAACCCCTTTCCCCTTCCCATGCTCTGCCACAGCATGTGCTTAGACAAGTGCCAGCGTGGGGTTTTGTCATTATTCCTTCTGGTAACTTTGTCTTCAAGGAAAACATCAGAAAATTCGGGCCATGCAAGTTCACAGTGTTGTAGGAGCTTGACATATTATGACAGAAATACAAATAACGTGCAGAGGACTTCTCTGTCTTCTCCAGGTTTGTGAGCCATCAAGAACCTCAGTGTTTCAGTCATGCAATTCCCACCTAAAGTAAAAAATAATTTAATAACGAGAAAACATCTTACAATCTTACATGTATTTCCGGTATTCAGGAGTGACAAATTGGGAGTCCTGAAATTCTGAATTCTCTGAATTCTGAAGCTTTTGGTTGACAAAGACAAATACATGCAGGGAATGCCCCAAACGACGAGGGTAGGCATCAGCCCCCAGAGGCTGATATGACAGGCTTGGGAGCCAGTGACAAGCTACATGGTTGTTTTGTTTAGTCATTTTGCCTGCTTGTCATCAGAGCAGACCGTGAGGTCTGACAAAGGAGGTGCTCCTCTCTAGGACAGGTTGAGAAGTCACCCAGGGGCCAGGGCAGAGTCACCTCTCCCATCAGCAAAGAGCCACTTATCAAACAGCCACCGCAGGAGGGAAATCCCTGCCTACGTATGTAAGGATGGGAAACAACCATTGCTGTAATCAAGTGGTTGACTACCTCCTGGATAAAAGGGGAACAGGAAGAGTTCCCAGGAGGAGGGGGATACCTTCCTGGATGTCCTCGGACAACATCAGAGGAGGAAGGTTGTGCTGTGGGAGGGCAGGGTGATCTGACATCAGCACCAGGAAGGGAGACCCAGAGCGGTCTCTGAGCAAAGCTCTTTAGCTACTGCTTGTTCCTGCAGGTGAGTCTCTGTCAGAGGCTCACAACAGGCACAAGCCACAGCAAAGAAGCAGGAAGAGGCAGGGGGTCTCTCTGGTATAATGTTAGTGCAAGAAGTGATGCTTACACATCTTTCATGTCTTCATTTGCAATGGTGTTCTCAGGTGGAAGAACAAATCATGAACACCTGGCTATGCTTGTGCTCTTATTTTAACCTGGCTTGGGTGACTGGGTAGCAATGGGTTATCCTGACAGACCGTGGCATTCCTCCTCCAAAGACACAGGAAACCCACCATCAGGGGCTGAAGCACCATAACACACTGCTCCAGCTCCCCCAAATACTCCTAGTGACAGGCATGAGACATGAAGGCAGCAAAGGCATCTCCTGGGGGTCTGGTGGCTCTCTGGTACACAACAAGAGCCAGGGCCAAGTGCTTGGACACGGGCAGAGCCATGGGAGGGACGTCACAGCTGCAACTGAAAGCCAGAGAGACACAGCCTTCAACGTCAGAAGATGACCGGCTTAGGATGTGTGGCTCTATATTTGGCAGTAACGCAAATAGCTAGAAGCAAATACTAATTTTCTATTGATCTGTAGGCAGGACAACCGTCACCAAAGGTAACATGAGCACCACCAGTGACAGATGATACATTGTCAAGGTTCAGCCCATCGGATTCTCCTGTGTTTCCATATGGTCAACAGTTCTTAATGCATTTTCATTTCTCTTGGGGAAAAAACAAGCAGAGAATGGATTATTTCCCTCCTGCTATACAGTACCAAGCATGCCAAGAACTGGTGTGGTATTTCCACAACCTGATGCAGAGGTTTCCTCTCCCAGTCAGGATTTCTTTGTTAATCTGCAAAGCTTTGGTGCTGTCAGCCATAGCTGTGCTGCACACAGGAGCCCATCTGAGGCCAAAACACTTTCAAGGGTGAAGTCTCAGGCAGCAGTGTGTGCAGAGCCAAACTTCAGCTAAACAGCAGGAGGAACCTGGAGGAGAGAGTACCCCACCCTACCCATCCTTCTGCTGTCCCTCAGGCACAGGAACCACAGCCCTGCAGGTACACCTTCAACAGTCTGCAAGCAACCAGTCCCACAAACAGCATCTTGTCCTAAATTCAACCTTGCCTTCAGACAACAGCATCCAGAAAACAGAGGTCCTTCTTGAGCTGCTTGGCCAGAGTTCTTTCCTAGCCCCGATTTTGGCTGCCATCTGCCCAGATCAAGGCGTTTTCTTTATGGCAGAGGAGTGTGTTGCTCAGCATGTGTCTGNAGCATCCAGCAAACAGAGGTCCTTCTTGAGCTGCTTGGCCAGAGTTCTTTCCTAGCCCCGATTTTGGCTGCCATCTGCCCAGATCAAGGCGTTTTCTTTATGGCAGAGGAGTGTGTTGCTCAGCATGTGTCTGCTCTCCTGTAGCTGTCTGTCTTTCATCCAGCTGAATTCAAGTAATGTCATTAATGAAGGTCATCAAGCATCACTTATTATCCCTTATAGCCAGACCAAAACTTCTAAATGCTGCGCATTATGCAGAATAGGTGAGGGGGGAGCAGGAAGAAGAAGGAGATGACTGCAGAATAAGACGGTGTTCACATGCATTGCACAACGCTGGCGCCATGGGACAGAAGTGCCCCTGACTTCCCCCAAGCCAGAAATATGCTGAGCTGTGTCTGCTGGGCCGCCAAGGGCACTGCTCCCAGCAGGCAGCTCTACTGGCCACCAGGCACGTGCAGCACCAATCGATGGGGAGGGTGATCAGCCTCCTCCATCCCCATCTAGCCCTGACGGACGCTGTAATCTCACTTACTTCTGACAACAATCCACCTAAGCCGAGAGGGAAAGGAAAAATAGGGATGAGCTGTGTTTGTACAGCGCTGGCCATCGCGAGCTCAGAGTGCATCCTGCTGAGGTCTGGGGTGAAGATCGTGGGCTCGCTGCAAGAAGTGTGCACCAATATGCCTCCTGAAGCCACGTGTCAGAGACACATGGTGTTGGTCTCAGAGAGGACCTGGTAGCTCTGGAAAGCAGATGGTCTTTCTCACTTATCATATGGAGGAGACGCATAATTCATCAGCAGTGTGAAATCCTTTGAATTCTCCTATGTGGCTGCTCAGCTGTGAAAAGGAGGAAACCTCTGCAGTCTTACCCTGGGTAGCAGTTGCATGTTTGGCTAAAAACTGCTCCTCCCAAGAGCTGCGTAGAGAGATCATTGTGGGCAAACAGAGCACAGAGGCATGCAGGGAGCCCACAGAGGCTGAGCATCCATTAGCCCAGCAGCTGGGTGAGTGCTGGCCCCAGCCTCCCTCCAGCCTCCACCATGGGACCGTGGGCGCTGTGTTTACCCTGCATAGAAGCACGACAGATGGCAATTTTATCATCTCAGGAATGCACATGCCCTACAAGTCCTTGGTCTCATGTTTCCTCTGCCCTCTGCTCTCTCATTTTTCTCTCCTGTCCAACATGCGCTTTAGGCTGTAGCTCTTTGGAGAAGAGGCTATCGTGTGCGAGGCTGGCTTGGTGCCTAGCCAAATCCGCTTTTCAAATAGAAGTGGAGCTGTCAAGCATCTCTGGCAGACTAGCGTGCATAGATTTCACCATGTCCCAGTCCAGCTGACACAGCCACAATGTGCATTCACCAGGTCAGACCACATCAAGCGAAAAATGAGGACATCAGGCATTATTTTTATTGGCTTTCCTCCATGCAGTTGAATTGTGTTTGCTCCGCTTTGGGTTTGTTTGCTTTAATTTATCCCTCATTACAGGAAAGCATTGGCAAGAGCACTTTGAGCAATCTCAAGTCTCATTAAGTTAACAATGACCGGGAGAAATCAAACCCAAACAGCCTGCGTAGTTCAGTCAAAAAACTGTAAGTTGAGTTAATATAACAGAGTCCATATTGCTACACCTATATTTAGTTTTAACCACAGAAGCGATTTTTAGCCATGTGTTTCTGCATAGATTTAAGCATGTAGATAAGCTGGACCGGATTGGATTTAAAAGCCTTTACTACAGCGTGCTTTTTGCTTTATATCTCCAGTACAACACACTTGCCTGCTCCCATTGAAACATGCTTCAGTTCACAATGTAAATGGAATCAAGCTGAACAAATCCAAAACATTCTTAAAGAAATGGACCGCACTTTTTTCAGGGCAGATGTGTAGCTATAACCCTGCAGAAATCACATTACCCTCGGACTGACTCAAACCGCACTGCTGTTTCACTGGGGGAAGAGGTATTTGGCCTTGTTCCTCCTTGGAACAGCCATCTATTTAAATGGCCCCTTGTGCCCAGGATCACGGCCCAGTGCTGAGTATTTATTCTCTTTGCGCCAGGGAAAAGAGCTGTGCTGCATTTTACAGACCAGGAGATGAAACCCAGATGGGACCTGCCCTTGGACGCACATCATGAGCTTGCAGCAGGCAGACTTGAGTCTAGGCCCAAAGGCCCCTGTGCACCCTTCGGCCACCAGACCAGCTTAGATTTTCAATCAGGCTAAGGCAGTGAGTTCAGAAATGGAGCAGAGTCTCCCGTCATCCTCTCTTCTGACACTTACTATGCAATACTGATGGCACTGAGATGCAAAAGGCGCCTGCAAGATGCAAGCTGTGACCTCGTAAGTCCCGGTATTGGATGCTGCAGGGGGCTGGACGTGGCAGACAGCACCGTTACGAGCATGCCTGGGTCTCACATTCCTTCCATGGCCACAGCTAATGGCTGGGTTCTGTTTGCAGTGGCAGTTTGCTTTTTTCTTTAACTGCTGCAAAGCTTTTGTGGCAAGGATAGCAGTGTGCATGAAGAATGGACACCCTATGAGTAATATGAATATATAAACAATTAAAAGTTTAATCACACACTACATGGATGGTTTCAGTTGTACTGGACCATACTCATTTCAGGACTTCCAACAGATGATGCTGTTACCATATATTGCCACCATCCTTGTTCCTCTCATGTCCTCCCAGCACTTCTACTGTCATCTGTGACAAAATGCACAATGGGGTCTGTGTGCGAAATGGAGAGCCAACCTGAAAGAGCAGTCCCTGCCCCAGCATGGTCAGTCACACCCACTGCTCTTGCAGAAGGACCTAGGTATAATATTTTCCTTCTATAGGACGCTTGCTGCATGCCTGAGGCCTCCCAAAGAGCCAGTCTTCACGCTTAAAAACAGTAATATCCAGAGAATAACAGAAATGGTGGACACAGAAATCAGAGAGTATGTAAAAGTCTTGCAGGATCTCATTATTGCAATGAGTCCATAGCTCTGCCACAACAGCTTACTTCCCCTGTACTTTCCTTGTGTCACTGCCACTGACCCCTCAATGGATAACCCTGATTTTCCCTGTTTGTCGCCTCGACCCATTTCACTTTTTTCACTTCTTCTTTGTCTGAAAGCCTCTGACCTCAAGCAAAGTCAGTGAACTAATATCACAGGATTTAATGGCAAGTTTTCTATCTTCCCTGACCGTGGCTGCTCACACTGAACCGGGGTGGCTGCGGCACTCACACGCTGCCAGACACAAGCTCAACCTGCAACACAATCAACAACAGTTAATTGGCCACATGGGCCAAGAAACACGCTCCAGCTGTCCTGAAAGGACCAAGTTGTGGAAGGCCATGAGGTCGTGAAATACTGTCTTTTTCCTCAAAATGTTAGCTCCAGCCAGTTAATACATTTTGGGGCAGAATTTTCTTCCTGGAGCACTTTGGTGTATTCCAGCAAGAGGTTGGTTTGGCTGAGGGCTGGGTATCACAGCCTTACAGGTTTTACTTCATTTGTAAATTATCTTTTGCGGACTGGAACATGCAAGTTTTTAACAGAGACAGAGACAGAGAAAACTCACTGTGTCCTTGGCCAAGGAGAACACACCAGCCAGGCTGGGCAACATGCAGAGCTAATAACCCGAACTGCACCCCGTGGCGCAGGGCAGCTGCCCACCTCCACACCTGCCCAGGACCCTGGAACCCATCTGAAGAAATGTTGCAGCTTTGAGGCAATTTTGTTTCTGGGGGGTCCTGGAAATCTGACAATTTAAATCACTTTCCTGGATTCAAAGGTACCTGCAACTTGCTCTGGAGGGCTTCCCTTGGACCCACGGGCTTTGCACTGCTGTAAACCAGTGGTGATCAGAGGCCAACCCCACGCGGGGCACACCGGGAGGGGGTGACTGTCACATGAATAGCATCCCCAAACACGTGCACTCCCTCCCACTCACAACCGTGTCATTTCCCCATTGCAACTAAAATGACTGGTTTTACCATTAAGTAACCCCAGAAAAGCATTAGAGTGTTTTCCTTAGTTTCCATCTGTGTGTGTCTTCCACAGGCACCCTTCCTGTCTGCCACGTGTCCCTCACATACTGATTTTCCAATTTAAAAAAAAAGCATCTCCCAACAGGATCTACAGCGCGGACCCCTCTCTGCGCTTCCAGCTTTACCTTCAAATCCTGTTTGCTTGAAACTGAGTGAACGATCTCCAGGGTTATCAGAAGAAAAGAGGAAGGCCATTGTCCTGGGTGCAGTGGACTCTCCTCCAGCCTGCGTTTGGGACATCCCTGGCGTCAGGAAGCAGCCTCACCAGGATGTCCCCATCTGCCTCCCTGCAGTTCTTATGAAACAAAAGTCAGAACCTTGGGGACAACAAGGAGGGATCCCTGCGCCCCAAGATACAAAGCTCAAATCTAATGTGGGGATGAAGAAAGGACAGGGGTGTGATATGCTTGGACAGACACATGTAAGAGCCTTAGGAAACCTGGCAGATCTGTCTCTTTTTGACGTAGATTCAAGTGGGAAGAATGCAAAGCTGTTGGGTGAGCCTTGGAGAGGCACAAAGCCGCTGTACCCCCTTTGCAGGGCTCCTCACCGGAGCAGGCACGGGCAGGCTCCCTCCAGCACAGGGTCTGCATGGTGGCAAGCATGGACCCTGCGCAAGGGCAGCCCTTGGATGTTTCCAAATAACCTGGAAGACACCCCCTCCCGTCGGGTGGCACCAGTACCTAGCAGGCGCCTTTCTCAGGGTGATGCACCAGGGAAGAGCCAGCCCTGCTCAGCAAGGAGAAATGGCACCTCGCAAACCTACTCGTGCTCTTGGAGGCAGGGAGCAAGGGAGCACAGAGGAGATGCAGTTACTGTAGCCTACTGAGGTTTCCAAAAGGCATTTGACAAGCTGTTGCCAAAGGATCTGAGAAAAATTGGGAAGCAACAGGATGAGTGAGAAGGTCTCACAGGGATGAGAGCAAAGAAGGGAAATAAGGAGCCATTTTCATATTGGAGGGGTGTCCTTCCATGCAGGGATGTGCTGGGATCTCTGCAGGTACCTGGGCAGGGGTGGGCAGGCAGGTAACAGCTTTTGCAGATGATACCAAATGACTCATGGCAGTAAAAGCGACCTCATGATGCTAAGCAAGCAGGTGTTCAAGTGGCAGAGGAGTTCTGTGCAAAGGGATGCAAAATTCTTGTTTTACATACAAAACGGGGCAGCCAAATGAGACCCTGGGCAGATAGCTCTGTGGAAATGTCACCTAATGCAAGGAAGAGAGAAGGAATCTCAAATTAAATGTGAGGAGCTAATAAGAGGGGAAAAAGTTAACAGATCAGGAACAAGAAACTATGCCATAACAACAACTCATGGCAGCCCCAGCTCAAGGACTGTGCATAGTTTGGGTCCCTTCATCTTAAAGAGGTGCTGGCAGAGGAGCAGAAGGTGCAGGGAAGGGGCATGGGGTTAGCAGAGACATGGCAGAGCTTCTGGGTAAGCAGGACAGGACTTTCCAGGCTGGAAATGGGACAACTGAGGATGGGGGTCTGCAGAGTAGTGGAGGACTAAAGAGTGGAAAGAGAAAAACTGTCTCTTCCTGCACAAGAGGTATGAGATGAAGGTAGCAGGTGCATGAGCCAACACCAGAAAACTGAAGTTTTTTCATGCACGGTGTAATTAGGCTGCATCAGCTCCTGCTGCAGGATGCTGTGGTTGCTAAAAGCTAAGCTGGATGCAGAAAGCAGCCAGTCAGGGATGGAGAGAGGGCAAGAGGAGCAAAACAACTTTGAAGGCTCTTAAATACAGACACAGCTCTGGCTCAGGAAACGTGTAAGCCACAAATTGGTGGTGTCTGGGAGAGTATATGGGGGTGGATCAGGCTTCTCCCACCCTCTCTGCTTTCCCTGGGCATCTATGCTGGCCACGGTCACAGAGGGGGTGCTGAGCTGCAGAGATGTTTGGCTTGACCCATGCAGCTATCCTGCACCCACCACAGACTCCCCAGCTGCTTGAGGCTTGTGGATTCTGTCATTTGGCTCCACGCTATCTGAATTCTGTGTTTATTTTAAGAATTTTGATGTCGTGCCCAGAGGTTCAGGAGAAGCAGCGAGTGCCTCTGTGAAAGGTCACCCTCACACTCTGCCAGACCTCAGTTTCACTCATTTTCAATCCCAAAAGCAGTCTGGGAAGTCAGATTTGTAAATCAGTCTTCTCATAGCTCTTCCCCAAAAATATTTTCTGTGCTCTTTCTTCTTGTCACCCAGCAGAAAAACAAAACAAGGCTAATACTATGTTAAATATAGAAAATATTTTTACAAGAGAGGAACTGCACTTATACATTCAAGTCAACCCTTGCTCACCAAAAACTCCCGAATTGTTTCGTTGTGGAGTTCTGGTTTCATAGGAGCCTGGAGCTCAGCCTCACATCCTTGTGTACAGCTAGGACATGTGTTTATGCTCCAGTCTTGTCAACAAGAACAAACATTCTGAGCAAGCACCACTTCTTGGTTCGATGCCTTGAGAAAACAGGGCCTTGTGGGAAATTCCACCCTTGCCACAGGCTCTTGGAAGGCCTCACTTCCCAGGACGCAACACAAAAATGTAGGCCCTCAATGCCAACAAGCTTCAGACTGGGAAGGACGATCCAGTGGCACAAGGAAATTCCCATCCTTCCACTCTGCTCTTACCTCGTCCCTGGCAGGGACTTTGTCCCATCTTGTCCTACCCTGGTGTGGCGTGTGGTGAAGAAAACAGACTCCTGACTTTGAGAAGATGCAAACCACTCTAGTCTACTCTTAATTATGTTTTCCCTCTCTTTGTTTGCGCTTTCTCTTAGTACAATATGTCAATGTCTAAAAATTATGGAAGGATGAGAGTGTTCTTCCCCCCAGTTCTCCACTCCATCAACCTCTCTGTTACACCATGCTTGGGAACAAACTCTTCAGACAAAGTCCACAGAGCATTCACCTTCTATTTCTTTTCAGCCAGGGCAGCAGTGATGATCCATTACACATAAGCACTCAGACGAGCTGTAAGCAAGCTTGGCCCGGCCACAGGGCTCACAGGATGACTGCACTGCTGGAAGGGGGCTCTGGGGGCCTCCAGTCCACCTTCCCATTCAAAGCATTGACAATACTAGCTCAGGTCAGCCCATGGGTTTGCCTAGCAAAGTCTTGAAAAACCTCTAAGAGGAGGCTCCACTACCTCTCTGGGCTGCATCATCTCCTAGGGAAGAATTTTTTTCCCCGCTGTTGAACCTGAACTTTCAAAACCACAACCTGTGCCCATTTCCCCTTGGTGTATATCACCTGCTGCTACTGAGAAGAGTTCGACTCTGTTACCATTGTAACCACAGTTCATGCAGGTTGCTATCAAATTGTCCTTTGTCTTCCTCTTTGCCAGGCTAAGCAAGCCCAGTTTCTGCAACCTCTGTTCATCGGCCACATGGTCTAGACCCCTCCACCAGACCCTCTAACTGACAACACATCCATTACTGGGGCAACTCTCTCTTGCATGTGTTTTCAGACATGGAGGACTTTGGTGGTGATCCTTCTGTAGCTCAACAACTGTGGCTTTCCAAAACTAGTGGCTGTTAGAGGACAGGCTGCTGGCCCTGTCTCCAAGCCCCCTGACATCAGCTCCCAGCGCAGCCCCAACGGAGATGCTGGAGGCATCAGCCCAGGCTGGAGAACAGCCTTTGCTCTCCATGTCTTTACAGAGTAAGCACCTCGGTGGTGCAGCAGTGCTGCCCTGCCTCTGCTGGCAGAGCCCGGCAGCCCCTAGAGGACCTGGCCAGCAGAAGAACTCACCCCCAGCCCTCACTTACGGCCAAGAGAGAAGTACCCAGCTGCATCTTATCTGAGGCAAAAGAGGAACTTCATCAATGCTGAAACCATAGGAGTCCAGCATTGTGCAAAACATTTGAGGCTAACAAACGTAAACATCTCTGCATTTATGAAAATGGAAATTAGATGGTGTCTAAATGAACCCGGAGTGCTGTTCCTTCGGGGCAATGCTCTGTCATTTCTTCACAGATGGAGGAGCTGCTCCTCTGGGAAGAGTATGGCTCTTCCAGACAAATGCCTTTGTTGGTAGCTGCAGCTTTGCTGTGACACACTCCTTAAAACATGCAGTAATATGAGCTTGCATCATGCCTGGCAGCCTTGACTGTTTCCAAAGGCTTTGGGAGACACATGATTTCCCAGAATCGCTGGTTTTCCCGCATCCTTCCAGCCATGCCAGCCCTTAAATACAACCCCAGCATTTTTCTGGGACAGAAGAGGGAAAACCCTAAACACAAAACTTAACCCCAGGGCAGCTCAGCCTCCACTAAAGACCAGGACACACGTGACCCCGACAAGGCCTTGCAGCAAGACAGGACAGACAAACCCCTTGCACCTTCCTACTGCTGGGACACCACGACAAAATGTGGCAGAGCATGCAGCAGCACTGCCGCAGCTTTATAATGGAAACTGAGGCACAGTATTGCTGTCTGACAGCTCTTCCCAAGGCTTTGTGCCAAGGTCTCCCCAGGCATCCTGCAGCCTTTTCAGCCCAAAGCTCAGCTGCAGAGGTGATTTATCTGGAGTTCACCCACTCAGGGTAGTTTCTGTTCCCAAAACAGCCCTGCATTGCCCCATGGGCTGGCAGCATTGGAGGTACCCATGTGCGTGAGGCAGCCTGGCTGTCCTCAGCCCCTGGGCTATCCTCCTTCTCAGACCTCTTACACCTCCCAGTCTGCTATTTTGGAGAGACCCCCTTTTCCCTCCAGGGCCCCCCGCTCTGTTGCCCCCCACCTTCCAAAGAGGCTCGACTTAGCCGTACCCATGGGCTGCCCTGCTTCGACCCCAGGGATGCCTCTCATGAGCCTGAGCTTCCATGGATGCATGGGAAGTGCTCCTCACCCCTGCACCAAGAATGGATCCCGCCCTGAGCAGAGGAAGGTAGGCACCAGGGATGGGGAGACCAGAGAGACGCCAATTCTCAGGACAGGAGGAGGTGGAAAAATGAAGTCAATGGGGACAGACTGCAGCAGACACAGATGCAACATGAGAGACCCGAGGCAGGTCAGTCTAAGAGGAAAGTGGAATTTAGAGGAGCAGGCAGCTTCTCAGTAAATAATACTTAAGGCACAAAGAAATCTCCCAGTGCAAAACGAGGACGTGCAGTGCAATGGGAATTCAGATGAATCAGAAATTCCTTAATTCCCTGAAGTTCATGAAGGAATTACAGAAAGAAAACAAGTTATTCAAATTCCAGGAGATTCATGTAAAACTGTGGTACAAGCATCTGGGGAGCAACTGGAAAGCCAAAGCGCAGATGCCAGTACCAAGGGATGAGAATCACAAGGGGAACACAACTGTAAGTGCTCAGAAGTGCGTCTGCTCCAGCATCAGCCTTGGCTTAAGCAGCCCCTGTCACCCCCTGTCACTGCTGCCCTGGCCCCAGCCCCCAGCGGCTGCACTAGCACTGGGGGAAACATGCAGTTGGGGCTGCTTACGCCAACGATGCTGCCAAAAAAATAAATTAAATAAGATAATGCTAACAAACTGTGCTCCAACTGCAGTCTAAATAAACCAGAGGCTTCCAGAGGCAGATTTCATCCACCCAACTTGTCCCACCACAGTGTGTTTGGAAAACTGGTCAAAGGCATCTCACAGCCATCCACCGCGATGGCCAAGAGGGAGGTGACTCCCTGAGCAAGGGCAAGCAGTGCTGATCTTAAAAGAGGGGGAGGAATAAGCCCTGGGGTTATTTTGTGGAAAAATATTGATAGAATTAAAGAGTATTAAGCATGAGAATGATACAAAGACAATACACCCAGATTGTTTTAATCAAATTTGTTCTGTATAAATCTATTTGCTTTCCCTCCATGGCAGGAGTTTCTCCTCCCAGATTGAAAAGCAGCTGCGGATGTTGGGACTCTTGACTTTAGTAAGGTTTTTGACACCATCCCCAGTACCATTTGTGTAAATAAGCAAGGTATGGACCGTGGTCCCTGCTGGTGCCAAGCACTGCCCCTGACAGTGGCAGCAGGGATGAAGCAACAGAGCCGGAGGAGTGTCACTGCTGGCCATGGCTTGGTGCATGTCTGGGGAGCACTGCACCTCTCTCCCGGCATACAGACCTTGGGCTGGGGGTCCGCTCTTGCAAAGCTCCTGGGAGGCAGACACAAAACTGGACGTAGATTCATCATCAGAGCAAAACTGCATGGGGTGTTGTGAGCGAGTTCACAGGAGTCTGGTCTGAGCCAGGCTCATTAATGATTTGGATGCCGAAATGCAGAGGATGCTCAGCAGAGATTCAGGGACAGCAAGTGTGGTGGCCAGGGACAGGGGACAGGATTGGATCTTGGATTTGTCTAGAAAAAAAAATAATAGGATGAAATTCAACCAGAACAAAAACAGCATATGGCAATGACACAGGAGTAAACAAGCACACAAAAACAGGGAGGAAATTGCCCATTCAGTAATAACTCTGCAAATACCCAAGCACTCTGGAGTAATGACAGATCATGAACAGGTTGTGTCAACACATTTCTGTGCAAAATTAAATCTCTAGCTGGGACTAGAATGAGTGACACCTGGACAACACAGAAAGAAACTCTCCTGCTCCAGCTGTCATCGTTGGGGCTTGGCTACTGTACAGTGTCTGCTCTTGGCACTCCAGAGTCCAAAAGACAAGTGAGAGGATGACTGACAGTCCAGAAACCTGATGTCTGAGTAAGCACTGAAGGAAACAAAATAGCTTAATTAAGGAAAGATGGTGTGGCTAGACAAGATGTTGGCTCTCAAACAGGTAAAAAATGCTTTTAGAAAAAAATGCAATATGGGCAAGGCAAGGCAAGGAGAGGCAAGGCAAGGCAAGGCTGTCTTCAGGGACACTTAGCTCCACGCTGGCTTTGACACCGAGCCCTGGTCACACAATGGCAGCTCTTCGCTGATCACTCTCAGAAAAACACTCACTCAAGGCTTCCTCGTATGTTGTGAATGCACAAGGTTTGCTGGCAGCTCCGTGCTCCTCCAGGGCCCTGGTTTTTGAGCATGCAATAGGGGAAATGGTGCCAGAGCACTGTCCCTTGAGCCCCCATCTGCCCCACAGGACATGGGCACTTGGGTCCTGCAGTCACTGTCACCTCTCCTCCCTCCCCGCAACAAGTGTCTGATACGCAGAGACATTTCCCACTGTGCCCACACAGTAATCCCAGCCTGTGTTGCTATCAGTCAGTCTTGGGGAAAACATCTCGGTTGTGACTATTTTTAATTATGATCTTGTAGCCTGAGCTTCACCTGCTTAGGCTTGTTGCATTTAAGAAGGGGCCAAGAAGGAGGTGCTGACCAGGCTGGTTACCAATGACAACGCAGGACATAGAGCAGGAAGCTCCCCATTAAATCCCCACCGGCCAGGGACAGCCTCTATAAAGAAATCACCATAGTTTTGGGCTTCCACTTAGTGCACCCTGTTTCTCACGGCGTTTCTCCCCTTGCAGTGCAGACTCATGCTATGAGACCCCCCCCCAGGACTGAAGCACCAGCAGAAAGTGCCCTGCACTGAGCACAGGGCTGAGCTGGGGCCAAGGGACAGCCAGAAGAATTGCAGACCGGGGATGAGCAAACCCCACTGCAGCAGCGGGGCTTGGCTGCAGAGCTTTCCCAGGGCAGGGAAGGAACAGGCTCCAGCCGGGGAGCCTCTGGGATCAGGTGAGATTTGGCCATGGGACAGGGCCAGGACGGGGACAGACGTGGCACAGCACTTTTACCATGGCTCAGGCCCCAGGGAGGAAAGATGAGCGAGCTGGCTGGGATTTTACAGCCGACATAAGTGTAAGCACAACGGGAGAAGGAAGCACATGCATGGTGGCCCCTCTGCCACGGCTCAGCCCCGCTCTGCATTACCCCGGCACGAGGGAGGGGGGTGACCCTGCCGGTGAGGGGCTCTGCAGCCCCCCGAGGGCTGGGGCACTGGGGAGCCCACCCCGGGGCCCGCACTGGGTCTTTGGGCAGGACGCGAGCGTGCATGCGTCTCGCAGCGCTCCAAGCAGGAGGCAGATTTGCCACTGCGAGTGGGCCCAGCCACGCTGCCCTGTGATTTGAGGCCGAAAGACGGTGGGACCGGGCTAGAGAATATCAGACGCCAGTTAGCAATGGGACGAGAGCCGGCCTGCTGCTGGGCAAGCGTTTGGAAGAAGACACCCTCCGCGCCTCACCCCGCCGGCCGCGCCTGGTGACCCCCGCGCGCAGGTGACCGCCTGCGGTCGAG
>VZSC01009645.1:577660-635929 GCA_013398225.1 Steatornis caripensis
GGGGCAGGGCGGTTCGAACCCCCGCCGTCCCCGGCAGCGAAGCGCAGGCCAGAAAGCGGCCGCCGGTCTCCGCGGCCCCCAGCAGCCGCCGCCAGGACGGGCAGCCCTCCCGTGCCGCCCTCCACGGGGCACAGCCCCGCCACCCCCCGCAGCCGAGCCCCTGGGCACGCAGCCCACCTGCGGCCTGCCCGCGGCCCGGCAGCCAGGCCCTGGCCCTGGCCCTGCCCCACCGCGCAGCGCGGCTCCGGCTGTTCCCGCAGGTTTTACCCCCATCTGGTGGCGGCTCCGAGCCTCACAGGGACCGGCCGAAGGCATCCAAGGGGGGGCCGCAGCTTGGCTCCAGGCTGGGGCAACGAGGCCTCTTCGCTCTTGGGCGGACGAGGTAACCACACGCCGGGCGGCACCTGGGGTCTGCCCGAAGCAGGCGGCGGAGAGCAGCCCCTCTGCCCCGGGGGCTGCCGCGCAGGGCTAAGGGGTAAAAACGGACCTTACCAACAGCTGAAATGAATTACGGGGGAGGGGAGGTTGCAGCAGGGTCGCACCTTGGCAGGGGGAGGTCTCTGACTTTGCGGTTCCCTTCGTGCTGCTGCTCTGAAAGAGAACCAGCAGAGCTCATCACCTGTGTGTCCTGGCAGCCAGCCTGGGGCCACAACCCAGGCACCCGGATGACCTGCAAAAGACGGATGACCTGCAAAAGACGGTTCATCGTGAAAGGGTCATGAAACACGCTAAGGCCCCTGAGGCCATCACCACGTGGGTTCTTGGCTGAGTCGGCCCCAGCGCTCTGCATCACCAACGCACACTCAGGGGGTACAAACTGGCAGGGAGGTCAGGAGACGTCCACCTACCCCAACAGCAATTGCCCAAGTCATCTCTCAAGACAGGCAGGTCACCGTAAGGAGGAGAGGGATCATGATCGCCACCGTTGGGGATCATCCCTTTCCCGTGCCCCCACCGTGCACAGGACCAAGCTGCAGGCCAGTGCTGCGGTTGTGGCTGTGCCCTGCACATTGCAGCGTGTGCCTTGGCCTCCTGCCCAGGCACCATCATCATCTCCACAGCAGCACCCGGGGCTGGCAGCAGCCCCCAGCATCCCCAGCTCCACTCCACTCCAGACCAATCCTAAACCAGTCCCTGTCCGCCCCCAGCAAACAGCCCTGCCTGGAGCCACAGCAGGGAAACTTGCAGGTGCAAGGAGCAGCTCAGACCTGGGGGGACAACGGCACCCCGGGGTGGCCACAGCCCAGAGGTGCACGCACAGATGGGTGCTGCCACCCACAGCAGACCACTCCTGCTATGTTGTCACCCGTGCAGCTAGGGTGAGGCCACTGACATGTGTGGCAGGATTGCAAAAGGCAGGCTTGAGCAATGCCAAAGCTTCCTCCGTGCTGATCTTTACATGGGTGCTTCACACCAGGCAGAGCACAGCCCTCAGCCTGGGCACAGAAGTGCTCCTCCCTCCACAGACCTTCAACAAAGAGCTCATGTTTAGAAAAGCCAGTGGCTACCCCAGCTCCTTTCTGGGCTGCAACACCTCAGTGTGGGCTCATCTTTGCCCTGGCCAGATCCAGCTCTCCCTCCCAGGTTTGGTTCATGCTGGATGAGACCTCAGCAGACACAGATCCCGGCCAGTGGCAAGCAAAATGGGCCACGGACCACGTGGCAGCGTCAGCAGGAGCCACAGCTAGTGTCTGGAAATGGAGATTCAAATCTTTCTCAGCACTGGGCAGTCTGGAGGGGAATAAAATGACATCATCTGGCATAGAACAAGCGTGTTTTGTCAGGCACAAAAGATCAGTGTGGAGAAGTTTGGATGGTATAATCCAGTGATGGAAGAAAATCTGACACTCATCTGCGAACCAAGATTTGCTTTACATTTTTTCCAAAACCCTGCAATGATATATAGCAAACTGCTCCAGACAGTCTTCTCTTGCAAAAGTCCTTGCAAATACTTTGTCCCAGACTGGAAACACAGGGGTTTTCCCAGCAGCTGTTTTAAACCCAGCCCATTATTATTTTGACTGCTTGCAGGCTGGCATCCCTTTTAGAACAGCCCATCTGGGCAATAAGCAATGGCCCCCACACGGGATGAGTGAACTGGGGTGGGCAGGACAGGCAGGCACAGGCAGCACCTCAGCCCCAAGCTCTCCGCGAAGCTGTGGGCAGCAGCAACCAAACTGCCAGCAAGGTAAGGGCTCCATCCAGCACAGGCAAAGGGGCAGCTTGGGGAGGGCAGCCGGGAACAGGCTGAAAGCCACAAGGTTTGCGATGGCAATAGGAGACAGGAGAGTTAGGTGTGGAGCTGGCAGCTGGAGCTTGGAGAGATGTAACTAACCCAGAGCCCCTGAGAAGGAAAGAGGGGAGGCAAATCCATGCAGAACTATTTATTTTGGCTGCAAATTTGCTGTCACCGAAGTGGAGCCAACCCCTACAGCCAGTGTGATGGAGGTGGTGGGGAGGCACCCAGAGGAGAGGGCAGGAACCCGTCTTCTGGTGCCAGTATGGCCTTAGGGCAGATTAAGCCAACTCAAAACTTATCCTAAAGCCTTTGACTGCTATAGGAACCCTGACTGCTGCGGAGAGGGAATAAATCAGTCCCTTTGGTCCTACCTCTGCAGTACTGTCTCTCCACCTCTCTTCTGTGCACTCACAAGCTCCAGCTGTTTTTAGAGCATACAGGACACATCCTAACAACTCTGCTCATCACTGTCTTTTGCAGTCTTCTCCCCAAACCGCCATTTATTTATCTGGCAGAAATATGTACAGGCTTGGTGCGTCCCAATTTACACCAGGATTCCCAATTCTTAGTTTTCCTGCAAGCCCCACACCCCAGTAAGGGGCCACGAGCGAAGCAGCACGCTGCTCACAGCCCACGCAAACGGTATGCCACGCAGGCATGTATGCCTGGAATACTCCTTAATAACAATACAAATAATAATTATATAAGAGCCACAGCCCTTTCCGTGTCCCAGTGCCACTAGATGGCACCAGATGTGTACCCTTCCCAGCCCGGAGAGCTCCCAGGGCCACTGGGGGAAACTGGGGGGACACAGCCAAGCCCTTGGTGCAGAGAAAGAGACCCCAGCACACGCCGGTGCCTCCTCCTTCTTGTCGCACGGACCATGGGATGCTGGGGTAAAGGCAGGCATTTAAGCCTTATAATCAAGGCAAGTGCAAATTTCAGCAATGCGCGTGGGTGTTTCCCCGTTGGGGAATTACCTGTGGTGGCTTTTGCCGTGCTGCGGATCCCATGCACGGACCCATCCCCACCCGTGGGTCCGGCATCGCTCCCCAGCCGGGTGCTGGCAGAGCCCAGGGCTGGAGAGGAAAGCCTCAAAGCTGCATGCAAATCATTGAGATTAATATTGGGATCAACGTATGAGTTTCTTAGCATCGACAGGGTCCGCTTGGGAGGGAGGAGGAAAGGCAATAAACTACAATTTTCTACATCATTTCGCAATCAGCAAGTGGCTTGCCGTCTCTAACATCTCATGGGTTTAGGGATTGATTCTCCTTGTTTGCTATCACATTGCTTGTTTGTTCTCACGTTTGCTATCCAACAGAAGTCAGCATGTCCCAAATCCTCAGTATTACCTGTTTTTTCACCATCAAGCCCTCCCTTCACTGTCACATCTCCTTGGCAAAGTCACTAAATAAATTGGGAAAGCACAGGCAGCATCTCAGCAAATGTCAGGTCTTTCCTCAGACCTTGCAGCATAATGAAGGAGCGTCTGTTTTCCACCGTCTTCAGCGTTGAGCACTGAAGGTGACCCTTTGAGGCAGGAGCTCAAATGACGGAGGTGTCTGGTGAGGCTCTGCTGCACCTAACACTTCACAGTGACCGGCCAAACCCTGGCCCCGAGCAATGTGGGGGACACAGGTGACAAATCGTTGCTTACCACACAACCTGCCAGCCCAGGGCAGAGCCAGAGAGGCGATGGATGGAGAGCAGCTTCCAAAGAAGCCAGAGCATCAAGCTACCAGGAGGAGTGTGTCACCCTCTGCTGCCCATGTGCCCAGGGCCAGCACGTCTGGGTGATTTATTGGTGAGCACAGCAGTGGCATGACACTGGCACCAAGGGGATCCCTGTGAAACCTCAGGTGCAGGGGGAGTGGGAGAGGGTCTTTGTGCAGGGAGCCTCAGGGTGCTGAGCTCCGAGCAATCCTGTCCAGCTCGTGGCAGCGGAGCTGCTGTGGGTGCTGCCAGACACGAGGGCAAGTGGGAGATGCTCATTGTGACTTCATGGTGGCCCTGGCAGGCTGACAGTAAAGGCAGTGCTGCCCCTGCCCACATCCCAAGGCCACAAGATAATCCTGTGGAAGGATGCTGAGCGTGACCCTGCCTCTCAGCTCTCCACAGAGAGGAGCACAAATCCCACCCAAGTGAAGGCCAGAAAGGAAGAGGCTGGGTCACTTGGGAAGGTCAGGACACATGGTAAAGTGGGCTAAAATCCCCCCCAAACAAGGGAAATCCCTCATCACCCTTCCCCACAGCCTTCCCTCCCCTCCCCAACTGCCTCAGACAGCCCCAAGTAGTGACCCAGCATCCCCCCGCTGCCGCCTCCCCTCCTGGCGAGCCCCTGGGAACCTCCCCACGCACCGTCTGCTCTCCCCAGGCGACTTGCAGGTGGCCGAGGACATTCCTCCCACACCATCTGCCTCTACATCAGGCGGCCTCTCCCTGTCATCCCCCCATCCTCACCCCAGGCCCTCCGGTTCCGCAAAACCTCACGTGTGCCACCAGTGCTAAACCTCACGGACAAATTCAAGTCTTTATTTGCCCTGTCCACGTGTGGATGCTCCACACAGGGTGGAGAAACTTGCCGCTAAGAAATCTCATTGAAAGTGCTGCTTCTCCATGGACACACACAAAGCAGAAGGTGCTGTCCGGTCCCTGCTCGCCCAGCAAGGACAAGCACAGCGGCAGCCATGATGGTGCAGGGCTTGTCCTCAGCCATCCCAACCGCAGGGTGAGTAGCAGCAAGCCCAGCATCCCTCACAGCTCCCAGCCACTGCTTGCGAGTGGAATATACCCTGCGAATGTCAAATGCCAGAGATGTACACAGCTATCCACATGTATGTGGCAGGAGGCATCCACACGCTTTGGGATTATTTTTAGCCTGGCCATGATTGAAATGTCGGAGGGGGTTTTATTTATTTTCTTTGGAATGGTCATTGCTTGAAATCCCCATCAGCAGAGGCTGACGCTGACCCTGCTGTCGCCTTTGGGTCTCTCATCCCTTCTTGCCCTTGAAAAAAAACATGCAATTAGGTGGGAGGGGAGGGTGAACAGTCCAGCGTGCCCAGCAGGGCTGGCACCCTTCAGAGGGCAGGCATCCACCCAGCCCCACAGCCGAACTCTGAGGCTGCAGCTCCATGGGTTCCCCCAGCCTTCCAACATCTGGGAAAGGTCTCACTGAAGCTGCAATGGACAGCCATGAAAGGCCAAGGATGCAGGAGCTGAGCCTTTGAAGCAGACGTGCAGCCAGGAAGGGCAGGCAGGCCACGGGATGCTCTTGTTGCCCTTTAATGATGCAAGGGGTGGAGTGTAACGATGCTGAGGCCTCACGGTGGCCTGAAAGCCCGCAGAGGATTCCCTGGCGATAGAGCAGTCTGTTCCTTCCGGCTTCTCTGCCACTGACTCCGTGCTGAGCGCTGTGCCGGCAGCAAAGCTCGTGACAATTATAAACCTGCCCCAGCACCTCTCAAGCTCACAAGACCCCACGTGCAGGAAGGGCTGTGGACGAGCTGCCTGTGAGCCAGGACACCCACATCGCTGGGGTGACTGCACAGCACTGCAGAGCACGGCAGCACCCACCCGGGTCTGTGCTTTCCCAGGGTCCCGGGGCCAGACATGTCCCCAGCTTCACACACTGATGGGTTATGCACAAATTTGCCCCTTTTCTTGTTAGGGAAGAAGATTCGAGGTGGAATGGCTGCTCAGAAAAGCACTGGCATGTTTGAGGTAGCAGAGCCTTTTTTGCTTGTTTACATGGCCAGAGAGGAGTGGTAATTGCCTATACTAACACAATAGCAAAGGAGGGCCTTGAACCAAATCCAGCTCGGAGGTTGTGACCAGTCCATAGATAACTGGGAAGAAAAGTCAGTGTTTTACTGGCGGAACTGCCTACTTACATCTGAAAACAGCACAGACCTTGCCCGGAGGCTGGGACAAACAGCTCCTTTCACTGCCTGCTTCCCATGAGACTTTCTCCTCCCTCTCCAAGAGGAAATTTCCAGTAACTGAGGTACAAAAATGAATGCAAGACTCTGCTCCAGAGCCAGCTGTAAAACTCATACAGGAAGAGCTCCCTGTCCCACAGCCAGCACCACGGCAGGCTGCCCCCGAAGCAGGTCACAGCCTTCACCTGTGGGGAGCAAGGGAATAGGCAGCTCTGTCTGCACCCCTCCTGGTGTACATCAGGCTTCAGCGGCTGGATCCAGGTTCCCCAAGCCCCAGTCACCGCAGGCAGCCTCGGCTAGGAAGTATTCCCAAATGGAGGGTCCTGGGTCCCGGGGGGAGGTTGTGATGCCATATCATCTGCTAGGACACCATGTGGTGCAGCAGTCCCTGCTTTCATGTGGGACTGCATGAAATAGGGGATAGAAACACAGACAAATTTGGTGAGGGGGAACCTTCCCCCTCCTCCACATACCACCATGCCACATCCTGGGAATAACAACCAGGACTCAGCTAAGCTGCAATCTCTAGGAAATTTTGAAGGAATGTCTTTCTGCCATATCCCATTCATCTTCTGCCTGGGGTTTGCATAGAAGATTAGGATTTGGGTCGCGTGATTTTCCTGCAAAAGTGCAAGAATTGTGTCTTTCATACTGCCAGGCTTCTCTGTGCACCTGGCTGCACGGGTCCCTGAAGCTTTCAAGGAGCTGTGGTTGCAGATGCTGCCACGTGGGACCGAGACCTCATGTTTCTCACAGCAGGCCTGAGGGAAAGCAAGAAAAAAGCTGGGTAATTAAATAGCACTCGTCAGAACACGTGCAAGAGTCAAACAGCAAAAACATGCCTCCTGTGCACACTCTTGTGTGAAGCTGTATCGACATTTACCCACTGAAAGTCTCCAGTTCCTGGGCTACTCTGGCTAATGCAATCCATGGGCCCACAGCCATGGGCGGCATCGCTGCTGCTCCCTGCCCACTCCAGCCAAACCTGCTCAGCTCCTCTTCGGGGAGGTCACTTCATGCTAACATGAAACATCCAAAGATAACATTTTTCCAAAGTCCTCCCACCTCCGCACGCAGAAGGGACAAAAATGCACAACTGTTGCACTCCTGGCTGGGAGAAAGCAGACGATTCCCGACGTACCTGCAGGTCACACCCCAGCGTGTGGCAGCAAAATCACGGGGCTGAGGTGAAAGAGGGAGGTGTCCTTCCTTTGAGCACATCCCAACACTGATTTCACCATTACTGTACTTCTGAGCTCAGGTGAGGCTACCAACCTGTGCTGCACTGCAGACACATACAGGTCTTCTGGGATTTTGGAGCTTATTTACCCAGGGGATTTCAGCAAATAGGAGATTAAGTGACTTACAGTGTTTTAATAACATGTTCCGAAGTATTTTTTCTAAAGCTAAGGCAGTGCCATGGGTAATTTCTTCAAAGGAGGGTACAAAAGTGGGTGGCTGATAGCCAGTTCATTATATCAGGATCAGTTTTCATGAGGAAGGGAAAGCTTGTGTGCTTATTAATTGTTTCTCTAATTGCTTTCTCTCCCTGCTAACAGGGTACCCTGCTGTCTGCTTGTGCCTGGAGGCCCCAGGTCAGAGCCCTGCGTAACTCATCCCTGATCTGCTAACTATAAATAAACGGCGACACTGGAGAGCAGAGGAGGAGGTGGAAGGGACTGCGTTTCAACCTGAGACACTCAGTCTAGTCAGCTTATCCGACAGAAGGTGACTGATGACAATGTGTAAATATTAACCAAAGGAGACTGTTTCTGATAGCTGAGGGCTCTGGCCCGGCAAAGATAAAACAAAAATCTCTGGCTCTGAGATGGACAAATTCAGACTAAAAAGAAGTTGCAGATTATTTAAATTGAAGAAAACAGCTGTATGTTCTCCACTAAGAAGTATTTTTAAACCATGAGGACCTGCTTAGTTTCAAGATCTGATGCAGCTTACCCCCCAAAATCCCCAATTTGTGACTGTGAAAGAACACTTAGGAAACCGAAAGGAGATTGCAGGTGCTCCACATGAGCCCCAGCAATTCACACCAAGGGGATTTAAGACATCAGAGTGACAATCATCCCTCTGAATTTTATCCCTCCTCCCTTCTGCCACCAGCTGCTGCTGCAGGCACAGAGCGGGCACACTCAGCACAGCACAGTCACCTGGACAGGATCTAATTTATTGGTTTAACTAATACAGCTCTCATGGAGAGAGGAGGCAGTGAGGCTAACATACCCCTCCCTTATGCACCAGGAAAGCAGGGGGATGATGGAGGGGAAAATGCCTCAGCGTGCCCTGCCAGGCAGCAGCAGCACTTGCCTGGGAGACTGCCCATGCACACATGGTAAGAGCTGGGAGGGAGGGGATGCTGCTGAGAGGCAGCTGCAGGGATACACAGATGGGAGCGAAGGATGGGGAGGAAGAGCCCTGTCTTCTCCTTTGTCCCTGAGGTAACCTGAATCACACATCTAAGCATTAGGCAGCCTGCACTGCCTACAACACCATGCTTCATGATGTGGAAATTACGCAGGCGGAGAGACGGAAGTGTAACTGGCATATACAACAACGAGGAATTATGGAAGGTAATGCTACAGCCATACACCTGCGCAGGTACGCGTGTTACACACAAGCACGCTCACACACATGCACTTACCTTCGCTAACAACAGAGGCAGCTACAGAGTCCATATTTTCTAGGTTTTACTTCTATATCTGCAAAAAGCAAGTTTGCTTCTGTTTCTGATTCCCTGCAGTTATCATGAAATGCCTTCAGGAGAGCAGCTCTATCTTCTCGGCTGAGCGAGTCTTTGATGTCCAGCACTGCACTCAGATGTTCCTTCCTTTCCAAAAGGATAAAAGGTCAGGTCAGTGAAAGACTGCTTGCTTTCTATCACTTTCCATCACTCAGTTTTGCCGGACCAGACCAAAGATTGGAAGCTGCTGATCTGCTTTTTGACACCTCTGGCCACCTAACAACAAGGAGGCCGTATCACAAGAGCTATGTGGGATACGGCTGAGCTCATGGGTCTCAAGGCCCATGCACAGAGCAACCCCGTGAAACTGGGTAAATCTTCTAGATTTGTCCTAGAAAAATATCTGTATCCACCATAATCAGTTTGGGGTAACTCTGCATTTGAGCACTTGGAAGCACTTTTGATATCTTTTCTCCCCTCAAATGGGGCTACTTCTTGTTCATCTGTGTCACAATCTAAGCCTGGTTTGGCTATCAAACGGAAGACAGATGCTCTCTATTAACTATAGGATTTTTCTGCTACAAAGCATTGCTTCACTGAGAAATCTGCTGAAATCAAGAACAGTCCATCTACTCACACCAGAATGACCTCCTCTGAGATCTGGATCAAAATAATTTCTTCTTCCTATGCACACTTCCTATACTATATATATATGTATATAAATTTATAGTAACATATATATATTACTAGTTATATATGTTTGTGTATATATAGTAAGAGAATAAGAATTGCTGTGCTGTATCAGATCAGCAGCTTTTTAGCTCAATAGCATCTTCAAAAGTAGCAAATGCTTAGGAACATAATACAGAAACCAGATGAAGCATAACATGATTTCTCTTTGTCTGTCTTGTTTTTTTGTTTCTGGCAGTCTGCAGTTTAGTGACTTCCTTTGCTGGGGGTTATATCATGCCTGTCATGTTGAATAGGCACTGAAATAATTATCTACCACAAATTATCTGCTCCCCATTTGAAGCTATACACGCTTCTGGCCTTCCCAACATCCTGTGACAGTGCTCGCTACACTGTAATCATGTTAACTTGGAAAAATACAGTCACTAGCACAAGACATCAGAACAAAAGATGGATGTAATGTAACCACAGACTTTGGAAGAAATGCAGTTAGCTAAGATTTCACCTTCCTAATAAAAGTTGAGTTTCATTTCTGTTAACAGCTTCCTGTGAGGAATGGAAGTCTGTGTTCTTGCTGAATACACCTAGGATTTTGTGGAAATAATTATACCTAGAAAAGGATTGGTGAAGTGTTAAAACTAAAAGCCAAGTGCTTGGAAGTTATGAAATGCCTGAGTTAAGGATGTTCTTGAAACCTACGTTTGGCACACGTGTGTCTGTGTTGTAAAATGCACCAGTGCAGCCTGTAAATTGTCCATTCAGGCATTATTTTTCCACAGCATTCCTGCTTTATTGTCATTTAATCCATCCTTCACCCTTATGGAAGGACATCTCAAATCCACTGGTTAATGTCTGGCGAAGTTATAAATGATGTTAATCAGCATCTGCGAATAGGCAGCACTGAGTACATTCAAAGGTAAGCCCTGTGCCCAGCCCAGTGCGCTGCAAAGTATTGCAAGACTAACATTGCTATAGGCCTTCTGGTGGCAAGTAATCATGTAAGAAACTACAGAAGTCAAACCAATAAAAGACCTTACCTTAGATTAGGAAATTCTTTGAGAATAGGCAGAAGGGCTATTTTCATCCCCTCAGCATCAGAAGTTTGAAGAAGTTCTAAAATTGCTTTTATAGGATCCTTGAGGGGACCAGCTGCAGGACCCTGGGTAGAAAAGCAAAGGCGTGTTCAGGGCAAGAGAAGCAGCATACAACATTAAGAGCTGGACTCCTATCAGACTGGGGATCTCACTGCGTGGGTTAGGAGCTTTGCAGGTCTGCCTGTGCACGCATAGAAGCCTGTTTTCCCTCCAGGCAGGAGAAAAGGAACTGGGGTGTAACCACAGACTGCTTCAAGGGCGGCTGGGCAACTACCTTCAGCAGCGCAGAATCCCCTCCTGCATTTCCTTAGGGAAAGCGGGCAAAGGTGCCTCATTTTTCCCTACCTCACCGGTCCTCTCAAGGCTGTTTTGCCCTTTGGGAGGTTGTTACCTTCCAGAGGTAAGCACAGCCCTGTACTTATGTGAAATTAAACTCTGTTGGCCAGTATATGATGGCATTTCTGCTGTGCTGGAGCAAGCCCAGGGACAGCAAAGCGACCTTGGGGAGAGAGCGAGGGGACACAGATCCTCCAACAGAACAACAGAAAAAAGGGGAAGCAGGGCTGGACACTGCAAAGAATATGACATGGCAGAATATGACATCTATGCTGCATATGGTCAGCCCCTCTGAGCTACAGCACACAGAAGAAGAGAGCATCATCAAGAAACACACAGCATTTTTAGCAAAGCTGGTGCAAGCAGAATGAGGATGAACTGCCGAGAGAGATGGAGCTCTTGCTCACATTTTTCATTGGTGCGGTAATGTGATTAAATTGCTTCCCCTGAATTATTGATGCCACCACGTCAACAGAGACTCTGTGACAAAGCAAACCTGGAGAGTGGGCTGCCAAAACGGGGCAGGAGAAGCCCAGGTTCCCCTGATCTCCACAGGGCATTATAAACAGCAGGCTGCATTCTCAGCGCAGCTCACCTTTGCATTGAACATAAAATACTCGAAGAGAGCTTTCTCTCTGATCCTCTGCACTGCAGACACCCAGCATGTCTGGCTCTGCACAGTGCACAAGCTGTACTCAGCTCCTAAGGCACCGATACTGTACAGCTTCATACTTGGCAAGCTCACTATTACAAAATGCTAATTAACTTGAAGGTGTCAGATTTAGTTAAGCGCTATATAGACAGGCAAGGTCAGAGGTAAACAGCCTGAAATCTAAAAGGACATAAAAGAAGTGTCTTGTCAGCAGTGCTTAAGTGCCTTTGACACGTACTGCTCTTAGGAGGGAAGCAAAGTATTTCCTAATGTGTTTTGAGGATGGAGAGGAAGGAAGAGCCTGAAGAGAGGGCAGAGCAGAGCAGGGCAGGGAGCAGGTGCAGCCTGCGCAGCAACTGCACGATAAATTCAGTCTGCAGCAGAGCACATATTTTGCATGCATAACCGTGTACCTCATTTGACTGAGGATCAGGCTGTCCCCTGCAAATCACTCGTGCATTTCCTCCCCAAGGTTTTCGGTGCTCCCACATCAATAAGAAAGTGAACAGATTGGGGACGCAAGGGAAACAGTGCTAACTAGATGCAGACTTCTTTCAATCAAGTCAGTTGTAGGGTTTTAGTAGATAATTAGATTTCCTGTATCTCCTTTACACTATAAAACCAGCTTTCCTTGCACATTACATACAAAGTTGATGCTGAGCACAGCATTACCGGCAAACTTCAGAGTTAAGATTAGAGAATTCTCCTGCTATTCCCAATGGCTCAATTGCTCAAAGCACTGACTTCTCTGTGATTGATGAATACAGGAGAGGCGGGTCTTCAGCTAGAAGTATTGGCAGCTTCCAGCTTTCCACCATCAAACTGATACATTAATTGTAACGCATTTTTAGAGGACCCTACAGACAATCCTTTTGATTTCATTTTATTCTTTGGACAAATTCAGAACTGTTGACAAACGACTTGCAGGGGGAGCTCGTGTGGGAGAAAATACATTTCCAGTCCCTAGCGCTTAAATTCACAAGTTGTGAGAATGGCTCAGAATTTTGTGACATTATTAAGACCAATAAAGCTGAGGTTTTCTATCTACCTATCTGCTGTGTCACATCTGAGTCCTGTTACCAGACTGACTTTGCAATCATTAATGTGATGCTTAGTCCAGCCTCTTACAAACTGCTATGCCTGGGTGCTCTCAGCCTGCACTTGCAAAGGAGCTGTGCAAGGGGACATTGCACGGCAGTGATTCCCTGGCTGGAGCGGCCACAGGATGGGCTGCTGTTGGCATTACAGTACTTGCCCTTGGGTAATCAAGGGACTCATGTGACAGCCTGGTGGCATCCACAGACGCCATATGCAGCACTGCCAACTACACCAGATTACAAATAAAGCAAAGAGGCTTTTTTAAACTTCTGGAGTTGCTTCTGCAACTCAGAACCTAGCTTTTTTCTACAAGCTTTCTTCAAAGGTGCGGCTCTGCTTTTACACCCAATCTATCCCTTTTGGAAGCCATCTTTACCTCCTAATCATGTGAGGTGTTTACCCCTGCAGAAGACCTGCTCCTCCCTGCAACCGTCACCAACCACAACAGCATCAGCATGTTTCCACCCATGAGAAAACACCGCAGCACAGGGAAATGGCTCATGTAGGCATCAGCCTAGCTCTGAGGGGCTGGCAAGGGCCTGTGGGGAGCGAGGAGGCTGGACAGAGGGGCAACAACGCATACCCCATGTCCAGGGAGCAGCAGCACAGGGCAATCCACACAGAAGGTGAAAATGTGGAGCAGCTGATTTGGCTCTCCACCCCAAAGGCTAATGGGAAAGCACTAGGGGGAACACAGCTCTTTCTCTTCTGCATTCCCATGCCACATACCAAAGGCTTGCCTGGGGGAGCTGACAGCTTTGGAGCTGTCTCACCAGCTCAGAGGAGCACATCTCCTTCTTATTTCTGTGGCAGCAGTGCAAAACTCGCCTCCTCTAGTCACACATTTCAACTAACAGCTTCTGGCAGATCAGAAGGGCCCTCAGCACATCTGATTATCATTTCTGTGAAGCTGGATACCACTGTGGTAAGACCTCTTAAGCTTTTCTGTTGCTTTCAGAGCCTTTTTCTCTGATGGTACTGTTCTTGATGATGGAGAGCAAAACCATAACCATATCAAAGACTTACTAAGCACTCTTTAAAGATGGTTTGGAGCATCCTATGATCTTCTTCTATCTTTCTGACAATCCTCCTCCTCTGCACAGAAGATGGTTTCCTGGAAATGGTCAGGAGGGCCTGCACATATTCTGTAATAATGATGACGTTGACAGACTTGACGACAGCCTGTTCCAGAGCAAAGAAGCCTAAATTAATTTTTATATACCGATCAAGGACCAGACCATACCTATAGGACTCTGGCCAGTGTAGACAGGGGATATAAGGTCCATGTAGCTGGGTGTCCCATTTCTCTGCTTAAGTATCCCTTTAAAATGCCTGCTCTAACACATGGAGTACCTCCCAGCTGTATGCAGTTGACATCAACATTGATGGTAAGTGTGGAGATATCAAACCAAAAGCAGTGGGACCAGATAGCTGAGCCAGAGGTCACTCAGACTCCAGAGCAGCTGTGTCACTTGGCTTAGCCTCAAGCTAACAAACATGTCACTTGGGGACAGCTCGGACTACAGACAAAGCCAGATTCAGCCTCCCTGGAGCATCCCCACTAGACACGTCCCAGGGCTGTACCCTCCAGCACACAGTTGTGGCTGGGCACAGAGAAGTCACCTGGGCACCTCTGAGCCATCCATGACCTGCTGAGAAACCCCAGTGCCAAGACCATGCAGTGTCTGAAAGGGGGAGGTAGAGCGAGCGTTTCTAAGGGGAGATTGGCTGCTGCACAGAAACCACATTTTCATTAGCAATTGGAATTGGAGCAGGTTTAGGCTGCAGTCCAAGGGTACAGGAAATCCCCAGCCCAGTCCAAAAGAGACAAAGCAAGAGACAGACAGCTCTGGCACAGCGCTCCACCACCAAGCTGCTGCTTGCCCCAGCACTAATGTGACATAATGTCCAGTGACAGGCTCTGAACAACAGCAGAATAGCTCCTATTTTTTTCTCTTCCATTACCTTTTTCCACATTTCAAAATGTTAATTAAAATCTGCACTGACAAAGAGCCTGCAGACCTGGAAGGACAAGAGAAAGGGAGTCCAGTGCTTAGGGGGTCATGCGGCACAGGCAGCAGCAGCAAATCCAACCTGCACGCAAAAGAGGGTACCTCAGGTACCAGCCTCACTGCCGAAGAGACAGACTCGACGGTGTCATAAGACCCTAGAGAAATTGCTTAGGCTACTGTAAAGGTGAAAAAACTTAGGTACTCTGTGAGGTTGCTCTTCACCAACCCTGGCAAATTTAACTGCCCAAGAGACTACATCCTTTGGGGATCTGGACCTCTCCCTGTGTCCACTCTGCATCAAAGGGATAAATATTCCTTACAACTAAGGTTGAAGCACATTGGAAGCTGAGAAGATTTACAATAGAATGGTATTGGGGCAAAACCATCAGAGACGGCCCAATGCTCCCGCTCTGTATTTGTAAGGTACATTCAGTTTCCACATTTCTTCACTTGTTGGTTTCTCTGCTGAGATTACAGAAGGGTCCTAGCTGTCACACTAAGGAAGGTATCCAACTCTGCTGGACAGAGAAACTGGACTGAGACCATTAGGTCTTTAAAAGCCCTTTTAACAACAGACAAAGTTGTAGTTTGGTTTAATGTTGAAATGTGCAATCCAGAGATTCAAGGACTAGCTTTAGTGATTTCCTAAGTAATATCTTGTTCTTACTTTCTTACTTCTTACCTCATATGTGTCTGTTTTTTTCTTCCCAAATGCCAAAAAGCTTTGCTTTAAGGAATCAAGGATGTGGTTAAAACCACTGTCACACTTTTTGAAGTGCTCCTTCAGCGTTCCCTGAGGAAAAGGGACAGACTGAGTCAAAGGGTGCACATGTAGAGACATCACACGGACAATAGACACGGATTATTGTGCTTTTGCTCTTTCTGCTCTCGGAAACAGACTCCTCCATGAGCTACAGCATCCTGTGCCTTCAATTCAAAGAAAAGCAAAACATGAAAGAAAGAAACAATTCAAACTCAGGAAGGATGTATTAAGTTCTTAAGCCCAAACCTGGAAGACCTAAAACTACAAAAAATGGGTGGCAATAGCTGTAATCCTGGGACTATATAAAACGTAACCCCGCTGACAGGCAGTGCAGGGAGAGCCAGGTGTTCTGTGCCCTTCTGCTCCAGCATCCTGCTCCCAGCATGGATGGCCATTGCCTCTTGTTTAATGGGAAGATATAAGGATCATTTAGCAGGCAGGCAGGGGATAAACTCCGTCTTTCATGATTCAAAGGCCGCGTCGACACAGCCAGAGAAGAACTGAAAACCTGAGCCCTAGGTCTCCTGTTCCTGCCCAGGGTTGTCCGCACTCCCTGTCAGAGCCACCCTCAGCTCCCACCTTGAGACATGGGCCCATGGGATGGGCTGGCAATGAGCTCTGGAGACCAAAACCGCACAGTGTGGCCAGGGTTTCTTTTGTCGTTTTCCTTTTGCTGCCTTCAGCATGCTCAAGGGAGCTTGTGCAATGAGCCTGCAGATGCTCAGGGGAGCTTCCCAAGGAAACACACAATACCACACTCCATTAGTAGCCTGCAATTGTGTATTATCCAGACATGGAGTGCAGGACATGAAGGTGGGTGTCTGGGCTAATAGTCTAGTATTAGAAAGTCTGAAGGGAGGGGAATTTCTCCCAAGGGAGGGATAAATTTCTGGTCAGCCTTCTCTACATCCTGACTACCCACCGCAGCCTTGGCTCTGTGAGTTATCATTGCCCCGGTAAGGTACCCAGCTGCTGGGGATGAGCAGGAATCAGGTGAAGTTCAGCCCTTGGGGTCTCAGTCCCAAGGGAAGCATGAGGTACCCATCTGTAGCACAACAGCAAATACCGCAAACAGTGGAACTGGGATCCCAAAAACGGTCAATATACAGCTTCAGACAAGGCAGAGGAGGGTACTGAGCCTAAAGATCAAGATATGGTTTCTCCCGTTCCAAATCAGGACATGAGAGTGAAGTGCATGCCTGCCCTACAGCCTGGAAATACTCAGTGTTAATGTCAGTCTCCCATACCTTGACTTTAGAAGAGACCGTCTGCAGAAAATGCTCTGTAATCTCATCTTCCATCCTGTCTAGAAATCCATTTACCTTAATATCCTGATCAGTGCTGGCACTGCAAATGTATGTTAGCTTATGCCAGACAGTTCTGTTAAAAAAAAAAAAAAGGAAATGGAAGGTATTGATCAGATCAAATCATGCTATTCTCTCACATCAAAACTCTTCCTACAGTAACCAACAGGGCTGCCTGGGTATTTGAATGGACGCATGCTCAGGTCCAGGGATAGCTCAGTGACTTACATACGTGCACCCATCTTTTGGATCGTTCCCCTTAAGATACTGCCACAAGGACAAAAAAGCTCAACACGCACAAATGCCACTTGCACCCATCACTAAAGAGATTAGTTAAGTAAAAATTCCAGTATTTTCAAAAATGAGTAGGCATGAAGTGGCCTTGACAGATGGAGGCTGGGTGAGCATCCTGTGTGCCTCCAACACCCTACCAATAGAAGACAAACAATTATCTTCCATCAGAACAGTCTTCAAGTCAGCAAATCCTGGTTAAAATGATCACCAGCATGACAACGAACATTTTACTTTCTGGAAAGGCTCAGTGCATAATCATTCTCAGTATCACTGTAAAGAATTACACGAAAGAGTCGTGTAAGTATTCAGCCTAGGATCCAGCATCAGCAACATGCAAATACAACAAACATAACAGCTACCTAGGCTCAGTGCAAGGCTCCGATGTCAACTAAGCACTGTGCAAATGCTGGATTTGAGCATTTTGCTGACTCCAGAGATCCTCAGATAATTTTACACAGGAAGAAGAGAAACAACCTTGTTTTCTCCATCTCTGCAAGCACTTCTGAAATTAGCTCATAGGTGCAAACAGCCTCCCCCACCCTTCTGTGCTTTATTGCTTCCCTCCTTCCTAGCAACCCCAGGGAAAGCCTGGCATGTTTGACTGGGTTTCATTCAGCAAAGGACTTAAGCTTGGGCTTACCTTGAAGTGCACTAGCACGTGCATCTCAGTGCAAAGTTTATGAGGCTTTCCTAACGAGGGAGAATCAGGCCAGGGAGAGGAACCACACTGCAACACATGGCTGGGTTGGCAAGGACAATGTCCCCATGTGCAACACAGCATTGCTACCTGTGTCCTGCTCAGAGCTGCCGGCAGGAGGAAGAGTGAGGTGGTGGACCACAGACTATGCTCCCTGCACCTGTAGGGCCTGGGAGCAGGCCAGAAGCAGTAGTACCATGCTGCCAACGCAGCAGTGCTGGCCGCCTCTCTCTTGCAGGGGCAGCTGGGACACCTCTGAAGGGGTCTTGCTGACTGCAGCTGGCTCCCTCCATGCTTAAGGGTTGGTGTGCATGGGGTTGGATGGCCAGATCCAGCTGGAGCCAAGGCTGACCCCATAGCAGAGTTAGAAGAAGATCAGACAGCAGAAAATTCTTTTTGCTTCCCATGCCACTAGGGTCCTGTTTCAAACCTGAGAATGTAGCAGTGCTCCAGGATTCGTAAGCTGTTGCAGATCTCCGGGCAGCCATCCAGCTGGAGAAAGCTTCTTACTTCATTTTCATAGCTAAATTAAAACAGGAAAACATATCTTTAAGCTGGCATGCTCCATAATGCATCTGACAGCATTAGCCCAGTAGCAAATGAGATAAATATTCTGTGATTATTTGTCTTTTCACTGCACATGGTTTCACTCCCCAAGGTGGGATCTACAGCAGGACAAAGACAGTCTCTGTCCTGCCCAGCTGGCGAGGAAGCAGAGCACAGGAATGGCACAAGCAGACCCCTCGAGCTGCCTGGGTGCCACTGCCGGGGATCGAGAGGCAGGAGGTTCTTTTTACCATTGCTGTTGCTGCAACACTTGATTCTGGGAAGCAACTCCGGCTTCGCCTATAAAGCTGCAGAATAAAGCCTCAGTGTGTATGCATACCCCACAAAGTCTTATCGACTGCTTCACCGCAGCTTCGGTCTCACAAATGGCTCCTGGACAACTCCATTTTATAGGCATTTCCTTCTCTCATAATGTGAAGGGCCGAGGATCTCAAATAAAATTCCTTCTGAAACATTCATCTACACCAGCAGTACTGGCATTTTCTGCTGTGGGGGATACACACGGAGGGAGATGCCCAAGAACAAAAAGCAGATAAAGGGAGCCAGAAGTGGTGAGAGGGCAGAACACAAGAAGAAGCCATTCGGCCTCCGCTTAGAAGTGGGACAGAGCAGAGCTCCTCACCCTCCCAGGGAGCGAGCAGAAAGCACCGCACCTGGGAAGCACAGCCAGGGTAGGAAGGGCCAAGCCTGGGCACTGGCCACGTGGCTGCCTCTCTGGTGGTTTTTACTATCTGAGCCTCTCCAGAATAAATATCCCAATGGCTTTAACCCGTCCAGGTGCACTTTGTTCCCTCAGCTTTATTCCGACAGCAAATGATGAGCACATAAACAGCACCGAAGCGCTGCCTCTCCAGTAACAGCTTGATGGGAAAAAGCCATCAAACTAAAGAGGGGCAATGTCAGATCCAGGTGAACACAGCATCGCCAGTTGCTTCATCAGGATTTCTTTCTTTTGAGCGCTGAGACTTTGCCAAGGAGGAAAACAGCATCCTTCCTACCTCTCCAGGAACCTCAGGCACTCCTCCAGGCACACAGCTTCCACCTTCTCACTCAGGCTGTCACTGACTCGCCGGGCAGCCTCCATCTTCTCCATTAGTATCTGTGGATTTCAAGGCGTGAGAGCAGAGCAGGTCAAAGCCATTTGTTCCCTGTGCAGCAAACACGAATACATCCCATCCCTTACCCTGCTGCAAATCCCTCTGCCTTCTAGGCAACAACTTCTGGTTTGGTTTTGAGAGACCTTGTGTAAGTGAAAGTATTTTTTAGGAGCCTGATTTTAATGCCTGGTCCTAAACCTTTGATACCGCTGCTTTTATTGTGGTCCGCAAGCTGGAATCAAGTCCCGCGCTCAGGGGAATGCCTGTCCCTGCAGATGTTCTCTGCTAGCAATGTCCAGCCTGGCAGCTCAGCTCATACAAAGACCTGCCGTCTGCAGGAGCACCTGCGCTTCTACGTGACTTACCCTCACAGATAAATTTGCACGCAGCCACTAAACAAAAGGTTAGGCAGCTCTAACTGTGTCCGCTGCACCTCTGCCAGGGTCTCCACCAGAGATGTCTGAAGAAGACAGGTGTCATCTTCCCGGCCACCACCACTCACGCCTGATGCAGCAATGCACATTAAACCCCACAGCGCCTGTCTCGCCCCACCGACCGCAGTTGGGTGCCCCAGCTGCATGCAGGAAGTAGGCTGTGCCAGACAGCTAAAAATCCACCCCATATTGGGCAGGCTTGAGCAGGTGGCAACTTAATGCTGCCCATTAGTTGCTCTGTGGAAACAAAAGCTTGCAAGGGGAGGAGAGCCAGATGGATAAAAGGAGACAGATGGAGTCATACGCTGCACCCTCCCAGTGCTCTGGGAAGCGTCAGCCAGAGACAAAGAGTGAGTCACGTCATGAATGGATTTTTCCACTGCTCACAACAGATGTAAAAGTTCACCCAAAGGGATGGGATAAAACATGTCACCCCAAAGTGTCAGGAAACCATGGCTGATGAGTTTCCATGACACCTTGTTCATTTTCTATCCGATCTTTAAGTGTCAGCCTGAGAAAACTGAGGAGGTGGTAATTTCATACAGCTTGCCTATTTATCCAGGCTTTTCCATCACCTACCCGAGAGCATTCAAACCTGACAGTTACACACACAACAGAGAAAAACCACCCATGCAGAAACATGGCCAGATGTTGCAGATATGAGGACCACAGCATTCAAGCCAGGCTTTGGCCTCGTCCTTGTTAGAAACCTTTGCTCTGTCAACCAGAAGCAGGAAAAAAAACAGTCAGCTCAGTAGCTAAAAGCCATCCTAGCGTTACCGAAGATCACACAGGCACATTACCGAGTACATCACTGCTCCAGCAAGCAGAGGGCAAGGTGAGGGAGCAGTCCCCTATGTGAGCTCTGTAATCAGTGCCTGGGTCTGAGTTGGGCCAGAAAAGCCATTTTTTGCCAGCTAGAGCTGTATCCTCGCAAGGAAGGTCAGCTCCTGTTGATCTGCGATGCCTACTACCAGCCTCTGACAGGCTGCCTGAGGTTGTATGCCATCCCAAAGGACCATGGTGCTATTTCCCTCTCTCGTGACCTGAAACAGGATTGCTGCTAGGGGTGGTGGCAGTGGAGAGGGGAGTCGGAGAAGAAAGATACGGTCACGGTGGCCCACAACCTGCCCTTGATCTCTAGCCATCACTTGAGTCCACATGTAAACTCCAGGATGTATTTTAAGCCTTCTGCAGGTCCTGATCCAAACACCNCTTCCCTCTCTCGTGAGCTGAAACAGGATTGCTGCTGGGGGTGGTGGCAGTGGAGAGGGGAGTCAGAGAAGAAAGATACGGTCACGGTGGCCCACAACCTGCCCTTGATCTCTAGCCATCACTTGAGTCCACATGTAAACTCCAGGATGTATTTTAAGCCTTCTGCAGGTCCTGATCCAAACACCCTCTAGCCATGGTATGTACTGCTTGTAAATCAGAAGAGTGTGCTTCTGCAAAGCCCCTTGAGCACTTGGCTTCGCTGTGCTCTGCAGGAGTCCTTCATGCTGCCTAACCTGTCGGAGCACCAGTTGCAGCTGTACCCAGCACTTAAGCAGGGAGCAAGCTGCCTGCACTTGCACTGCCAGATGCGGGGATCTGCCATAGCTCAGCAGCTCTCCCTGCTTTTATAAGAGCACTCTACAGAACTCACATAGAGCAGACTGGTTAACGTACACCGTGACTTTCCAAAAGGTTATATGAAAATCCAGGTGTGTATAGGCAAACGCAGCTTCAGCGTGAATCAGATAATCTCAGGCTCATCCCTTTTTAGTTAGGTTAGTTTTCTTTACGTATGCCCAAGAGAAAAACGGGTTTGGGAGAAAAAAAATGCAGTTTAAGTATGGCAGCTAATTTGCAAATTTGTATCACACTGAGCTTAGCCCAAGACATGCAAAACTGTGTGTTGTGAAATACCTACGTACTTGTGTGCAAAAACACGACGTACTTGTGTGCAAAAACACGACTGCCCCAAAGGATGAGAGCTTTTCAGTTCCCCCCCCAGTTTACCTGAATGACCGCAGCATCAGCACAAGGGGGTTTCCCAATATCAAAGGCTTCTTTCAGGGCCTTCCCTACTTCCTTCTAAACATTAAAAGAAAAGAAAAAAGAACAGTTGCGATACAATGGCATTCGTAATGAGTTAGGTTTCCCAGCCTCTCATTATGCATTTGAACGAGATGAATTTCTGCCTTTATTTTTTTGACCATCTCATTTAACCCAAAGCCTGGCTGTTTTCCAGCTGACGTAATAACATTGTTCTGTTTTGTTCCACATTGTTTGAGTTTAAATGATTTGCAGCTTCCTTTCATCCCGGTGTCAGCTCAGGTTATCTACAGTCTTCCCTAGTTAGCTTAGCTCCAATGAAGGCACCCACGCAGCAAAACAACGCTTAGACACAACGCTGTGCTGCCAGCTACCGTAGCCGAGATTTTCCACCCTTCCTAGCTCCAACCAGCACCCGCAAAAACAGCCAGTGCTAATTAAAAGCATTCCCTCTCGAGCCAGGGACTTGTGAGGGCAGAGGAGTCGGGTTAGTGTTTAGAGCTACTGTCACAGAAAGACGAGCCACATGAGGCTGCAAAATGGGAAATTTCCCAAGTCTTGGCTGGCTTATGTTAGTCTGAATGGGCTGTAAAAACAAAGCTAACACTGCAGAGAAAGGGCTCATTGCTGAAAACATGATCTGGCCTTTGTAGAGGCTTTAAACTCAAAAGCCTGGCTCACTTATTTATTCTTTCATTTCTGCATCTTCCTCCAAGGAAATAGAAAGAATGTGAAGTCTGATCTTCCACTTTGTCTTTGTTCTTTTCTGGCCGATGAATTAGGAAATTTGTGGCTGTCACTGAAGAATTTCATCAAAAGTATATTCAAAACAACTGCTCTGCCCTACTCATTGGGAAGTGTTAATCGAAGACAAATAAGCAGTTGTAAACAACCCAAGAAAAATTCCTTTCCTCCCAAGTGCCATCACCTGACTGTGAGCAATTGTGTGAACATGATGTGCTGAGATAACGCATCCCAGCCGAGCTGCACAAACACTTCTAGCCTGCCCCAGTTGCACAGTAAAATATGTCGGCTTAAACCAACACAAAGGTCTTGCTCCCCAGTGGGACAAAGCATGTATTTAGTTATTAACTGCAAGGCAGTAACTTGTTGAGCCAGAGTACTTTGTTGCTTTGGATCAGACAATGTGTCTGAACTACCATGAGCTCACCCATTTTTAGCTCTTGCAGTGACACCAGCACCTCAGGCACCAAAGCTCCAACGTGGAGAGGACCAGAATTTCTGCTGTAACAAACAGGCCCGGTTTCTTCCTTGTCCCTCCCTGTCTGACCAAGACGTGGCACCCCATGCTGTAAAGCTTCAGATCCCTGGATGGCCAGCCAGCCGGTGCTGACTGCCCAGCCTGCTGCATCCTCTCAGAAATACAAGGGGCTGAGTTACAACTTGCACCCCTACCATTTGTCCAGCTGCTGTTATAAAACATGCAAGAATTTAACATCCTTGAGGGGTGTACCTCATTATTGAGTGTGGTCAAAATTGGCTAAGAAGCTCGACACCACTGGGAGCGCACTGCTGACACATGGCACGCAGGTGGGCAGAACAACAGCCCAGCCTTGTCTGGGCAGCAGTAAGCCCTCGGCCCAAATTCTCAAAAGCCCATGCGCTTCTCAGTCCTCCTTTTGTCTACTTGAAAAAATAGAGGAAGGCGGGGAAGAAGACACAGACCCAAGTGATCCTTTGCAGGTCAGTCTAAACCCTCCTCATGCTTTTGTCCAGGTGTACATGTCCGGTCCTGCCATTTCAATTTTTTGCCGAAGAGCCACTTCTGAGCTGAGGCTGCAGAAGCAGGGGATAGAAAGTTCATTTTCATCTTCTCAGTGTCAGAATGAACCCTGGCGTCATGCTGGAGGGTTTGCCTTGCATTCATGTCAAATTCCCCAGTACAGCAAGGGCAGGGGTGACACATCGACAACCCCATCGATGGCACCATCATTTCCAGTCCACCAGCCTTGCAACTTCAAAAGGCGCAAAGCCCCTTTGCCCTAGACATGTCTGGGCTGAGGGAACACCGCCTGCGTGCAGGGCTGGCCAAGTTCCCCGCAGTGTTGTTTGGAAGTGGTTTTGAACCCCATGTAGGATCTGAGCTCTCAGCACCTTCAGATGTGGTCACAGTTCTCATTGCTCATTTCTGTTTAAAGTGCTTTTAGTCTGCACAGATATCAGGCTGGCACTCCTAGTGACAAGCCAGGTATTCACAGGCAAAGCAGACCATGCCTTATTCTGGTCAGTCTCTTTCTCATTTAGAAAAATTTAGTCATCCATTGAAGTGGCAAAACCCACACTACGTGATTTACAGTCACAGTTATATATTAAAATTGCTCAGAGATAACTGGCAGGATAGTTGCTCAATAGCAGCTTCCTGCATACTTGGTATAATGAAGGGCTGGAGCATCCTGGAAAAAGAAATAGAGCAATAAAGCAGGTTTTATAAGCTACACTACTGAGCTGAGTGAGTGAAGAGGCATCCACAATTTTTCCGTATGGAATCAGCTCATGTCCACTTAAGCTCATTAGCTTGAACCGGGAGCTGATCCTAAGCCGGCCAGGTTTGAAGCGAGCTGGGACGCTGCTGTACCATGCTCTCCAGCAATTCTGGCTCTGTTCCCTATGTACAAGGGGGCACCGTGTACAGCTGCGATGCCTCCAGATCCAAGGTGGCATGAAAAGATGCAGCCAACTCAGGGCGGTATGGCACAAGAGCTCGTAACCACTGCCAGATCTAGGTAAGCCTGCTCAGCACATGGTGTATCAGGAAAGCAGAAAGCCCACGATTACACAAAAGCTTTCTCCGGCTATAGCATTGGAGGGAACTAAAAAAAAAAAAAGAGTTAAATTCTCCATCGATCTTAGCCAGCATCTGTGAGGGTTTGTCAATGACTCAGTGACATGCTCTAAGATAACCTCACTAGCACTACCCTGAGTAAAGTCATTTCCTTCATTAAAATATATGCTAAAAACAGACCCTAAGAACATGTGGTCTTCCCCAGGATAATGATTAGAAACAGCCCATAAAGATGCTTAAACACTGAAATCAGTAGGTTTTAGGCATATTGTCACCAGCTGACACCTCTACTCCCATGTTCGTGACTACCTTCGTGTTCTCCTTCAGGCAATAGGTCGTGACCTGCAACTCAGAGTGCTTTCCCTGGGGTGATTCAGCAGTTTGCCACGGAATTTCCCCTCCTCTGCTCCCCCGGGGGTTGGTGGAAAGGGAAAGCCAGAGAGATGAGTGTGGTAAGTCCTGCTGTTGCGTTTTGGCTTTGGCTGAATCTAAAAGGCCCCGCTGAGTGTTCCAAACAGCATGGTTTCCTCTGGAGTTCCCCGTTGCTACAATGCATGTTCCCCGTTGCTACCATGCCTCTTCCCTGGTTCATTGGTATTCCGCACACTGAGACGGCATTCTTGAAACGGGAGAGCTCCGCTGAGAAAAGAAAGAGAACCTGCAGCCCTGAAGCTGATGTCACCTGTGGGATTGCAAGGCAGGATGCCCTGCTCCAACCTGACAGGAGGGCTGTGCCAAGCATGCACCAGCTGCACGATTGCTTGTGCTGGGCACTGGAAATAATCTTTGCTATAGCATCAGCAGTGTCAGTCCAGCAGGCTGGAGAGGGCTGCGAGGGGTCCACATACAGACAAATCTGGCAGCCTCAATATCTCCGCAGCTGAGGCAAAGGGGCTATAGAAAACCCCAACTCTTGCACACTATGGGCTCATTAAGAGCTGGAGAGAAGATGAACAGCATCTTGAAACGGCCCTCAGTAATGAAGCGGATTTCACCCATAGCCTCCCTTTCTTCCAGATACATTGGCTTCTGAGCAGAGTAGATTGCAGCACTATGGAGGTGCAGCAACGCGATGAAGAGAGATTTGCAAATGTCCCAGTATCTCTTTGCTAAGCAGCAAAGACAGGGCAGCACCCGTTTGGCAGAAGACAGTCATGGATCTTCACACCTGGGCTCTGCAATGAAACAGGGCCAAGACGGAGACCTTGGGGCTCATGCACACTGAACAGAGCTGGCTCAGCTAGCAAGGGAGCCGTTAATTTAACAAGGGAATTCCTTATTTTAAAATCATGGGAATAAAACAGGCAGATTGGGGTAAAACTCCTTAGTTCTTACCCGGGCGACTGCAAGTAACTTTTCCTCAGTCTTCAAAATAATCCACATGAGACACTGTGCACCAAGTGAAAGGCTGTGCTGGGGGGTCTGCCTGGGTCTCAGACACGTCTCGCTGCCGCTGCATACAGAAACAAGAGCTCAGCCAGAGGCCTTTCCCGCTGGTCCACAGCCTGTCGCCCGCCTGGCACCCTCTGCTTGGCACCACAGGCTCACGCTAAGCAAACAAGGTGCCCGGCGAGTAACCAGCAGTGTTTGCAGTGTCAGGGCAGCCACAGCATGGTAGATGATCTTTATCATGCCCTTCTACCAGCTATTATTTTGTGCTGTTTTCTTCTCCTTCTTCCTATATTTGCTGCCCAAATTACACTTTTTGCTTGCCATTTCCCTCTCCCCTCCCCTCAGTCCTGCTGCTGAATTCCTCCTCGGGCTTAGGCAGAGTCACCCAAACACACTTTCACAGATGCATAATTTTACAAGTGTCACATATTCTCTCTGAATTGAACCAAAAGCAGCTATATACCAAGACAACTGTATCTACGCAGCAGCTTTCAATAAGATTGTAACTGTATCCAGAGAGGAAAATCCAAATAGTTACGTCTGGCATCTCTGCTCTTTTCATTTCCACTTTCTTCGTTACCTTCTGACCCTAATACAGTCACAGGCTGCTCTTGCTTTTTTGTGGTTTTTTTGGAGGACTTCAGCATTTGCATAATACTTACATTTTTTCCTGTCTTTGAGCTTTTCATTATGTATTTATGTTACATAATTATTCACCTCCAATTTCATGTAAGTTTTCAATATTTCATCAATCCATTACTCTTATCTAAACCCAAAGTTTTACCATTTTAAACCCATAAAAGTAGCAGTAGAAGGGATGCATCCTGGCCTCATGTCTTTGATGCGCCTGAGGACAGCATGCACCCCAGGTACCCACTACCCTGCCTCCCTCTTTTGGGAGCTGGTGAGGGGAAGAGCCCACCAGATGAACTGTTCATGAGCTAGTCAAGGGTTTGTAAGTGTAGTTAACACAAGCAACAGAGAAGCTCCAGGCTTGGATGGAAGCAATCAAATAACGCAAAAGGGCTGAGAACTATTAGGACATAAGTAGATGCGAGCTGTTAAGTAGCAAAGTAACCATGGACACAGAATAAAACACATCTACTACTGTCATACAAAAAGAAATCAAAATAAAGCTTCAGGCTTTGATGACAACCACAGGCTTTGAATTCACATTGGGCCAAAAGGTCCCAGATGTGTCGCTCTTCAGATCATGGGGGAAGCCACATCCGTTTTCCCAAACTTGGGCAGGAGTTTAATGATCTGCTATATGTTTTTCCTGTGATCTGAACACTAACGCAGGAAATATGGAAAGAACTGGTCACACTACAAGCCAGATACAGCAGCAAGAAAACCAAGATGACAAGTCCACAGAGGATAATGCTGACATAAAGCTAAGAGAAAATTATTCTGGAGTAATCAGACTATTACGGATCTTGCTAAAAAAGGCTTAATACAAGAAAAGAAATTGTTCTTGAAAGCAGAACACTGTGCATGTCTAACAGGATTCCAGTGGAGAAATACCTGCCTTCCTCAGGTAAACACGTGAGCCCGATGCTAAGGATTTAGAGGCAGTATTGCAATGAAAAAAGGCTCTGATTCTGAGAGCACAGATGATAAACCAGGCAGAGGGCAAGTCTAAACTCAGCAAGAGTCCTGAGCATCACTGCATTAACAGGAAGCAGGAATTGTGCTCAGAACTGAAGAAGAGAGACACAGAAAAAAATTAGAGAAAAATAAGTCCTTCAAACATACCTTTTGTACATTTTAAGGCCCCACTCATAAACTAAAAGACATTGGCTGAAGCTGAAATGGTTACTGTCAGTAAGGGTGGAAAGGTGAGAAGACAAAGAGGCATGACAGCAGCGGGCGTAGGTGACGAGCAGTCCTGCTTCCTTGAAGAAACCACTTCTGTGCTCCAGGCCGGGGAGGAACGTTGTTTCCAGCTGACTCAGATGTTGTTTTAGTGCAGTCTCATCCATGTTACTAGAGGAACCAAAGGGGGGAATCTGGGCTGTCATGTACTGTATTAGTTTTTCCTCCAGATCTTTCCTCCAGAAGTTTGGACTCCAGGGGGAAACAGATTCTGTCTCTTGGCCACTGCCAAGCCACTCTGCTTCCTTCTGCTTCTCCCACTTCAGTGATTCCCCCACCGACTGCAAGGGCTCCAGGAACATCCTACCACTTCCACTGAGCGCTTCTCCCACCACAGTCCACATTCGTTCAGCCAGTAGTGAATAAAGTGATTCAGACTTTCCCACACCATCGTTTCCAGAATGCTCCAGATCATAAATATGATCACAAGCTTCAAAAAATTTTCCTTGCTCAATGAATCTGCAGATGGTTTCCTCTGCAATAGAGAGAGTAACAAGACAACTTAATGTTTGTTCACTCCTCTATAGGACCCATCACTTTAATATCTGAATACTAAAGTATGTTGTTTATATGTACCCCAAAATTCCTCAGGATCTACTCATGATCATCTCACTTAAGGTCTAGCACTAGCACCTCTCAGTTTCCTCAGGGCAAGCACTTTGCTTCCTCTTTCTTTCTTTCATCCTTTGTCCTCCAGGCTAACTAAGCCTGCAGACTAGTCTTCTGCAGCGTTCTGTCATCATTCCAGTAGACCTCCTCATGTGGGCAATGCAGGTTCATTAACGACAATCTTTCCTTAAGGAATGCACCTTTTGGGCAGAATAAAAGCATTAGAGAAAGGACAGCATCTGAAAGAGCCAACAGCTGAAAGTCAACCCTAGAAGGAATCGTCTTGCCTTCTCTACAGAAACCCTGGCAGGACCAAAGGGCTGCAAACTCTCCTGTAAGGTCCCTCCCTCCTGCTTACAGTCTGGCATGGCTACGCAGAGGGTGTCATTCCTGCCCGTGAGCTCTCACCTTGGACTGAGGCTGCTTGGTGCAGTCCAGGGCCCTCTCTTTGCCAGGGCTTTTTAACTAGGCCAAACGACTATGTGTGCTTTTTCACACGCAGGTGAAAATCAGAAGGTGGGCTGTCTATCTGCAGTCTCTCAGCAATGGGGATTCACGTAACTCCCCATGATTTCCACGTCTGCAAGAAGCTTTGGTGACTGAGCCACTGCCCTAATCGCCAGACGCCAGGCAGTTACAAAATCTTTAAAGTTCAGAAGCTGGAAGGAGAATTTTTTCACCACTGCTTGCTTCCAAAGTATCTTATCCATCACACCCAGCCCACCACTAAGAGTTAAATGTAATCTCACAACAGCTACACAGAGATGCGATTTTTTCCCTGTGCATTTGACAGATAACAAAATAGAGCAAAAAAGGGTTAACAAGATTTGCCCAAAGGTAACTGGAACAGAGCCTACAGGAAAAAAATCAAACTTGATGAGAACTCAGGGAAAGTTAAGCAAGGCCAGCAGCAGCGGGACTCTGAAATCAATTCAGGATACAGCTGTGGGTGTAGAGGGAAGAACGAAAGAGCATGAGCTTCCATTATCTTTCACCTGTATCCTAACTTTCCTCTGTGAAAACACATCGTCTGTGTACTAAGAATTAAACGAAATGGAGGGAGGAACGTGACACAAAATGGAAAAAGGATGATGCAAGGATCTTGAGCAAAGCAATGGGCAAGCGGCTCGGACGGGTCTAGCAGCTGCGCTCGTCCTGCCTCGATACATGCAACGCATAGGAAATGTTTACTTGGTACAAAGCCTACGTACAGCCTACTTCTCACTCCCCATCTGTGGAAGAATAGCATGCTCACACCTGACAGGGTGTCAGCCACGCGCACATCATCTTCCTCACAAGACATATCAGGAGTCTTTGCAGGGATAAAAATAAGAACAGCAAAGAGAAATAAACAATCATGAGGCAATGGGAAAGTGAAATACAGAATTTTCCAGAGGGGAAAGTGACAAGAACTCAGGCAAAAGATGGGGAGGAGGAAAGTGTAAATCACCTACTCCAGAAGCTAACGAAAACAAGAGCCTACAGGGCTGGGAGAGGCAGAGAAGGTCCAGGACTGGACACAGAGATAACTTCAAGGTTACCTGCAGGCGTCTCTCCCTCCGCTTCTTTCCTACTGGTTGCCAACTTCAGCAAATTCCCTGCCACATCCTCACAGCCAGCCTTCTCCTCCACCGCCTCCTTCCCACTAGCGACGGCCTTTAGCAATTTGCCCGCCATGGTTTTCAATCTCCCTCTCCTCTTCTCTTCCTGCTTCTTTCTCTCCTCCTGCACGGCCTTGGGCAGCATCCTTGCATTTTCCCCAGCCATTTTCTCCCACTTGCTGCCTTTCCCTGCGAAGGCTCCCCAGGAATACTTCAACTTCCTCATGATCCCAGCAGATCCAGATGCTTTCTGTCCAACTGGGAATACGATCAGGAAAAAAAAAGCGTTAGAAACACTTCTATGCAAGGTGATCCTAGCGGCTGTCTCCCAGAGAAGACATTTCTCCCCAGATTATTTTTTTTTCCTGTGAGGCTACAGGCTTCAGCTGCCTTCAGAGAAGTCTAACCTGGTTCCAGACCGTGCTGAGTGAGGACATTTTTATAGGCTGGCAGCCCTCTTATGTAATCTCTCTCTCTTCTAGGAAAATAATGTCAAAAACCTCATACACAATCTAACCACAAGCACTGGGGGAAAGCCAGCGGGATTTTCAGCATTTTCTAAATGACTAAAACATCCCTGTGCACTGTCAGTTATTTCGATGACAATCCTATCAGTTTAAGGGAGTTGATTATTAATAGTTTCTATGAAGCACACATCCCTTTCCACTCACCCCACGCGCCCTGGCTGCACCTGACTTCTTTGGCAAGGAGATCACACCTGGCTTTGGAGCCAAATTTTTCCCCGCCTCCCAGAAAACCTGGTGTTAGCCAACAGGGAAGTAAAGGCCCGGAGAACAGGCGTTGGTTTTCACGTTTTAGCAGCATCATTCAGAGGAGATAAGAGTGATCTCAGCCTTCTGGATTGTGCAATTTTCCAGCAACTATATATACTACTATATATTATTTTATATTTATACACACATATATATAAACAGCATAACATTACAGCAATCTACCCTAAAGGTGTGCATGTGCATACACACACGCATAGTTCTATTCACCAGCCAGCGTCCGCAGTGAAGAGAAAGGAGGTGTATGCCCGCTCGGCGCAAGGACCGCATTAGTGAGTCCAGGGCTGTCAAAGGTTCTGACCATAAACCTCAGAACAAATTCCTACACAGAAAATATCAGTTAACTCCAGGAGTTTATGTTTAAAATAGATTTTTTAAAAGTCCCTGCACTGCTGTGAGAAAGACACCACACTTGGAGATAAGTTGAAATGCTGTCCTCACCATGCTCTCTTTGCTAGACAGTTACAAACTGGTTTCTATCTCTCCATTCCGTCATTATAAAAATGAAATCAAGAACTTGAGGATTTTCATCAGCTGAGGACAGAGTCTTGTATTAGCCATTACAAGCTGTATTGATTCAAAACGATGAACTACTCAAGAATCAATTTAGGGGTATGAATTTAAGGGGCAATTTTTCCACACAGCATCTAGATTAATTCAAATACGTGCATTCATCTTCTGGGTTTAACGCCTGCAGTTTCTTCCAAGATTTTCTACATTTTCTTGACAGTAAAATTCCACTAGTTTCCAACTTGGAACCCAAGTAAATGTTATGTTGTTCTGGCTGTTTTACTCGGTGCTTAATTCCGCCAGCACGTTACCATGGAGCCATTTGATTCATTAGTAACGACAGGGAGGAGGAAATAAATACATTTCATTTGGAAGGACAAACAGAAATTCCAGCAGTGGTCATACATTTCAGCTGTTGCCAGTAGGAAATACTGAGGTTGCAAAACACAGCGTTTTCCCAGGTCGTGAAAAAAGTTGAAAACTTTTTATGTACATTTACGTACATTCCATTTTGACCTTAGTTTTTAACTGGTTGTAAAAATGTTTACTTTGGAATATTATAGCTGCTCTGTATATGAATACAAGACGGAGTGAGAGGGTTAGTACTGAAGACATGCATTCCAGGCATGCTGAAACCCTTCAGCAGTATTTTCCCATGAAAATTCCAACACAATGTGTTTATGTTTCACTTCATCAGTGTTTTTCCGACAAGACCAGCTCTAACAAAAATCATTTCTCCAGACTTCTCTGTGGAAGGAAATTGGATGTCAAAGCGCCAGTCCTGCAGGCAAGCTTCTCTGCAGTATACAGATTTTGAACACACTACAATTGCACATTGTGCCCTAAACTGGGGCAACATGATGTATGGGAATTGCTGTGTTTTCCCAGAAAGCTTCTGTTGAAAGTGAGGAGAGACTGAGCAGAGACGGATAGCCTGCCTGAGGGTAGGACCATCTCTTGCTTCATGCCCCACTCGATTCACTCAACCAAAGCCATGCTAGACATTCCCCAAGACAAGAGCCCTCAGGGCACACCCCATCAGAGCACCGCAGCACCAACAACCTGGATGGCTCATCTGTTCCACTTTCACCTGGCTCACAAACCAGGGGCGATGTGTGTGTATAGGCAAAGACGGCAGTTGCCTGGGGGCGCAGGCAGCTGTGAGCACCCTACAAAGGGACAGCAAGTCCGCGATGGCCTTTCTGACCNCCTGGATGGCTCATCTGTTCTACTTTCACCTGGTTCACAAACCAGGGGCGATGTGTGTGTATAGGCAAAGACGGCAGTTGCCTGGGGGCGCAGGCAGCTGTGAGCACCCTACGAAGGGACAGCAAGTCCGCGATGGCCTTTCTGACCGTGGGCGCTGAGCCTCTGTCAGCAGCTTGAGGTGATGCCCCATCCCTTCTCCTGCAGCGGGAGCAGCAACCCACCTGTACCCACTCTGGATGCCTCTGCCCACAATTACTTTCCAAAGGCAAGGGCTGAAGGATGGCATCACTGAGCTGGAATGCAGTGTACAAAGAGAGGACATGCCACAAAGGAGCTGCCAAAAGGCCACCAGCAGCCTGCTTTTCTGGGTCTGTGTGCCTTAACAGTGCATGTAGGGTGCACAGGTCTCTCCCCTCTGTCTCTAATACTGTCTTACCGCTCAGGCCAAAGTTCTGCCTCTAAAACATGAGGATGATTTGAACCCACCTCTAGGAACATCCTCTACCACAGTGCATCCATGAACGGTTTTATGCCTAGACAAGCAAAGCCCCCAGCGAACCTGCACCTTTACAGCAGAGGAGCTGAAAGGTGTCAAGATCAAACTAGAACCAATGTCTTTCATCAAGCGTTAACATAGTGCAAAGGGACTGTTTGCTGTCCAAAACCATTGTTTTGAGCAGGGGAATCAGCACTGCTACGTTTCACCTGCCCCTTCCATGGGCTCTTGAGCTGCCCACCCAAGGATGGTACTTCCAAGCAGAAAGAAGAGGAGGCAGTAGGAAACCACAAGGGCACAGCATCGTAACAAGCACAGTTCTGCTTCTGAACAATCTCCTTTGTCAGGTGTACCAAATGACCACCTTCTTCCTCAAAAGCCACTTAATGGAAGCCTGCCCCCCCAACTCTTTCTTTCTGATGTTTCAATGCCTCTATTTATCCGCCATGAGATGTTCTCTATGGGGGTTCTTCTCCTTTCTGCCCTGACCCTTGCTATGCTTACTGCAAAAGAGGAGCAATTGTTTTCCAGAAACACCCCCAGCATTCAGGAATTTCCCCCGTTGCCTGGAGCTCCTGGAAAAGCCCACAGCCTCCTCGTATCACTGAGATTCTGTCTTTCTATCTTGGAAAAACTGTAACTCCTTTGTCTTTGGGATCTTCCACTAAACAAGAGAACAGATCAGATGATAGATAAATTTTACATTGTTTCTCTGTTGACTTAACTCCTCATCTTGCTGCTTCCCATTTCTTCTGCCTATATAGATAAAATCTCTTCATAATAAGTGGATTGTGTGCCTGACTTGAACAATAGCTGTTTCGTCTGTATGCTAATGGGATGAAGTCAGACTATTAGCACTTCAAATGAAATGACTTTGCAAGAGTCCAATTACATTAATATTCCAATTCTAGCAATGCAGTGATGCCCCTCCTTGCTTTGCAGTGACTCCACATGAACACAGTCAGGCATATACAATGGAAATTTTGCGCTCAGTAGCATCTGTTATGTGAAATACACTTGAGTCCTAACAAACAGGCAAGCTGGATCTGCAGTACTTGGAGAGAGAGATGTGGGGTTTTTTCACCTCCTTCTCTGTTTCCAGAACATGATGGGGCTCTTCAACACAGGCATGAAAGATGGCAGAAAAGAATATTAATTGTGATGATAAAACACGCAGAGCATGGCACAGACACATGGTGGTTCCCTAGGTTATAAATCCATGCAAAAGCACTTTGTGAAGCTATGCTGTAGTCTGACAATGTGTTCCTCCACCCACGTGCAGCATCTTTGATTTCATCAGCAATCAAAGAACAGCCAGTCTGTATTATAAGCAAGACAGGCTTTTTGGAGAGAGAGAAAACAAACAAACCAAGCAACAAAAAAACTTCCCCCCCCAGTCTGATGTTGCATCTGGCATTGCCGTGATGGTCATATGCAAGAAGTGACTTTGTTATTTGTGCTAAATTAGCTGTTCATCACTCTGTAGAAAGCATATATTTTATTCTTATTTCCTAAGGACAACCCCATTTCCTAAAGAAATGAGACAGTACAGCTACAGGTTGCGTGCATCTCTGTGTTCATCTGATCCCCTGACCTAATGCACTTGAGTGGGTTTTAAGTCAGTTTTAACCAATTTTAAAGCTAGCTTTAACCAAACTGACAGAGGGTGGCTCGCACAAAACAGTATATCCTTGCACACTTCATGCAAATACATGGCTGAGGAGACAGGAGAGACTTTCACTGTTCCTGCTGAGGAACAAAACACAGCATGAATTCAGCCTTTATTAGACAGCAGAGACTCCGCCCGGCAGCTCAATCTGAAGGTACACAGATGTGGTTTCCTTGCCTCCATTGCTCACCAAATCCCTTGTTTACTCTCCAGCTAACCCATTGGTGTGCAAGAGTAAATAAAGCAGCACAAATATTTAATACAAGCAACCCATCCCATAGCAACAGCTAAAATGAAGTTGCTTCCCTATGGTGTCTCCTCGCCCCAGGCTGCACCCCCTCACCTCCTCGAGGTCTGTGTTACCCCAAACAGGCAAAAGAGTTGTGAGTTTGGAGCTAATTTGGAGCTGCTGCTGCTGCCTGACAGCCATGGTCAGAGCAAAAGGGAAAGAAGGAACCTTCTTCCTTTCTCTTACTGAGTACGTTTGTTTGCGTAGCTCTTCTTTGCTCAGCTACTCATTCTCACCACGTTTTGCACAAGTTAATCTGAGACTTGTCGCCTGCTCTGGATTTGTCTGAAACTGGAGGAATTCAGTTTATGAGGAGGGGACAGACAGATGGATTGACAGACAGACAGGCAGGCTGCATGGTCCCAACAGTTTCAGAAACCACACTAAAGTCCTAAGAATAAGTTTCCCAAAGAACTGAATGCTGCCCCTTCCCCTGCCCTGAATACAGAAACAAAACACTTTTGGACTTGACATGCAATTTGCGCTGCCTCTGTTTTCCTCCTGATTGTGAGGACCCCATTCCAAAATGACCTCAATTTTCACTTAATTAGTAACCTACTTTGCGGTTCCTTTAGAGCATTTTTAGCTAATTCCTGGGGATTTTTGCCTAATTCTGGGGTTTTTTTTCAGAATGAAATAAGCACTGCTTTCTGGAAGATGTTTTGCCTTTTGACAACAACAACAACTATATTAGTAATAAATAAATAAAACACACAACCTCGAAAATTTTAAAGATGAACTGTAGAAAGACAAGCAATAGGGATGTTTGAAGTGACACTAAAAATCCCTGTATTAAAAATTTCCTATCAACGTAGTAAGAGAAGAATAAAGCAATACTTCCTGCAGTAGCACCTTAGCCTTCAGTAAAGAAACTGGGACCAAGCTGGGAATTCCCGCTCCCTGATTTTACCTTGCAGGCCTCCAGCAAGGACTGAGGCTACTGTAGTAATTGCAACTTGCTTTTGTTTTCCTTCAGCATCAGTGGAAGAGGAAGAAAAATTTATCCACCACACAGAGTACATAGCACACAATACAGACTGGTTAAAACAGAACCCAAAAATGAGGTAATGAAATATTTCAAAGCAAACTTGTTAATTTTCACATACTTGATCAGCCCCGAGGCCCTGTTTGGAGCTAGGTTATACTTAGCTGCAAGGAGGTGCAGAAAGAGCAGCTACCAGGAGCAGTGGGAGGCAGCTTCCATGCCCCCACCTGGTACAGAGGCCTGCGGCTGGTTTGGCATTACTGGTGTGGAGGGACGGGGGGCTGCAGCCCTCAGGGTGGCACCGGCACCTGTAGGGGACACGGGGAGGGGAGGAGGCCCACAGACCCAGGTCAGAGAGGGGATGGAGCCCGACAGCTCCATCCCCTCACCCTGTGCATTCTGGTTTGCTAAAAGGCCCCAGCTGCTTTATACAGCATGAACTGGGCAGGACATAAAGTTTCTGTAAGTGTTTGAGGGCTATTTTCCAATTTCTTCCCAGACAATAAGTTATCAGTGAAAGCAGCCAGCATGGAAAATATCAGGGCCACAAAGTAGGGCAGGCTGTCCAAATCTGTGTGTGCCCAGGGCCTCCAGAGTCCTGCATGGGCAGCAGGTGAAGAAGAAATACTGTCTGACCATGTTCTCCTACCATACAGACCTATATAAACCATCCATACCTATATAAACAATATAAATAATATATACCCCATGCCAAAGTGCAAAATATACTGTGCGAAGGAGGGCTTTGAAGGACAGGTGGCTTGGCCTCTCTGCCTCAAAAGGAACCAGGAAAACATGAAGGAAAAATATCCCAGAAGTAGTTTTTCACACCTTATCTCCTGTTACTCAGGGTCCACCCTGGTTACTTCAGTGCTCGGAAAGCCCAAGACCTGAACAGCAGCTGAGGGAAATGTTTCTGCCACAGAAACCACAGCAGTGCTATGGGCTGTCAGTCTGGTCGCATCCTGAGAAGAGCAGCCACCCAGCAGCTCAGTTTCTAATCCTAAGAGCTATCTGAAGAGTTATCCAAGGAAGGCTCCGGGGGCAGGTCTGCCAGAGGAAAACTACAACTTAAATGCTGCTTGCTATCCTTGGGATGGAGAGAGCTTATTTAAAAAATAAATTATGGATATTGTTTGCTAATGTGGTAAAAAATGCATTACTTCAACCACCACCATGCCTCTTTTCAAGATGATCTATGTTTTTATCCAGAGGCTGGTTTTTTTGAAAGCATGTACTGTGAATATTCCATCTTCATTTGGACAGACAAGCCTAAAACTATTTTATTCGAGCCTTTTCACTTGGCTTAGATTGACAGGATTCTGCTGTGCATTTTTTCATAGATACTTTCCAGTAGGAAAAAGTTTAGGTATAACTTCACAGGAAATTTCCTACACACATCTGNATCTATGTTTTTATCCAGAGGCGGTTTTTTTTGAAAGCATGTACTGTGAATATTCCATCTTCATTTGGACAGACAAGCCTAAAACTATTTTATTCGAGCCTTTTCACTTGGCTTAGATTGACAGGATTCTGCTGTGCATTTTTTCATAGATACTTTCCAGTAGGAAAAAGTTTAGGTATAACTTCACAGGAAATTTCCTACACACATCTGTACCCACAGCTCTGCACTGAGCAGCATATGCAGAGATTTGGGGCTGAAAATCCATATTATATCATTTGCATGCCTTTCCTGCTGCCACCAGAGGCCAGCGATTGTGTAATTTCCAGTCTCCCGTGTTCCACCTGCACCGTACTGCCAGTGCTCCACAGGCACATCTGCCAGACACCATTTGGAGGCTCAAAATCCTAACTACAGATTGGCTTCCAGAACATCCCAAGACCTCTCAGTTAGGAGCTGGGCACATTTAAATATTAACACAAGATCAAAGCTCAACCATTTCTCCACTCCACATTCACAGCAGGTATCTCTGGCTACAAACCAAGGCAGGAACGCCCCTTGCACCTGCACTGCCAAAGGAGCTGTTACATGCGATGGAGTATATTAACAACACAACTCGAGGCCCTTATCCTCATTGCTGAACACTGACACAGCAGACAGGTTATTTAGGAGAGGAGGTGAGAGAAAAGAGATCAGCTTTCATACAGACACCTAAATAAATAACATTTTCAGAAACACTCAGCACCTAGCATCTCCCGTCGTCACTTTTGGACAGTCTGAGTAAGAACTCCATTCCCACCCCAGAATGCGCAGGGAGCTGGTTTAGCCACTAGCCCTGGTAAAACTCAGGATATCCAAGAAGATGCCATGTCACACTGTAAAAAGGTCAGCTTTAAAAGATTTTTGCAATCTAAACACTGGAGCTAGCTAGCTACAGTGAGGGGTGTTCTACAGCAAGAGGAACTCAAAAGGGTCCTAGGAGAGAGCTAATCACCATCTGAAACTGTTTCAGAAAAAAAACCCTGGGGAGGAACTCAGCAGGAGCACAAAGAGAAGCATTAAACTTTTATCAGCATGAGTTCAGGCTAAATAAAGCAGGCCTCCCCAATCACGGTGATAAAACATTTACGCTGCAACACTGTGTTTTCTACCAAAACCAGAAAGCATTCAGAGGAGATGTGGCACTAGAAAATTTAGCACTGCTACATGATGTGGAAGCTCCCTGAGAGCCTTCGACATTTTCTGACCCGTTCTTCTCTCACAGGAACGAAAGAAATACCGATGAAGCAAGAGCTGAGCAAAACTTGGGGGAGGAAGCATCAGATACAGGCAAAGTAAAGGAAAGGGAAGAGTTTTTGTAACGCATTCATCTGCTGCCAGTATCAGGATGTATCTCATCTTTCCATTGCTTCCCACTTCTCAGCGAAGTGGAGGGAGTGCTATATAAAGATTCAGAGACATTAACCCAGCTCCCGAGAGCTGCACAGCACCGACTGCCAGCACATTGGCAGTGTTCCTCTGCCGCCTTCATCGCAACCACTCCGCCGGTGTTTGTCGCTCACAGCAAGTTTTTCCCTGCAAACAAGAAAGATGCGGTCCTCGAGGAACCAAAATTGGGCAATTTGTAAGGATGTTTCTAAATTATGAAGCAAATTGAAAAAGGAACTGCTATTTTTTCCCATCCTGAACAAGCATATTATCTGTACTGTTGTGACCTTAGATCTCCAACACGTTATTTACTGGCTGTCAAGGGCCGAGACTCTTGAAACTTAATTAATAAAAGAGCATTAAGGGCACATTCCAACAAAGGATTTCAGTAAGTGACTACTTCCTTCAGTTTCAAAGAGAATATTCAGCCTCTTCACTGTACACATCTGTTTCGGGAGCAGGAAATTGTGGTGTGGAGTGGTGTTTGTATGCTCCATGGCTACATGACAACAAATGCCTCAGAGTCAATAACGTCTGAAAATCACACAAGCTGCAAACCAATCTAATATAGCTGATCTTGACACAGCACAGAATCATTGGATTTTAAGGCAGCTGGAGCTCGTTTGTTTGAATAAATGGGGGTTTTAATGATATTTTCTGCACAAGGTTTTAATGGGGAGCTTCCAAGCCCAATAAATGTTACATGTTCACTGAGGCCTCCTTGGCTGTTACCACACTCTTCACAGTTAAACATACCTTAGGTGGGCAAAATGAGTAAAATGCCAGCAAAATATAAGCTGTCATGCTCAAAACCTGTTTTACATCAGGAAAAGGAAGACTGCACTGAGTTTGTTGATGAGGATAAGAAGATGAACTGAACACTCCCTAGCCCTGATTCCTACTAACCTTACCCTGGGTAACCATTTAGGTCTACACAAAGGGAAAGCCAAAGTGCTGTAAAATGTCTTCTGGATCAAAATGGCTATGGATCCTGCCTCGTCCAAGTGGGACCTGAGTCCTTCATGGCTGCAATTGCCTTCCCCCACTGTTTGCATGTGTAAACACAACTGAGAAAAAGCATATTAACATTTTCTATCCTCTTGTTTCCCAGTCTCAGGGGGCCATCACACACAGATAAATCAGGAACTCCAGGCTGGACTGTAGTCTTACATAAAGTATATAACACACCAGATTTGCCATGGCACAACTAGTTCCAAGAAGAAGCACATGTACCTTGTGATATTAATTTATTCTAACATTTTTGGAAGGGAAGAGATGGGGAGAGATATTGATATGTATGGCAGGTACTGACTGATATTTAAATCTTTCGGCATTACCATATGTGCCTGGAAATAACTGCCAGTGCTATTAGCTGCTGTCATTAATGACAGCATGTAAATGACTACCTAATCTGCATATACAATTAAGTAATTAGATGCCATATGTAAGAGCAGTTATTTATAGGTGTGGAATCAGAGAAAAAATATAAATGCATCTTCATAACATATCATCTCACAAATCAGATCCTCTTGAACGTAGGTATAGACCTTCATTACTGAGTGCTGCATCTTAGGTTAAAAAAAAATTTTAAAAATCACAATTAATATTTCATATTATTGATTTTCCCCTGTGATGCACTGAAGCAGTAATGCCTGCATCTAGCCTGCTGGCAGGAAGCTATAGCTGCCATCCACAAAATGCCTGTCAACTTTTGGAGCTTATTATGAACAAAACAAGACAGGAAAAAACTCTGTCCCACTGAAGGCCCATACACTGTGTTCAATGGAGGCTTGATCTATTCTTACAAACAGCTGACCTAGATTCTCTGCCTGGATGAGAGCATTTCCCAGCATCAAGGCTGTTTAGAGAGTCAGAAATTCATGTATCGCTTATCATGAGAGAAGGGGGAAAAAAAGAAATAGGATATAATCTTAAGGGAAAGTGAGGACATCTGTTAGTCATAAAAGAGCTTTATCCATATCCGCACAAAGCTTCTGCTCTCATTTCAGAGTCTGGAAAGGACTGCAGCCCTCATTTCAGCACACGCAGCAGGCCAGGCAGCCACGGCTCCATGGAGAGGCTGAGATGTGCCAAAGCCGTGGAGGACACGACCGCACAGTGGGGTGGCCACCTTGCTGCTCCAGAGCTGCCCACAGCTTTCCGGCAGCTCGGAGGCACCTCCTGCCCCTGGGCTGCCGGCAGTGAGGCTGTGCTCGATCAAGGACTGCTGGTTCACGTCGTGCCAAGAGGAAATGAGCCAGTGAGGTCTGCTGAGCCCTACACTGCCAGGTTGCAATGGGATCCAGCTGTAGACACAGTGCACCTCCATCACCCCTGAGAAGTTAGGAAGGCCTTGACAAAGCAATGCCATGTCCTGCTGGTGAAACACATAGGACACTTCTCCACCTGCCAGTTCTCCAAGAGATGGGAAGCGCATCCTGTGGCACTCAGTAACGTAACGATGGTGGTATGTGGCTCAGAGGGACAGAAAGGTTGGTCAGTCCTGGAGTAAGGACCCCCAAGTCCTTTTCTTCCCAGCTCTGCTACTGATCCATCTTGTCTACAGTAATATTCCTCATCTTCCCGAGATCCTAGCAGGCCCCTCCATAAGCCAGGCCCAGTAACCTTTCATATTAACCAATAATTCTCACCAAACCAGTGATTAGGGTACCCTGAGGGTGTCCATCACTGTGAGGGATGCCAGCTTGATGCTAGCCCTTGATGGCTGCTGTCACTGCTGCCACCAATGCTGAGCTGCCACAGGGAGCAGCTCCAGGTCCAGGCCAGCACCTGAGCAGCAACCCCTCAGGCAGGATGAGAAGGGGCTCGTGCAAGACACTGTCATATCGCCCAAGTTACAGCTCCCACCCCAGGGCTATGCTGCAGTGCTGGCCACAGGGACAAGGACATCAGCACAGATCAAATCCCTGGGGTGGGCAGGAGCTGGGCAGTCAAGGGAGGTTTCCTTCGATACCACAGATCCGCCTCATAGATGCAGACAAAAAAGCTAAATTCACATACATAAATTCAGGTCCTCTAATCACAGAGATATTCTGCCCTTTCTCCAGACATGAACATCCCGGACTGACTCTACAGAAGAGGACTTCTGCTCATGCAAACCCTCACTGACTGTGCCACACAGACGCAACCCACACGTCCAGACCACACAGAAGGCAAGTTACTGCCGCGGGCCACGCTGCCAGCAAGCATCCCCCTTTCTTCTCTGAAAGAATGCCCCCCTCTTCTCTGAAACCTCCAGAAGGGCCATCAAGATGAGAATATAAGATCTAATTAACCATCTCTCAATTCAGATCTGGTTTGGCAAATGCAAATACCACATCAGGCAATTGGGTTTTCCTTGCCAACTTATTTTTTGCATGTGGGCAACATGCAAACTAGGTCAGTATTATTCCTACCAAAGCACTCACTATGGGTGTTATTTTTAGAAAACCATGTGATTGTCTGACTTTTATTTATGAGAGCACAGAAAGATCCACTGTATATTTTCCTGTCTGTCTTGTTTGGGTGGTTTGTTTTTTCAGTTCTTTGGGTGGGTTACTGAGATCTCGGGCCTCTTTTTAAAAGGCAAAGTCAGACTCAATCAAGAGACCTTGCAGGTTGCATACCTTGGCGGTCAGTGAAACAAAGCACATGCAGCAGTGAGCAAAGCAAACCAGACAAGAGCACAGAGAGTCTATGAAAAGGCAAGACAGTGAGGCAGGTAACAAGGGACAAGGATTTGGAGCAGAAAAGGCACCAGGGGGCTATGGGAGGTGGGGAATCAGGCAGAATTAGGATGATAGAAAACGCTGCATTTAGATCTTCACAACTCCTCAAAGGGTAAAGCCAAGATCTCAGCAGCTAGACAAAAGTCAGCAGGAGAGACAAGTTCAGCAACAGAAAACTTGTCCAGAGATTCAAGTTTATTTTCTGAGACCTCTTCTTACCTCCTTGGCACAAACACAACAACTCAAGGCAACAAAATCCTGTACAACTTTTCATCCTTTTCATTCAGCAGGTTAGCAGTCACAACCCTGATGGATATCCATCGGACAATCGAGCCAGGGCAGATCCCCTCGAGGGGCAGAAGGCCCCTATGGCTGGGACCAAGCCAGGACCCTCACTGCCCAGGTTTCTACCTGCCTGGTTTTCAGCCGGCCTGTCTGGGGAATCCAGTCTTTGCCAGGTGCATGAATTAACAGGCAATTCAAATTCTGGGGATGTGAATCCTTTTAATAACCTTGTATGGCCAGCCTAAAGAAGCCTACATCTCTGCTGATAATTCAGACTCCTTTTACAACCAGAAAAAAGGCATGGGCATAGGCAGCACCCCTCCTCTCAAGCGAATGCAGACATCTAAAATAGGCCAGCCAAGCAGCATACCAGCACTGCCTCATTCTCTCCATCAACAACAGAAGGAATTCCGAATGAGTAGCTCAGATGTCAACATATGTATTTCAGGGCAGATGAACCACAGCCTAAATTTGCAGAAATTAACCAACTCAAAAAGTGTCAGAAAGTGTCAGAAACTAGTCTTCAGGCCCACAGGTCTTCTGACTTTCCACTCACATGAAAAAATTCAAATGTGTATGCTCTGCAAGGGCACAGGGTCGGCCGTACAGCTGATGAGTCACATGCCTTTATGGGCTGCACATCTGGCAACGGACCTAGCAAAAGTTGCTTGCTGGGGCAAGTTATCTCGGCAGGAGGGGAGCACCGCATGGGAATCCTGGTTGCCCACCTTCCCAGGGCACCAGCACTAGCCCAGGGCTTCTGTGTGGCTGGGAGACACTGCTGGCTCGTGGCTTCAAAACTGTGCAAGCAACATGGGGTTTTGCTGCTGAGAGGATGAAAGCATGGGGACAGGCTGCTCCTGCCACAGAGGAAAGGGAAGGGGCTGAGCTGGCTGGGAGGGCCTGGTGCTTGCTGACACCTTTTCTGCCCCTGCCTCTGCCCTGGAACTGCTGCCCCAAGAACTGGGGCCCTTTTGGGGTCCCAATTGCCTCTTTGGCAATCCACCAACATACTGCATACACTCAAATTCAGAAAAGCTGTTTTCATCTGTCCTTTGTAATTGATCTCAAGCCTTGAAGCTCCCATCCCAGGCAGTCTGCCTCCCTGAGTTAACTGCTGGCACATCTAGCTGACTCCCCCAAGAAGAAACCAGAACTTCAAAAGAAACAACATAGGCAGAGACAAAGACAATTGGACCAGATCCAACTCAACTTCCAAACTACAAGTAACGTTTCCTTCTCCAGCAAAGACCATATTGCCACAGAGCATTAGGTACGCACTGCAGATAGAACTACAGAAACTATGATCCCCACGCAGGGCAGGCAACTGTAGATTTTCCTGCAAACAGAAACGGCACAAACGAATGGGGAAAGGCTAGGCCCTCTTACGTGTGGCACTGCATGGGAACTTAGCTCTGTGTTTCAGGGGCGGTGAGTGAGAATCATATGCAGGGATGCTCAGGGGTGTTTTAAGAACATGGGACACAGCCTGCAAACTTGCTGGAATGGCCTGGTTGATACAAGCTGGCTGGAGGGTTAGCCATGCATCACTCTGTCATCATCTAACACTGCTGTGCCACATGATTCTAACACTGCTCCCAGGAAAAACAGGGGTTTGGGATAAATATCATGAAGATGGCTTCTCATAACCCAAACTTCCCATTTTTTTTCCATCCCTCGCAGAAGACTCGCACATGGGTCAGTTCTGCTACCTATCACCTGCAACACATCGCGTGTGATGTTGCACTGAATTTTCTGTAACTGTACTTTTTTGGGATCAATTCATACAAAAATAAAACATACTTTATCAGTCACTGACACATGCGTTCTCTATCTTATTTTTAAAATCAGCAAACTAATACTGGCTTGAAAAAGAACCAAAGGCAGCAATTACTCACTGCACTCAGTAGCAAAAACTGCTTTCCAGACATTTCAGTTACCCTCCTGAAATTACACGGTTAGTTGTTGGTGCCAGATTCCCATTTATCTCAAGAGCCTTTTGTAACAACAACAAACAATAGCTTCTTCTTCATTTATCAGGCTTCCCACAAGAGGAAGAACTCAAGTTACAAAGGAAGGGCCACATAATCATGCTTTACTTGCTCAAGGTACAGGGGACTTTCAAAAGTCCCTTAGAAATATCAGCATATACAACACTTAGGAGAGTTATGAGCCACCCAAGGAAAACAGTCTGATCTCAGTAACAGAAGAAGTGCTAATGAGTGCAGGACAATAGGCACAGGCAGGCAGGCAAACAAAAAGCAGAAGGAGGAGTGTAATGGGAGCCAGGTTATCAGCTGTCCCATAACAAGAGAGCTGGTACAGGTCTGCTCTGTTGCCCACCAGCACCATGCACCATGTCACTGAAGCTCATGGAGCCACCCCAGAAGCTGAAGCTGTTGCAGAGGTGAGAAATGCCAACTCCTGTTTCTGCTAATCAGAAAGCACGAGTCCTCTCCTCCTCTAACCAAAGTTATGTTCCCCTCACTGCGATGTTTCATCACGGGCAACATGCACGCGCCATTCCATGCAAAGCTGCTGTGAGAGCAGATTGAGGGTCATATCAGACTGACTGGCACACACAAGACAGTCCTGAATTCCCTCATTCTTTAAACATCCTTTCCTCGTGTTTTTTTACAAGCATGAAATGAAGACTTTGTGTCTGTTTCAAGGATGGTAATGTTTTATTTAAGATGGCCTGATAGCACCATGAATTTTACATGACAGAAGCTCCATTCCACAACATCCTTAAACCTCTCCTCTTTTGTCAGCAGGGCTCTGGTCCTGCAGCCAGGAGATGTGGCACTTCCCACCAGGATCCCTGGCGTGAGGACTGAGTCATGTTGTTCACAAGCATATCCCTTCTCCCTACCTACCACCACTGAAAAACAGCCTGCCCTGAAGCATCGCCTTAGAGACCTTACCAGCAGGCAGATCTGCCGCATCAGCTCCCACTTCCAGTGCTTCCCACAGAAATCTGCCTCCCACGCAGGCTGTCTGGAGATACACAGATGTGAGCAGACCATGGGCAGGTTCAGCAGAACATCCTATCTGCTGCAAGGCCTCTGGAGGCCGCAGATAAGCAAATATTCACAAGGGCAATGCTAAGGGCATAGATATATAAGCAAAACAAGACAGGCAGCAGATCAGACGTACCTTCCCACGATTTTGAGTCTAGTGCAGGACTCTTAATGTCTGTGGAGCTACGCCTGGTAATAAGTGTTCAGAAAGGCCAGCTTTTACAGTAAACCAACCATATTCAACCCTCAATTAGCCATGGAAGATTAGCTGGGTTGGGGATTAACCGGACGCTTCCTCCCCATAGCAACGATGGCTACACCACCATGCCGCCGCACACGTAACACAGGGCACATGAGCCTCTGGGCCGTGTCCCGCTTGGACCCCAGCAGGTTAAAGCTGCCCCCACTCAGCACAGAAACCGGCAGGCTTGTTACAAGCGTTTCACAGGTAGAAGACCCAAATACGTTCTTATACTCTAACATAAAGCCTGTACTAGCCAGGATCTGGTTTTATCTAGGGTACCCCATCCCATATTGTCTTCGATGGCTGAAAGCTGACAATATCTAAGCGAACCAGACAATGCTAAAACAAGAACACGCTGCGTAGCCTGCAAAATCTGTCCCAAGTGTTAGGCAGCTGGTGTGCTGACACCGTTGCCTATGTGCTGAGTAATGATGTCTCACTGTTTCTGTGTGCTCCCTTACCCATCTCTTGCCATCTGTTGTTCCTTGTCTTCCACTTGGATTGTATGCTGTTCAAAGCAGGGCTTTCTGTTAGCACCTAGGAGATAATTTGTGACAGGGCACCACAAAATCGGTCTGATCAATTCATGTGAGTAATCAGTGAATTGGAGTCGACGTTGTACAGGGATGTGTATATGAATGGGTTAACCATGGTGTCTGGATGGAAAACATGACTCAGAAGTGTTACTAACATTATTCTTTCTCATGTCCCTAAACCTAAGAAATGGAGGAAATGGAGTGGGTAGAAAAAGACAGAAAGACAAAGAGACAGAAGGCTGGCAGGCAAGCATCTCTAAAATACAAATGCACTAAATGACAGGTACACAGATCAGATGCTGAGAAGAGCTAAGCATTTGCAACTCCTACACACATTCCCATTTCTTCTTTTATAGCTATTAACTCTGCATTCTTCTACATTTTGTTTTTGCTTCGTCTTTCATGTACATAGACCAAGACTTGGATCTTATCTTTGTGTATCCCAGTGACTTGCTAGCATATCGTGCGCAAGCACATCTACACCCAGGGGTCAAGGCATCTCTTTCGCTGCCTTCTGTACATGATGATAGCGCAACTACGCTGGTCACCAGGACAACAGTCACAGCCTGTCAAACTGATAAGAAGTTGGTCGTCTGGGTTCATGCTCTGAGAAAGAGCAAGACCGAGGCAATAAATGTAATACGCAGCAGTGAACTGCAAATGGCATTTGGTTTTCCCCTTAGGGAGTTGGAATGAGAACGAACATGAGAGCAACAAAGAAAGAAGAGGTCTGAAGGGAAGAGGTTTGCTGTTTAATTTTTAAAGCTCCATAGCTAATGGGAAATGGGAAAGATTCAAGTAAGACATAGTATTGGAGCTCAGATGTGGGGCATATCTCAGCCCTCCCATGCAAAGGGAGTGGTTTTGAGCTCACATAGTCCCAAATTTCCAAAAGCGACCAAAGCTACTGTCATGCCAAGAGGCTCAGAAGTTGTCCCTGCTGGACACCAAAGTAAGCGGCAATTGAAAGAAACAAGCATTACATTCCAGGCGTTCCCTGTTGCTCAAATTGCCTCTCACCAACAGCAGCCAGGACTGCTAAAGGACTGTACTACCTCATGCTCACACCCAAGGTGTCTCCTGGCTGGACCTGAACACACTGCAGGAGGAGGAAGCCACCTCTTCCCACAAAACAGCCCCACCAAACAGCGTCAAGCTGAATCCAGAATCAGGGTGTGCCATTCAAGAAAACTATTTTGCCAAACAGGCATTTGGTAGATACGGAGGTCAAGTCATAAATCCAATCTTTTGAATGCTGCCAAAGTTCAGGGTAACACAGAACTGGTATCTCTCATGTTCAGTATTACAGCTTCAAGGCCCACAGTTCGACCATTTTGCCAATGCAGAAATAGATACCAAAACAAAACCAGTTGTAACTGGAAGCCATTTTATTGTGTTATCTATAGCCCATGGCAGGGGGCATGTTACAGAGTTTATCACAGTGGTAAAGCCTTGTCAGAAGAAGGAATTGTGCATATCCAGGTGAAGTCCAAGAACTCTGCTAAGACCATTCCCCATAAAACTGATATGAAAAACCGTCCGTTTCTTTGAGGGATACTCATGGACACAGCACGGCTTCTGCCAGAGCAAGGCTTGCATTAGCTATGTTCAAAATAAGGTTGGAAATGCAGGTCAAGCTCTAATCTAAATGGGAACAGGAGAGCAATACAAATATTGTCATGCTGTATGACACAGGATTGGGCAGCCACAGCAGCAGGTGCTAAAGCGGTGGTAGGTGATGCTTAAAAGTCTCCTCCCCACCTCTTCTCCCTGCTCCTTCCTGGACACAGAGGAAGAACTTGTCTCTTTCTCCTGCCTCCCAGCTGTGATTCAGCAGTGAATTCTCATGTTAGAAAGGTGCCCCAGCATTCAGACACCCTCTTTATCCCCTAGCCTGCACATTAGGGAGAGGGAACTGCAAAACCACCTGCACAAATACCTCTGCTTGGCTGGTGCCAAGACATACACAAAGGTCCAACACATTCAAGGCCTTTCTGGGCACAACAAAGCAATGTGAAGAAACAGAAAAATATCATCAAGGCCATATAGGTGGGTTTGTTGCATTCATTCCGTATCTCGTATGCCTACCTGTTTTGAGGTATTGTGCCTACATCAAAACAGGCAGGCATAATGCAGGGAGACAGGGGTGCCTTTCTCAGCAAGCAGTGCAGCGTGCACTTCTAGGTCACCTCAGGCGGCTGTCTGTCTGCCCGGTCCCCTTTCCCCTGTTTTGACTGTAGCTGCATCCTTTCTGTATGAAGATGTGGCTATTTAATGCATGCTCACCTTTGCCCTCAGCTGCAAGCTGTTTCTGCCTAGCTAATGCTTTTCTTGGCAGGCTCACCCAGGCAAGCCAGAGTTCAGTTTGCACCCCGATCAGCTGAAGCACAGATGACTGGCTCTGGGAAACGCTGTGGAGATATGGCCAAAACGAACTGAAGTCACTTACATAGAGCTGCAAATTGCTCTGTGCTGGTACTCAGCCAGTGAGATGCTGGCCCATGACCGGGCATCCAGCTGCAGCCAAAGGACAAATTAAAATAAACAAACCAGGAGTTTCTTCCTGGGAAGTATTCTGAAGAGATTTTCAAAGCAGGATTTAAGAACAGAATCCTGCCTGTCCTTAATGCCTTATCCTGGACTGTGCACAATGACAGACCCTCTAAAAAGCTTTAAACACAGTTAGTGTAAGTGGGAAATGGGGAAGATGTAAGACACAGACGAGAGTTAAGACATATATGGCTTTTAACGGCTCTGGCACAGCTCTCCCATGCAAGTGATGCATCCAAGCTTTCAAAAGCAGTTAGAGTGAATGGCTGAAGCTTAGCAGGTCCTGAGCAAAGGCTCAAGAATTAGGCTTCATTTTACCTGATATTTTTATTTACTTGTTGAGAGGCAGCCATTAGTCAGCACTCCATGAAAGAGACTGCTATGGGAAACCCATGACTAATAACTCTCCTTTGATTCACTTGTTCTTGTTAGCAGTTTTTTTGGAAGACTATATTGCACAGCCTCTTGTGCAACAGCCCTGTGCAGAGTCCATGGATGTACAGAGACGGACCTCCCCAATACCAATCACATCTTCCACAGCAGATCTCACAGCAGAAATACGTAGGTTGGAATCACTATGGCAAACACAACACTGTTTGCAGATCTGGAGCACAATAAGTAAACAGGGAAAAAATCAGGTAAATCTGCCACAACCTAAATGAAGTAAGCTATAGAACTGCCTCTTTAAGACCTTTGCTAGGGTAAGGGAAGATGTTACTGAGCAGTTTACTCCATAGCAGGGAATAAGGAGGCTTTTGCTGACTCTCAAGCGATCTAGCTAGCAGGCTTTGACTTGGCAGCCCACCACTACTTTGCCTGTTTCGCTGCTGCACCAGGAGCTAAGCCGTGAGCGATCTGCCTGCACATGGCACAGCATACACCTCCCCATGCACCAGAATCAGCATGCTGCTGGACAAGATGCAGGGGCCAAGTCATTCACCCTCCTGCCCACCCAAATGTTTTGCATGGTGCGGAACGTAGAATCACAGGACTCTCTGCAAGAGGAAGCTTACATCTGCAAGGGGAGACATTTCAAGCTTCATCTGTATGACTCAGCTGTTCGCTGCAGGTCTCTGTGGGAGCAGCAGTGGCATTGAGTTTCATAATTTGTTATCTATAAAATGAAAAGTTTTATTATCAAATGTATACTAGTAAACACCTTCCAGAGCACACAGACTCACAGAGAAACTTACCCTTGCAGCAGACAGACTAAACTATCAAAACCCCTTGTCCCAGCACTCCTTGTCTCAGAGTACCAGAAAAACCAGGAAGCAGGGAAAATAAGTGTCTTCTTTAGCCACAGCAGGTGCTACTAATCAAAAGAATCTGATATCTACATACTAAAAATAACCATTTATAAGCACACATCTTTCAAGACAGAAGTATTACATCTATATGGCAAAATCACGGTTAAGTGCACAAAGTCACTACCAGGAAAGACATTCCAGAAGCAAAGTCTCGGAGTTAAATCAGCACACTATCCACTGGTATAAAATGGTGCATCTCCTTGGACTTGAACGAGCTCACAAAAATTTACATATGACCCCACCTGCACCCACACACCCTCCTTAACTTCATCTACAACAGAGAATTCATCCATCATCTAGTCATCCATTAATCCGTTGACTGTGCAAACAATCAGAAATGAGAGGAGCTGTGTATTTATTACACATTTCTGAATAAGTCATGCTCAATATCTAGGAAAAACAATACATTAAATCCTAAAGAACCCTTTGAAAGCTTTTTCCCTGATGGAGGCAACAATGAAAAAGTAACATGATAGAAAGGGAACAGTAAATCATTCATGAGAATGATTAACAACAAACTGTGGGTGAGGTGTAGCAGAACAACACTGAAACCAGTCAGTGTGTTCTTCTTGAGTATCTCTTCTTTTAGAGGATAGAGTGGTTGCGAGCGACTTCAAGAAGTCCTACTTTGTGTTCTTTAGTGCAGGGAAGATGTACCTGATACAAAACCCGTGGAGAACTGCAGAACCGCAAGTTACAGCTTATTCAGGTGCCCCATCACTACATCAGGCACCCAAGCAAAAATGCTATTGTGCCTAAAATTACTTGTGCAAATAAGGCTTAACTTAACAAAAAGGCATGTTAAGGACACTAGTGAAATAAGTATAGATTCCCAAGGGCTGAATAATGCTTTACACCAGTTATCTCACATGCACACTATTGTTTTGGAATCCTAAAATCAAGTTCTGAAAGAGTTCATGTCAGAATGTTCACAGCTACCACCTAATGTAATCCAGTTGTTGGTACCAGTTTCCCAGATCAGTGTAGCAGCCACAAATCATGTTACTAGCATTTATTTTAGATCCCTTCAACTCTATGAAAATGCCTGTTTCAGGAAAGCTTGTTTCCTAAACCTATCTCAAGTAAAAAGTTCAAAAACAATCAATGCAGATAAGATTTATTTCTTAAAGAGTCTTAAAATAATATCCTTGAGCTTCAAGGCAAAATTCAGCCTCCATTACACATTTGGGCATTCGCTGAGCCAACTGTGTGTCTTAAGACCTTTCAAAACTGATTTTGAAAACAGTTCAAGGCGGTAATATCCTCGTAAGAAAGTTCTGCCTTCAGTGTGTCTCCTGGTTCTTCTCAAAAAGAAAAATCTACATAAAGTCAATAAAACCATGCCAGTCAACACCATGTTTGACCTGGATTCACATCCGAAGATACTTTTAGCCTTGTTTCTTAAACAAGCAAGATTTCTGCGATCGCGGTGTGTGCATCTGTGTGTGTGCATGCACCCACCCATCTCTTCTGCCCCAACTACCTGTTCCGGAGCCCACTGGATAATTCCAAATACAGTGACATTCAGCTACATGAGGCATAGGTAGGTTGGTAGCATGAGACATCATTAGTGCTTCAAGTCAGCTTTTATTAGCCACCACAGAATTCCCATAGGGCAAAACCAGACTTAATTCACTACACCACTCCTGGAAACCATGTCTGTTATCAGCTATTTTAATATTGCTACTAGTCTATCTAATATCCTAAGCATACATAACATTTGGCATGTGCAAACCATAGAACAAAGTTTCTGCCTCCATTTCCTTATTTTAAGTACCACTCTTTTTTGCTTTTTTTTTCAGTTTGGCAAATAATTTACTTTAGTAATATAAATATTTGAGCTGCAAACCACCAGAGCATTCAAAGACTTTGGCACTGCATCACAGTCATGTATTATTTGCTCCATTATAAAAGGTGATCCCTCTAGTTTCATTAAGAAGCCCACATCAGCTGTACTCAAACTCAAGGCAAAACATACCGAACAAGCAGCAAATTCTAAATTACAATCTACAAATTCAACACTACCCATTACAAAACCTGTAGCACCCTGCAAAATACATTCAGTGTTACAAGAGAGGAGACTCTGTAAGGGATATAAAATCAGACTTTGGAGACAAAACTTATTCTGCTATGCACTCTTTCCAAATTCACAGCCCTGCCTTCCCAGACAAGCAGCGCCTTCAAAGGTTTAGTTCTGGAGAATGCAAAGGTCTTCCTCTGCCTTCAAAAGAGACTTTTCCTTTGCTTTTAGCACAAGCATCAAGGATACCTTCTCCTCCAGATCTAGTGATGTGCCAGCAGAAGCACAAATGTAATCTGTAGCCAGGCCTCAGTACTGCCTCCAAAATCCAACTCTCCCTGCAATGCCCTCATATTATCTTAAAGCAAAGAAACTCCTCCATGCTCAAATGAGCAGAACAGAATAGCAAAACATGCTGTAAAACAGCAGTCCAGACTCCTAGAAACTATCTCAGCAGCCACATGTTTCTGCCCATGGGAGAACAGCTTTGAGAGGTCTTTAGATCTCCACGATCTCCCCGGACTGGGAGGAGGTTCTGCGGAGAGGGTCTCAAAACCAGGGGCTACCACACCTTAGGAAAAGCAGAAAGCCAATAGGTAACTCTAAGCACTCATTGCTCTTTTTTATTACGTAGAGTTAACATCTGCTGGAAAATCAATACCGATAATAACAGCACTGGTTGCCAGATCATCGGAGGCCGAAGAAAAATGATGAAAGAGGATGTACATGTGGAAGTGTTGGCAAAGCACATGAGAGCTGCAGAGGACCTGAGCAATTTCTTTAATGAAATGGAAACGAACACGTAAATCGCTAAAACGATACTGGAAGAGAGATTTAACTTAACACGCAAGCAGACGGATTTTGATGTCTGAAGCCTGGCTATGACAAGTAGCAGGGAAATGTAAATGCAGCAGTTGCTAATGAGCATAATGAACAGGCAGGCAGCTTTGACAGCATGTTCTCAGCTGGAAGCTATATTCCTCAGGGGCTCCTTATCTTCCACATCCACTTCTTTCAGCAACCCTATAAATGTAGCAGGCAGATTTGCCAACAACAAGCATGCAACTACTGGATAATGCTAGCGGTTGCCAGTTAGGCTCATAGCCAAAGCTGCTACCTGGACAAACTGAGGAAACTTGTCTTCTCCAATTCCTATCACCAACAGTTCCGCCTACTGCTGAGATACACAGAGAAGACAACTCCCCAAGACAGCGGCATCCCTCTTTCACAGACCTCCGAAATGTCTTGTGCTGAATTCACCTCGCGATGGAACTTTCACCCCGTCTGCACTCTTCATTAATTTCTGTGAATTTGCCTTTGTTCATTTGCCTCCCTGCATACATACAGAGCCTGGTTTTATTTGCTCAAAAGCATGTTTTATTTTGTCCTTTTATCCAAACAACTACTGCCTGTAAAATTCCCAACAGACTCCTCCCACAGACAAAGCACCAGCCAAGTACAATGCCAATGGTAAAGGTACAGTATTGAAAAATCACCACACAGGAAAAAACATGTGAGGTAAATCAATGTGTTCCTATTAAAAAATAAATACCATTATGAAAATCCATGGTATCCCAGCGGACACATCTGAGACCACTCAAATGGCCATTGACTACATGCAGCCTGATAGCCCAAACACCCACTTTTCTAATGCATTGCTGAAGACAGATACAGACTGCTTAAAACTCAGCAATGCACATGACAGCCTTTAGCCCTTCTCTCAGGCCACGTGGATGGATATTACTAAGCTGTTCAGAAAGATTTCTAATTCTTCCAGATGTACCAGTTGGTCTACGAAAAGATATGTTACTACTATTATTTTGGAAAGGGTATTCATACATCCAGACGGAGCCAGGATACTCTCTGCCCACCTTAGCCTTATTCATGGAAGCCGAAGTGACGACAGGCCCATTAGATTTGATGATGCTCTGGGAAGTCACCTCCTACTCTGCTTAATGCAACACAGTGAAGGTACTTGGTGTTGGATATAGTGTTCATACGGGCAGGCAGTGCTACCTCAGCAGATGACCCAGTGTGTGGATCTCATACTGAGCAGCGGCAACTGGAGAGTCAGGCCCAGCATCCCCTTAGCACTGCTCCCTTACCGAGCCAGCCTCTACTCATCCCCCGCATTGCATCCTGATAGGAAAGCCTGGGATATAGAAAAAAGCATCCTTTTCCCTTAGCCTGTAGAGCTATCAAACACTAGGTTATATTCTGCAGAGAAAGCTGGTTACTTCTCCTTGCTGAGGCACCTCCCTTACATAGGCAGACGCATGCTGGAAGAGAAGGAGGGAGGGCAGGAGGGCCCTCACCATGTCTATTAAGATGATAACAACAGATCTGGGGCAGAGCCTGCCTCATGCTGCCAGCAGAACACTGAGCCCTTTCAGGGCGCTCAGACCCAAACACTAGCTGGGAGATTTTAGCATTTCTGCATAGTAATAGAAGCAACAAAAAATAACTACCATAAATAATGGCTATATGTCTATCTAATTTACACTTGCTCTCCTTTTTTTCTCTGTTTACTAATTCCTGAACTACTAATAATAGCTAACAAGAATGATCTTACAGAGCATGGAAAGGAAGGCATTTCACAAAGTGAGTCTCCCTGAAATGAACAGTGAGGTGCTGGACAGCAATGAATGTGGAGCTCCTGAACAGTAAAACCAGATATAACCTCTGCCCTTGCTACTGATCAGTGTCTAGTGTTAATCCAAATGGATTTTGGACTCATGCTTCCCCAAAGCTTGCCTATTCAAACCTGGCATGTAAATAATTAAACTTTCTCTACACATTGCCCAGATAGGAAGAAGAAACACTACTGCTATTCAGGGTTCAGTGTAACCATACATAATCTTGGCCCTCCTTCCATCTTCTGAAATACTGAAATTACAGCCAAAGCCGTGAAGACAGCATGACGAGGAACCATTTACACTGCTACAAAGGGTTCCTGCCTGCACTGGACAAAATAACAGCTCTGAACCAGCCACTGGGAGATAACACATACAGCTTACAGCAGAGAAAAAACATTCTTCAAGGCCAAGGTTACCAAGTGGGTATTGAAATAGGGTTATGTTTATAGCCAACCACATCACTGATAGCCAACAAACTTGATGAAGAATAAACCGCAGACAGGACACAAAGTTGTCTATCAGAGAATATGAAGAGACATGATTACAATGCCCATGTTTAAGTTCTACATTTTAAATATAGACCTATATTAAGATTTTCAATAGAATTTTGATTTTGCTGAATTATCACAGGCATTGACTCTGTTATTTTTAATAAAAACTGACTAAGGCAACATAGAACAAACCTGAATTGTTCAAGGCTGAACTGAACGATAATACAGCGTTCCTGTGATAAGGAAACACACCCTAAGGTCCACTGCAGAAAACTTCCTATTCTCAGACATGAAACCACTTTCGAAACCCGACTTACTAATGCTATTTAAAATGTCTTAACTACAAAAGTGTATATAAAACCTGATTAGTTTCTACCAGTGAAATGCCAAGCACACAAGTGGTCTGTATTTTCAAGGTCACACAAACAATGTGAACTATGAACTTCAGGATTCATGAAACCGTGACATTTTAAAGTGGAAGGAGAGAAAATATTTTTCTGTCTTGTCCAAGCCACGAAACACTAATATGAACAAACTATAAACATTAAGATCCAGTAAAAATCTTTGGGATCCAACATATAATACTGATGAATTGTTCTGGGGAGAAAAAAACAACAACTAAGCACCCAGAAGACAATAATCCACAATTTTTGTCTGTTTTGTATAATCCAGGAGAATATCATATGAGTTCATGTGTATGGGACCTGCGTTCTACAGAAGGAACACTCACTATCTTAAAAGGTAACTCTTTTATCTTAGTAATGTCAATTTATATACTATTAAAAATTTTAAAAATCCTTCTTTATGCTACTAATCATAACTGTTCAGAGTTATTCATTACGACAAATAGCACCAAATCCAGGGTCTCATTTCCCTTTTGCTGCTCAATAAAGTGCTGTTGGCAGCAGTATGCGTTAACACTCATAATTTATTAACCTCATAGGTGTTGTAGCATGGAACTAAAGCCACAGACAGGAGGCATTTAGCAAGTTACACATGCTGCTTATTTTCACAGCAAAGGAGTTCCTGCTGTGCTTTTCTTGCCTCCACAATTTTTATGATTTTTTTTTTCCCCTCATGGTAACTGCCAAGCCCCACATATTTTGGAGATGCTTCCCTATTTTGCCCTAACCCTCTTTCTCATGTTTTCAAAAGTGTTGCTCTGTATTTATCAAGGAGACATTTAACATACCCTGAAGAATTTTTTAACTTTTTCAAATGCAGATAGTGAAGCCCAATACAGACTCACATGTTTTACAGGATGGTGTCTGGCTACAAACACTTGCTATTCCATAGGCTGAAAAGAGACATATAACTAGGGGAGCAGCCATCATGTAGGCTGGATCTTGTTATGTGTTGAGACGCACACATTTATCTCTGCTTGCTCCAGCTGAGGGAACAAGATTTTTACTATTTTGTGCCGCTGCAAGTGCTCATAACGATAGCCCAGCATTTGTTATTTCTAAGAAAATCTAATTTATCAGTCACCTTCACATTTTAATGCAGTTCTTTTGCATATCACACCAAAAATGTTTAAGATGTACTTGAAGGTTTAATAGGAAGGGTGTTTCCTTTAACAGTCAGACTCAATCTTAAAGGTCCTTTCCAACCTAAATGATTCTGTGACCACATCAACATGTTATCAAAGTCAGCCTGAGAAACTTACATTTTAAAAGTAACTTCAGGCAGGAACAGATTTAGAGTATATTACATTATTTAATGTCACTATTATTTTTATCTTCTTTCCCTCTCTTTTCCTCTATACACCCACATAGCCATCAAGAAGCTTTCCAACATTATTCACTAAGACACAGTGACAGGAACTGAGGGGTATTGTTCTGCTGAGTATTTATGAGGTTAAGAGTTGGTTCATCACTCCATAGCTTTTAAAAAAGTTCTTTGCCACTTACACGTTACTTGCATTCTAAAATGTCCAAAATAATAATTCCTGTGATACTGGAAAAGTGAAGATGGAAGATGGGAAAGAGCACACGGAAGGAAGGACTGAAGTTTTCTGCTTTTTAAGTGACTGTAAATCCAAACATGTATTTCATCCAGGGTCCCAATTCAGTTGAGGGCTAGCTGGCAACATTTTGCATTAATACTACAGAATACATACATGCACATGGCAATTTTATCATCCTTTGCACAGTAGCCCAAGCACCTAGAGCTACCCAAAGCCAACTCTTTATGGCACTGAAGTTAAACTAATGGGCTCTTTCCTACATCCTGAAAGCAGCCTGCACAAGAATAACACAACTTATTCAGCAACTTATTTGCAATGTAGTTGCTGTGATGTCAAGCGTTCAGTCATTGCTGGTCTGTTACGAATCACAAACCACACAAATTCTCATTCCTTCAGCACCGCAGGCTTTGCTTCCGCCAGAAGCGCAGCCCCGCACACCTCTCCCCGCCCCGGGCTGGCTGCCACGACCGGCGG
>VZSC01009645.1:638178-675031 GCA_013398225.1 Steatornis caripensis
GGAGGTGACTTCCCCCATCTTTTCCAGGGCTGACTCAGTGCTTAATTGCTGCATTTATGACTCATCACAGGGCTGAGTGGGGCGGGGAAACCGTGCTTTGAAGCAGGGAGTCTATCTGCTTTCACGCTTTCTCGTCTGTGCATAGCATATGGGGGGGGGGAGGTGGTGCTTGGGAGGAGGTGTCCTAGGGACCAGGAGAGGGAGCTTTAGTCTACAGCAGACAAAAGCTGTAATCTGGAAGGAGGGGAAACCGCACGTTCTTTCTGAGAGCTCGTGCTCAGTCACCGAGATCTTTGCTTCTTCAGTGCTGCTGCAAGCACGTGGTCGGATCACATGGTGGCTCTTTTTAGACGTCTTGGAGATTGGAACCTCGTGCTTGAAACAAAGTCCGCGGTGTAGTTTTTGCTGACGAAGGGCAAAACTGCATCTGGGCTAATGTAGAACATGAGGCATGTACAGATGTTTGCTTTTTGTGTTTTAAAAAAAAAAGTTGTAAACCTGACCAGTGGGAGCCAGATCATGTGGTACCAAGAGATGTGCTCTTATGCAGGGTATTTTAATGTGTCAACGCTTCTGTCATTAATGATAACAACATGATGACGTGTCAGAATAGCCATGCTGTAGGCAGGGTTGTCTGTGTAGTCAACCAGTTGTGGCTTAAGTACTCTTAGATCTAATTACAGAGGCACGTGTTAATTTAAATATGTAAATACTGCTTAAGGCAACTTTAATAATAGGATTCATCCTCCTTCCTCCTCCTCCCTCCAAGAAAAAAATCAACTGGAAAAGCTGCTGCACTGCTCTGTACCTCTGTATTGCTAGGCTTTCTACAGTGAAGCAACTTATGTCAGACTATCAGGCTTATTGTTAAGTCAAAACTCAACAGAAGCTCCCGTGAGAATCCATAAGTGAGAGGGAGAATTACCTAATTTTCAACTCTTTTCCACTCCGATGCAAAAAACTGGTAAGCCATGTAAAAATTATGTTCGGCTACAGATAGCTGCTGCTTCATCTAACTGATACTTCTGAACATTCTGACAGACTTCAGTTTATGTGATAGGTTCATGCTAATACGTGGAATTTGAAACTGTTTTCCAGATCCTTCTTCGGCTTTCTGCAGCCTGAAACGTATCACGTGACCCTCTCGGTGCAAGAGCCATTGGTCTCTGTAATAAATCAAGCAGTGTTCCTTTCCCTTCCTTATTGATCACAGCACTCCTTCAGTAGTTAATTATACAGAAGATAGTCCAAAGCTCTTCAGTGCTTTTTGGGTAGTAAGAAAGATCAGGGTGGAAAGCTCTGTGGTCTAGTTGAGGAAAAGTTCCTTAGCAGTATGATTCAAGGCTATTGTTTTCAGTTCCAGAAGTTGAAGAAAGCCATAGCATAAAGAATTTAGGGTTTTTTTTCTTCTTTCCACCCTAAATATAGTCCCTTATAGCTCTGTAGCAAAATCTGATTGGTGCACATTAAGATCAACTTCATTTCTTTTCTGTTTATTAACACTTGCAGAGCTGTTGCGCAGCCACTGGTACCTGTATTGGGGAAACATAGCATACAAGCAAGAACCTTACAGCCTCAGTGGCGAAAATTTTTTCATGTCAGAGACCGAGAACTCTTGCAGTCGTTTATGTCATCCCGTCTTCTCCAGACAGAAGATACCAAAAAACTGCAATCAAAGATCTCTTCATCTTATCGATAAAGCTACTAATAAGGCAAAATGTCTGTCAACGTCAACCGCAGTGTTTCAGATCAGTTCTATCGCTACAAAATGCCCCGTCTGATTGCCAAGGTAACTTGCTAACCATTAGTGGTAAGTAGGTAGCGTTTCACTCATCTTTCTCTCTCTGTAGAGGAGGAGGAGGAGAGGCGTGCGGTGTAGTGATAATGTTTAGCCAGTTAGAGGGCAAGCAGGATGTCTGCTCCTTTCTGTCCAGACTAAGTGCACAGTAGTTTTTCTGAGAAGACGTACTTCAAAGCAGAACTTCAATGCGGTGAAAAGGGGAATACACACTGGGTTGGGCGGTTGTGGTCACTTAAAACACCTTTTTTAAATTTTTCTTCAGGTGGAGGGCAAAGGAAATGGAATAAAGACAGTTATAGTCAACATGGTTGACGTTGCAAAGGCGCTTAATCGGCCTCCAACGTGTAAGTAGTCTGAAGTGACACAGCTTTTTTTTTTGTTTTGTATGTGAAGTGGTAGTGTTAAGTAACTAATAAAGTGTTAATACCACTCTTTTAAGATTTATAAGAAAGAAATGTGATTATCTCAGGGTGAAATAACAGAAAGAAGCAGTGGCACATTTACTTGCCATTAAAAATCACAGTGAATGTGTGAGGATAGTGGTGGTTCATAGACTTTTCTTTACAGATCCTACCAAATTTTTTGGTTGTGAGCTGGGAGCACAGACCCAGTTTGATGTTAAGAATGACCGTTACATTGTCAATGGATCTCATGAGGCGAATAAGCTGCAAGACATGTTGGATGGATTCATTAAAAAATTTGTTCTCTGTCCTGAGTGTGAGAATCCTGAAACTGATCTGGTAAGTGCTCTCCACCTGTATTAATGGTAGCGTAGCACTATGGAAACACTTCATTAGATGCTTATGGAAGTGATCCAAAGTTAATAGCTGACGTGAATATCTATGAAGAGAAAATCCAGTACACAGTTGCACCCTGCTGCATTTATAACAGTTCAAAACTTCTGAGCTAAATTGCTACTTGTAAGGTTGCTCTGTTGGGGGTGATACAAAGTTTTTAAATCTCCTGACATAATTCTGTGGAGATGATAACATAAACCTCAGGTTCAGGCTTTAATGTATAGTTGTTCTTAGTTGTTCTGCAAGTGGTATCTTAACTGGAGGTTGTTCTTTTTTACAGCATGTCAATCCTAAGAAACAAACTATAGGTAACTCTTGCAAAGCCTGTGGCTATCGAGGCATGCTTGACACAAACCATAAACTCTGCACGTTCATTCTCAAAAACCCACCTGGTAAGTGTGTTGCCTTATTTGATGGGGGTTAGAGGGAACTTTTTCAGTGTGAGTGCTGTTAATGAAGTAGAAAACCAAATAGCTTGCATCTCGTTTAAGTGTAAAAAGGCTCCAGCATACTCCTACAGTATGTTTGTGGGTTAGGATGAAGTGGCTCTGTTCATAGTTTCAATATGAGCAGTCTCTCCCTTTGTGATCCTGCATTTACCCAAGTAGAAGTATTTGAAGAGTTGGATTTGCTTGTGCAGGACAAAACTTAGGAGGAGGAGAGCTTGTCAGCAGATGCTCATTGTAGTTTTGCCTTTTAAGTCAGTGTGAAGTAGAAGGGTGGGAATTAAAAGCAGTATAGTAAGTGCTAGCTGTAATGTACTTGTTCTGTGCAAGCAACACTCTGTAGTAAGCATCTAGTTGCCTGCTGCAATTTAAGCTTGCTAGAATAGAGAAGTCTAACCTATTCCAGGGGTCTCTGCTTTGTGAGGTCACCTGTTATATAGACTTGGACAAACTTAGGTCTTGATGAGGAACAAGACTTGTGCTGGAACCAAGAGTTCCCCAGCAGATACATGCCTGCTCTGAATGTGTATGGGGGTGGATACTATACGCGGTGCTAAAAAAGCATCCAGACCCACTTGGGGATGTAGCAGAGGTGCAGCAGTGCAGGGACTTTACCTTTCTTTAGTTCATAGAATAAAACATTAAAATTCACTTGCAGAAAGTGGTGACACTGGTACAGGAAAGAAAGAAAAGGAGAAGAAAAACAGAAAAGGCAAGGACAAAGAGAATGGCTCTGTGTCTAGCAATGAGACACTTCCACCCCCACCACCAGAGGAGATTACTCCTCCACAGGCTGTGGTAAGTGGAAGGGGAAGTGTTGAGATGGGGAGGTGTGGTGTGTTACAGTGATTTACAAGTTTTAAGTTTGAGCTGTTCTTGCAAGTCAATGTTGCACCAAGAAGTTCTTGCTGTACCCAGAACTTCACTGCTGGAATAGAAGTATCCCTGTGTCTCCCCTATCGCAGCTGCATCAACTCGTCAGTAACAGTACGTGTGCTCCTCGTTAAGGGAAGGCTGCATACCCTTTAGAGTCTTAAGTGCCTGGAAAGGAAGAGCTCATGAGTGCGCTAGATAGAGTGGTAAAACTCCTCTTCAAGTAACCTTACAGACTCAAGTCTAGCTTCCATTACTTCCTGCGTACATCTGCCCTTTCTCAATTACCTTTGACTTCAAATCATAGCATAACCGTTTCTTTAGGGAAAAATCAAAAGTACTTGTTTATAGAAATGCTCTCAAATCTGTATCTAGAAGTAACACTTGCCTGATGCTAAGCTTGTAGTAACATAGGATCCTGTTGGTTTGGTTTTGTTTCTTAGGAGGAGGAGGATGATGATGACTGGGGTGAAGACACAACAGAAGAAGCCCAGAGGCGTAGAATGGATGAAATCAGTGACCATGCAAAGAACCTCACGCTTAGTGAAGACCTGGAAAGAACAGTGGAGGAGAGAGTCAACATACTCTTTGATTTTGTGAAGGTGAATATTCTCTGGTAGTTTGCTTGGTAGCCACTCTGCTGTAGTTGTAAATAATGTTGGTAAGGAGACTAAGCGCAAGCTGCTTAAGGTTCTACCAAAGTACTGGTTCCACTAGTGTTGGGGAAAGAAGCGGTGTGATACAGCATCGGCACAGACCTCAGTAGCATTAAAATGTTTCTGTCTGTTCCTGTCTTTGTAGAAAAAGAAGGAAGAAGGTGTCATTGATACTTCTGACAAAGACATTGTAGCAGAAGCAGAGAGACTGGATGTAAAGGCTATGGGCCCTCTAGTTCTCACTGAAGTCCTTTTTGACGAAAAGATTCGTGAACAGATAAGGAAATACAGGCGTCACTTCCTTCGTGTAAGCAGTCTCTTTTGCACTCAGTACAACTGTTGGGTTGGCTTTTGTAGCAACTACTTGACATGGTTGTGGATCGCTTGGTACTGTGGGGAAGAAAGCTGGCTGTAGTTTGGGTGTTTTTTTTTTTTTTTTGAAAGCGCTGCTTCTTAGCCAGGGAGAACTGCTGGGAGGGATCATATGAGCTGTTGCAGACTTTGCTGTCTCATCAAGTTGAGAGCAGAAGTAGCAGCTCTTTCTGGAGAGGGGAAAATGCTAATTTAATTGCTTTTGCTTTTACCACAGTTCTGCCACAATAACAAGAAAGCTCAGCGGTACCTTCTCCATGGCTTTGAGTGTGTGGTAGCCATGCATCAGTCTCAGCTTATTTCTAAAATACCACATATTTTGAAGGAAATGTATGATGCAGATCTTCTGGAAGAAGAAGTCATCCTTGGCTGGGCAGAAAAGGTAAGGGATAGTATTTCACTTACTATACCAGCTAAGTACCTGAACGTAGCATACTGGTTTCTCCATTCTGATGTAACAGCCTGTGCAGATGTTTGCAAACAACTGATGTGAGAGGAGAAGTTCCTGTCTGGGAGAAACCTCCCGTTCAAAAATGGGCCATTCAAGGCAGTGGGGTGAGGTAGAGTTCAAAGTTAGGCGCTTGCTGTGTTTAGATATGATCTGATGCAGACTCGGCGTTCAAGCAAAGTATGTGTACTTCTGTCTTTCAGGCCTCAAAGAAATATGTTTCAAAGGAGCTTGCCAAAGAAATCCGTGTCAAAGCAGAACCATTTATTAAATGGCTAAAGGAAGCTGAAGAAGAATCTTCCGGTAATGAAGAAGAGGATGAAGATGAAAACATAGAGGTAGGAAAGGTTCGCTTGCTGTAAGCAACACCAAGGTTGTGCTGTTCTGCACGCTTAAGTAATGGTCTCTTGCACCGTAGTAGTTCACGTAGGGGAAGATTGACAAGGTATTGTGCATAAAGCCTCGTGTTTTAGGAGAGTTGGTGGACGTATGTTAGAAAAGCTGATTACAGAACAACTGGCATTTTCTCACAGTTGAGGCCAAGGTAAAATTAGCTGTGCTCCAGCTGACTTGCTGGGATTTTTTTTTTTGCGTGTGGGTGTTTTGTTTGTTCTCATCCCAGTAGTACCCACTCTTGTTCCTGGATATGAGATCCTGCTCCCCACCGACATGTATGTGCCTCTGCCTTCTAAAGACGGATGTTAGAGTGTAGTTGTAGTTTCAGCCTGCCACAGTCCAGGCTTCCTGTGCACCATTAATTCTTGCACTGAAGGTGCCGTGGAGCAGCCTGTTCAGCAGCTCACGGCAATAGACAGAGGAAGGCTACTGTGCTGGCGGGTGGTACAGCACCCGATGTTAAAATTGTTCTAGTGCTTAATGGCGACAGTAGGTGCTGTAGTAAGTAAACGTCTTGTCTCCGCAGGTGGTGTACTCTACAACTGCCAGTGTACCTAAAGTTGAAACTGTGAAGCCTGCAAACAATAAAGATGACGACATTGATATTGATGCCATTTAAAGTGATGCAACATAGCTTCCAGCATAATAATGCAAACTTCCCTGCATTTTCTGCCAGAAGTGTGACCTCGTATGTGCAAAAGCTGAAATGGCTTAACATCCTGCTACTCTTTGTACTCTAAGATGTATCTTTTTACTGTGACTGGTCTTGTGTAACTAAGCCTAATACCAAGGAGTCAGCACCTCGGTGAACTGAATCTAGTTTGCAACTGGCATGTTCTGTTTTGTTTTTCTAACTTGTGTTGGACACATACTTGGAGCACATTTATACAGTTGTGGAAATAAAGGATTTTGTTTTGGTCAATCTTCATTTGTGACTCTGAACTACCTCATTTCTTTCCCAAGTAAATATTTAAACGACCTGGTGAAGCCTGCAAAGTTTGAGACAAAATTGCAACACTGTCTTGAACGAGACCAAGAAAAAAAAAAAAACCAGCCTTAGCTTTTACAGGCTGTTGTAGCTGTGGTGGCTTGAAACCTGAGCAAGAAGCAGGTGTTGGGTAATCGACGGTGTACAGATGCCAGCTTCTTGAAACAGAAGGCAACCGTCTGGATTCTGATCCTTGCAGGCTTTTTTTAAGAAAAACTTAGGCAAGTGTTGATTAAGGTGGGTTTTTTTATGAGGCTTCCAACAGCTGTTATATACAGGTTTTGGTGCTTTGATGAGCTGAGGAAACTGGTAACCTCTGCAGTTAGTGTGTGCTGCGGCCGAGCAGCTGGCTGTGGCCACAAGCACTGCTGTGCGGTGTCGGTGTAGCAGAGGAAGTTGGGTTTGTAATTTAAATACAGGTTTATTCCTGGCTTCTTTTTCTCTAAAAGAAAATTTGTTCTCCTTTCTTTTAAAACTGGATTTGTATTTCAAATGTAGCTGTCAATTGTTACGCTTGGGAGCCCAGAAGGTGCATTTAATTAATTCCCATGTGACTTCTCCAGGAGATAGCTCCTGCTGTGGGCGTGCATGGTGTTAACTGCTGTAGACAGTTGGCTTCCAGGGTGGCTGGGGCGTTGGATGGTTGATATTCTCAGCAAAAATGCTGACTGAATAAAGCATACCTGTTACAGAGCTGATGGTTTTAGCCTGGTGCACTAGTAGAAAACAATGGACACGGTTTAGTCGGTGTGGGTAGTAATTGAGAGACTAGAATCTGGAACTTTGTAAAAGCCTAAAACTTAGGGCTGATGACAGAGGGAAAGGTTAAAAACAGTTTGTAGGTGGAGAGGAGGTTCTGGCTTAACCAATTGTACATCCCCCAGTCACCTTGGTGACATGGGTGTAAGACTTCTTTTCCTGAAGTTGTGTCACCCTGGTAGTCACTGTGCTGTTGCAGGGGCAAGTGGGTGCCTGTGCATGGGGCAAGTTCCCTGGGTAGGGGTCTGGCTTGGGTTTGTGTTCGAGCAGAATTCCTGCTTGCAGAGGGAATAATAATAAGCCTTGTGCTTTCCCAGGAGTGTGTCACAGCTGCAACATTGAGGCAGGATGTAGCCCCTTCGCTAACCGCACAAGCGAGTTCTCTGCAGGGTGGGCAGTACCCTCTCCTGGTTCTTGGAGCCCGATTCCTAACTGGTACAGGTCAGCGCAGTTCACCAAAATAATCAGCTCACGGTCTGCAGCTGTGGCTGTGCAGATGCTGGTTGATACCGTGTCTAGGATGTGACCAGAAGGTTTCTTTCTGAAGTACGTGTTGCACGGTGTTGGCTGCTACCAGCTGTGACAGGGTGAGGTTTCATTTCAGAGCAGACTTCATCGTAATTGCAGGCTGCACCCAAAGGAGAGAATCTTTTTTTGTCTCCACGACCTAGCGACTAACAAGACAGACCTGTTACTTCCAGTAGGGAAGCTAGGCAATAAATCCATCAAAAAAGCAGTTTTCTGCAGGATCAGTGAACTGACGATGTCATAGTAAAGCTATGTGATAGTAGATTTGGGGTAAGCAGGCTGGGAGCATGCAGGGAGTGGAAGTGTTTTTGTGTGTAGTAGCCCACAGGTGGATCAGATTAAGTAAAGTGGTACCTAATACGCAGCGGGGAGACTTCTAGAAGCAGAGACAACTAACTGAAATCCCTGGCAGAGCTGCCCTTCTCACCCTATTTTCACTGTGTATTTGTAACTACTGACCTGTCAGCCTCGCCTCTCTGTACAGATCCTCCCAGAAGCTATGCTAAGGCACGTGGGGGACAGGGAGATGACTTAAGACACCCAGCGTGGCTTTGCCAAGGGCAAGCCTTGCCTGACCAGCCTAGGGGCCTTCTATGATGGAGGGACTACATCAGCAGACAAGCAAAGAACTACAGCTGTCATCTATCTGGACTTGTGTAAGGCCTTTGACGTGGTCTCTCACACCATCCTTCTCTAAAGTGGAGAGAGACGGATTTGATGGGTGAACTGTTTGGTGGATGAGGAATGGGCTGGATGGTCACAGGCAGAGAGTAGTTGTCAATGACTCGATGTCCAAATGGAGATCAATGACTAAGTGGTGTTCCTCAGGGGTCAGTATTGGAACTGGTACCGTTTAATATCTTCATCAATGACACAGACAGTGGCATTGGGTCTACCCTCAGCAAGTTTTGCAGATGACACCAAGCTGAGTGGTGGTGCAGTGGACATGTCTGAGGGACAGAAAGCCATCCAGAGGAACCTGGGCAAGCTTGAGAAATGGGCCCATGTGAACCTCATGAGGTTCAACAAGGCTAAATGCAAGGTCCTGCACCTGGGTTGGGACAGTCCCTGGTATCAATACAGGCTAGGGGATGAAAGGATGGTGTTTGGATACAATCTGCTCAAAGCTTCAAAGAAACTCCTGGCACCTGGCAAGGAAACAGTAAGTGTTGGGTGATTTCCCTCATTTCATACCATATGGTCTCTCTGTGTAAAAACCTCAGCATGAATGCTGTGATTTGGCAGGTGGAAGGTCTAGCAGCAGGTCCGTTAGTTTTGGCTTTACAAACCTTCATCTCTCTCCAGGAACTGGCAACTGGGAGCTTTACTGCAGCTCAGCAGCCTTCATCAGTGTCTTCTCTTCATCCAGCACAACGAGTAGCTTCTCAGCTGACGGCTTTGCTTGGGGTAGCATCACAAGCAGATGAAACTACCTCAGCGCCTTCGACCGAGGTTTGAAATCCTGATCGTTGTCATAAAGTAAAATGGCCTGGTTTTACTTTTATCAATGAGAGCCTAAAAATTGTCATTAGAGGCCGGGGCCTCGCTCAGCTGGATACAGCAGACGTGCTTTGTACTAAAGGATGCTCTTTGCTCCTGAGAGTTCAGGCTTGTAGTGAAGCAGTGGCTAAATCATAGAATCATAGAATGCTAGGGGTTGGAAGGGACCTCTAGAGATCATCTAGTCCAACACCCCTGCTAAAGCAGGTTAGCCTAGAGCAGGTTGCACAGGAATGCGTCCAGGCGGGTTTTGAATATCTCCAGAGAAGGAGACTCCACAACCTCTCTGGGCAGCCTGTTCCAGTGCTCTGTTACCTCTGTTTATCTCTGTTTATCTCTGTTAAAGATAAGGGGAAAATTATTTGAAGGCACTGTTGTAGGCATAGTAACATGCCGAACGCTTTTTATTTCCCCCTGCTGTGTTAGCGGCTGCCCCAGCCAGTGCAACTGTGATGCAATGCTCCCAAACAGGTCAGCTTCTAAAACAGGGTGCAGTTCACTCCGCAGGGTCGCTTGCGTGAGGCGTTACCACGAGGCTATCATTCCTCCCCACTAAGATCCTCCTGTTCTTTGGGTTGAGAAGCTCGCTGAAAGATTCCAATCTCCACCCAAGTCAAACAGCTCAGTTGATTTGTTGCTGACCGAATGTACCATAGAGTTAAAAGAGTTGATTTATAACTCTAACAAATAATGCTTAGTGTGCGGGTGTATTCCAGTTGTGCAAGTTCTGAACCTTGATGTTTGAAAAGATGAGGTATCACTGAAAAGTAGTTAATGTAGCAATCTTTAACGAAGCCGTGATTTCATTTGAGGGCTGCTACCCGGGTAGTAACAAAGATCACAGCAATTCAGGGCTCCCAGTGAAACCAGTGAATGGAAATGGCAAGGAGAGATGGAACAAAAGTAGCTGACCCACCAATTAGTCTTCCAAACTGTGGCAGCTATTTTCTTCTCAAACTAATTATCCAAAAGAGCCTTGGAGGGCTGTTGGTGAGGATCGACTCCTTGGCATTCAGTAACACCACTGAACCATGAAAATGTGGAACAGAAAACCCAGAAGTAAAGACAATAAAAAGAAGATTGAAAACAATACTCTTCAAAGATTTATCTATGAAATACTGTTTGCACGCTTAACTTTCAGCTTAAGTCTTCTGAAGTTTTTTGAGCCATTGGGATTACTTACATGCTCGACAGGCTGCTGGCGTTGTCTATGTTTTCCATTTTGAAAACAATCATCTTGCTGCCATGGAGGTGTCTGTCTCTGGACCTCAAATTGCTGAGGACATCACTTCCTTAGAGCTGTTCCTATTGACATCCATCACGGGCATGGCTCCAGTGCTCAGGTGATGCTGCCTTTAATTCAGTAAAATTCTGCAACTCCTTAATGTTTTTCAGAGGACAAATTTAAAAAAAAATTCTTTGATATCTTGGGTTAGGAACCCAAAAAACGGATTCACTAGATCACTGTCAGTAAAACGGAGGGTTTTCTGTTCCTTCTGTTGTGATGAGTGTCTGGGAAATCCAATAAATGTCAACCCATCTTTTCCAGACATCAGTTTTTCTACTTACACATGCTTCAGAGTTGGTGCTTACTAAACAGCTAAGGCTCTTCAGTAGTTTAACCTCAGCGAAAAGCTGTGTCCTGGGTTTCTGTACATGGGCTGCCATTAGCTTCCAGTGATGGCCGCACCAATCCATCATGACGGGGCAGGTCCAGGCCAAAGCCGGAGGCTGGGTCAGTAAGGCAAGGCCAGGTTCAGCGAGGCCGGTGGCTGGGTGCAGGCATGCCCACGCAGGTACGCAAGCTTTACAAGGGCCCCAGCCTAAGTGCCCGGGTGGGGAGGCCCCAGGCAGGGCTGCTCCCAGCTCTTTCTCAGACTGCTCCTTCCACGTCGCTCAGGTCCAAGGTTACTCAGCGGCACCGAGAAGGTCGGAGCTGACTTTCAACACAGGTAGCCATGCACCTGCGGGGTGGGGGAAGAGGTTGTGGAGCCCATTCCTGCTCCCAGGGCCCTGACACCTTCTGCGGCTGGAGCTGGCGAGTGCTGTTTTTTCCACTGCTAATCTCGCCTCATTACTGTGGCTTTAGATGCATTTTCTGCACAGTATTTTCTTTCTCAAGAGGGGAAGAGATGATGCAAAAAGGAGCTATACATTGCAGAAGTATTAGCACCAGGAACTCCTCAACGGGAGGTTTGCGTGGGTGTTGTATTATTCTCTCTGAATTTTTGCTTGATACTGATTTTTATATATACCTGGTATTAATAAAACCCAGAACAGCACTGACGTCAATGGAGTTTGGCTTTATATCTGTGCAATTAAGGTAGACATCTGGCACCTTTAAAAGAAACATGAGGAAAGTATATTTCCCCAGGAGAATCCCATCCCTGTGTTGTCATGGAATTGTTAATAAATTACTAATTAATTAATAATCACTCTTATGGACAAAGTTACAAGTATACAAATTGTGGAGTAGTTCATATAAGAAAAGGCTAAATAAAGAGACTAAGGCTTTTTCACGTGGTTTCAGAGGCTGGGAAACCTGGATTTAAAGGCTTCTATCTCTTGCCTCCGTTGTTCCTTCAGCCTGTGCTTGTATTCGGCATCACAAGCCAGAGGCGGCGGTGGTCCCAGCTGGACATGCTGTGGGGTCAGGGTGGTTATTGTCAGTGGGGAAGCACACTCAAGGGGGGAAATGGGAAGAAGGAGCACAGCTGTGATGACAGGAAAACACTGCTCTTCAGGGGAAAGTCACAGGATTTTAAATAATCTCTTTCAGATTCTTATTTATCACCTAACATCTAACTCAGGAGTTTGCATTCTCTGTGCCTTCTCCACAAACAGGGTGGCTAGATTTTAGTTCCCGTTTATTCTGTTGAAAGAGTCCTATGTAAGACCCAGAACACAGAAGGGGCATGTTTCAAGAAAGTCATTGACTATCAGTGGACTTTTCACCAAATCACAAGAACCAGTTTAAACGAGACAAACGATGTCAGCCAGGTCCCACGAGGTCGGATCAAAGTGGTAACCGCATCCACTCAAGCTGCTGTGAGGAGCACACCACCTCCAGAAGAGCAAAGTCCCCACTTAGGTGGAGCAGTACAGAAAAAGGGAAGGGAAACTTTTCTGTAAGGAAAGCAGGCTGGATGCTTCCCAGTGGAGGTCACCAAAGAACACCACCTTCACCTTGCAGCCATATGGAAGAGGCAAAGTTTTTAGCAAGTTCAATAACTTGCTCAAGTCAAGAGTCCAGAGATGGAAAAACCACCATAAAACATAGTTATGTGTAGGGAGAACTAATTTTCTGTGTTCTCTTCATGCTGATTAAAAGTAAAGGGGATGGAGGGTGGTGAGTCCACATAGCCAGCTCCTGCTCAATCCTGATGCCAGAAGAGAGCAGTAACGCATTTGACTTTGGCAAAACAAATGCCACGGGAAGCAAGAGGTGCTCATAAAGCCTCCAGAGCCGTGCTGCCAGCCTCTCCCCACTAACCAGTCTTGGTGAACCTCACTTGCATGGAGGTGCAGTTGCTTTCAGTTTTGCATGGCTGGGTTTGGGTGCCCGAGTGAATCCCCTGCTCAGGACCAGGCCTTTGGGGAGGGAAGGAGCATGCAGGCTGGGAGGGAGGCATAAGGGAGGGTGGGCTCAGCACCATGGGCATGGCTGGCTCTATTCTGGTCCAGGTCAGCAAAGCAGGAAACCAGGAGGTGAAGGTGGCCGTGGTAAATGGGTGGTGGAGGAGTGGGAGGCAACTGGTGAGGCCTTCCTGTTTGACAACGCCAACAGGCTTGTCCCAGGCACTGGGGTGGTTTTATCTGAGTCATCAAAGGGGAACTGAGTGTTCCTGGTGGGAGGAGAAGTGGGAGAGTGGGTACCTGTTTGTTGTGAGAGCCTCTTCTGCAGGCGTTTGGTGATGTGCACCGGGGAGCTGCGGTGCTTCACGAGTACAAGGCGCTAACTGCTACAGTTTCTTTTTTGTACGTAGTCTTTTGTGATATTGTTGCTGTCTTTTTTCCTTTTTCTTGTCAGCACTGGGGAGGTGGGACTGGAAGGCAGAAAGAAGCAAACCTGTTCTGCAGGAAAACCTGCAGATGCGTGCGGGATGGGGAAGGAGCGGCTGCACTCATGACCCAACCTGCCCTGCACATAGCAGGCCGGGAGGGTGATGGGGATGACAGGCACCTTCCTCTCTCCTCGCCCTTCCCCGTGAACCCATGCTCAGCCCTGGATCAAAGTGGCCAGCTGCCGTTCAGAGTAACCTGAGTTGGTAACCGGCAAGGAGGTACTAGAGGGAATGTCTCCTGCTGCACTACTCTGCCTTTCCTACTCCATGGGACTTGCTGTGCTTTGGTGGCAGACAGACTCTGCCTTGGTGCAGAGCAGGTCAGTGGTGGGGCATTTTGGTGCCTGTAATGGAGACGCCTGTAGCTGTCAGAGGGTTGATGTCATGGAGGTGTTTGTGCCCTGTGGAGATACCCGGGTATCAGAGAAGCCACCGGTGCCGGGAATTTTCCATCACCTGCTTACCCTCCCTAAATTTTGTTTCTTGACGGTCACAGAGGCCCACTTCCCATGAGCATCCCCCGGCTGTAACACTGGAGGACCTGGCCGGGGATCTCAGCCGGGACCGACGCTGCTCCCGCCNGCGGTAAGGAAGGAAAAAAGAAAGGAAGGAAAAAAGACAAAAAAAATAAAAAGAAAAAAGAAAATAAGAAGAAAAAAGGAAAAAGAAAAGGAGAAAAACAAGACAAAAGAAGAAAAAAGGAAAACAAGAAAAAACAAGGAAAAAAGAAAAATTAAAACCACAAAAAATTCCTCCCTCCCTCCAATTTTCACACTCCTGAATATTTTACGGATAAGCACCTGCCAGGATTGGTCTCCTCTCTCCCAGCACCTGCTGAGCTCGCATCTGCTTCCATACATTTTGGCGGAATAAGTGCAAAATCCTCTGTGTTGGGTAGAAAGGGGGTTCGCAGTCGCGGCCTCACACCACCCCGCTCAGCAGCCCCTGCGGAAAGCAGGGTCACGCCTGCCACAGTGCCCCAAGAGACGCCGGGGGCCTTGGGGCGGGGAGGTGCCTTGTCACCTTCTGTACTAGGACGGCTGCGGCACTGCAGCGAGGAGATGCCTCTCTGGACGGAAATAGCCAGGAGTTGTGTGATGGGCAGGTGGTGGACGGAGGTGAGAGTGGTGTAAATAATTCTCTCCTCAAACTGCTGTCAAGAAAGTGTTTGAGAGAGAGAGAGAGAGCTACAGCTGCCTCCATCACACACAGTCTATAAATCAGGAGGTATTTTCTTCCAGAAGGTGTACAGTACGTCGGTGTTACACTCAGGGAGGACTTGCTTGCTGATACTTTCCAGCCGGTGTTACGCAGGATGGTCTTAAACCCCTGAACTGTGTAATCTCAGTTCACATGCTCCGAGGGTAAAATGATGCCCTTTACATTGGAGNCTCTGCGGGACACACCGCGGGCAGTCAGGCGGGCGGCGGGAAGGGAACAGGCGCAGATCTTTGACCCCCACCCAGCGTGGGTGCCGCCCGTGGCCCTGAGCACCCCGGCGCCACCCCCGCCCTGGGGTTTGTGTGTCAGCCCGGGCAGGAGGGCCCGCGCCGTGACGGCCGGCGTGGGTGCAGGAACGGCTCACGGAGCCACGGCGAGGCGTTCCGCCCTGCGGCGAGTGCGGGAGAGGGCTGGGGGGTGCTGCGGCCGGGCACAGGCCAAGGCAGGGGCGCCTTCGCCCAGCGCCTGCGGGAAATGGTGGGGGAACGTGGGTTTTCCCGGGGAGGACGCCGCGGGGGGCCCGGCCCTGCCNCTCAGCAGCCCCTGCGGAAAGCGGGGTCACCCCTGCCACAGTGCCCCAAGAGACGCCGGGGGCCTTGGGGCGGGGAGGTGCCTTGTCACCTTCTGTACTAGGACGGCTGCGGCACTGCAGCGAGGAGATGCCTCTCTGGACGGAAATAGCCAGGAGTTGTGTGATGGGCAGGTGGTGGACGGAGGTGAGAGTGGTGTAAATAATTCTCTCCTGAAACTGCTGTCAAGAAAGTGTTTGAGAGAGAGGGAGAGAGCTACAGCTGCCTCCATCACACACAGTCTATAAATCAGGAGGTATTTTCTTCCAGAAGGTGTACAGTACGTCGGTGTTACACTCAGGGAGGACTTGCTTGCTGATACTTTCCAGCCGGTGTTACGCAGGATGGTCTTAAACCCCTGAACTGTGTAATCTCAGTTCACATGCTCCGAGGGTAAAATGATGCCCTTTACATTGGAGGATATATTCAGGCCATACATAGCTTGCTTACCCTTGGCAGCACTTTTGCCTGCAGGAGCAACTACCACATCTCCACACTCAGCAGAGCAAATGCTGCACAGCACCAGGAGCTTTTATGCAGCTCCTGACTGTGTTTCCAGGTAACACGTTTTGTGAACGAGCCATTTCACTGGCTGCACTTGCCCAAATGCCATGTGCGAGGCGATCCTGTACACACAGCTGGGTGCTGCTTCGCCCGCATGGGCACCTGCCCTGTCCTGCTGATGACCTCAGGGGTTCAACTTTCCTCCTTCAGCATGGGATGTGGCGGTGGGGTGGTGGTGGCACGAGGGAGATCGTCCCTTCTCACGCACCAGTGACTCACTATGAAATGTCTTGCTGTTGAATGGTCCCCCCTCCAGCAGCATTTGTGGCACCTGGGATGCTGTAATTAAACAACTCCAAAGAGCTATGTTAGTACGAGCTGTGCCGGCAGCCACGCGGAGCTGCAGAGAAAATAGAACTAATGGCATGCATTCGCCTCTCCCCACAGCATGCTGTGCCTGCCTGTGCCCAGTGGAGGGGCCAACCAAGCTGCCACCCAAAAAGCAGCTGCACATCAGCAGTGGGTGTAAATCCACATGGCTGACAGCTCTGTGCATTGCCTTAGACCTCTGCTTGATTCACCTGACCTTTCCCTCCAGCATCCCAGAGCTGAGTGACTCTGCTCACCCAAGGGCAATGGACATCTCTGGGAGACATGAGTAGGCATCTCCTCCTTGCCTAGGAACTGAAGAGATGCTCCTCAAGATGGTGGTTTCACAGTGTGAGTAGCTGCTGAGCATCAGGAGAGCTCCAGCTGGCATCTCTACCTGCAGTGAGTAGGGAAAAGATCGTCATGGAGAAAAGGGAATTTTGGGTGATGTCTTGTCTTGAAAATGGAAAAAAAATATTTTCATGATAAATGAAGACATCAGGGTTTTTTTTTTTCAGAAAGATTTCTTTTCCCCTGAGTTTTCCTAACTTCTTCAAACACAAGCGTAGCCTGCACCTTCTGGGAGGGCTTTTAGGTGACTGCCAGACAAGTGAACTTATGGCCTTGCAGGTGTCAGAGAAGCAAAAACCTGTTTGTCCGACTCAGATTTGGGCAATTTTAATGTATTTGAGTTCTTCTCATTTGACACCTGTGGGATCAGATGCCTGGGGAAGGGCTGCTTGGCCCCGAGTCTCTCCAGGAGGTGGGATCTGTTAGACACTGAAGTCCAAAAGCTGGGTGAGTCGGTATCCTAGGCCTGGGTGACGGGTGCCGTTGGCGAGGACAGCGTGAAGGCAATGCCACTCGCAACAGCTGCAGCAGGACAGGGTGGCTCCAGGAGGGTCCCTGCAGCCCCCTTTCCCTCCCCTGAGCCCGTGGCTCTCCATAGTGCTCCCATGCCAGGAGGAACCAGCCAGATCTTGCAAATATTGAGGGGGGTCTCCACGTTTCTAAGAAGTGGATTTTTTTCCCCAAAGGAGGAGTGTGATGACAGCTGGGTCTCTGTGTCCTTATTTTCTTGTTCGGCTCTGAAACATTAAACCTGGGTCAGGACATTAAACCACCCCTTGTTTAGGCTTTCCCGGGTGGGTATTCTTTCCGTGCTGTGCTGCTGATGGAGACAGCAGGTTTCCCCCTCCCCGCTCTCCCCCCACCTTCCAGGCTTTGATCCCAGCAGCTCTGGAAACTAAGCTTTGAAAATACGGTGATTTCACAGACGTGTTGATTAGGAAATGAAATTCCAAGAAGCAAATGACAACCCAGCTGCAGTGCCTGGCTCTGTGAGGCTGGAGCTCCCCACCAGGAAATGTATTCTCATATTTTTTTGACACATCCAGGGTGTTGTATTATTAATAAAAAATGCAGATAGAACTTCTTAAGAGAAAATAACTTCCAAAGAAACTGCTTTTTTTGTTGTTTTTCCTCTGAATCTGTCATCTTTCTTGAAGACAACTAGGTCCTTTCTCTGTTTTGCAGAGCAAAAATGAAGCATACATTTACACCGGAGCAGGGACCGTCTCCTGGGCACATAGAAAGACCCCAGGGATTTGTCTCCCCTAGAAGGCTGTTAATCAAGGTTTCCAGTTTCATAGGAAAATGGATTTAATGGAGGATGAAGAGAAGGCTGGGGACTGTCGTGGTTAATTTTACAGAAAAATAACCCCAGCCTTGCAGTCCTATGAGGACTGGACCGCGTCTAGTCTGTCCAGCTGTGATGGGGAGAGGACTAGCTGATGTGGCTGCCTCCACAGCAGCCATGATGCCGTACAGTGATTCCGAGTTAGTCTTTATTCAAACAGCCCAAGATCCAGCCCTGAAAACCAATCTTTCCCCCCTTCCCATCTGTATTAATAGCATTGTGCTTTTTTGAGTGCTCCTGACACTATTCTGAGTGTATCAGCCCAGGGTGGGACAGTGTTTGGGGGCTGATTCTTCTCATTTTTGCTACTGAGAAAGCAGGGATTGCCCTCAATACGGGATAAGCCTGGGCAGCTTGGCACTCCAAGCCTAGGACAAGTGGGACAGCGGATCCACCCCGCCTGGCTATTCACCACCGCAGTGGCTGGGACCTGCCAGCCTTCACCAGGGGCACGCTCCAGGCCACAGCAGGAAGAAAAAAATATGGAGGTATGTTCCCATTTCTGGAAACTGCCATTTCCTTGGAGTCTTGGTGTCTCAGCATCAGCCTGAAGGCAGCTGTGGGGTGGTTCAGGCTCCTCTTGCTTCATCTGTAGGTGCCTTCCTGCCTCCGGAATCAGACCCCAGGGAGCACAACCCCGCAGCATGGTCCCAGCAGAACTTCTTGCAGCCCGACCAGCTCAGAGCCACCAGAGCCAGCAAAGCCCTGGGCTGCTTTGCAGGCACTCACCTGTGCAAGGAAGCAAACCCAGAAATGTTTGGGTGATGCATGTGGACAAGGCAGGCTCAGCAGCTTAGCAGAGAGGCTGGGGATGGGGCAGGATGCATCCACCTCCAGCGCCAGCCACCAAGGGCGATGGCAGGGGCCAAGCTGATTTGGTTTGAGGAGGTTCAAGAAACACCTTGAGGCTCGCAGAACGGGTGCAGGAGGTGAAAAGCCAAAATGGGCTGTGCTTGTGCAGAGCAGCCATGTATCCATGGGGTATCCAGCAACCATGGGGTTGGGTGATGGTTCAGACCTGCTGGAGGGTCACAGCTGCAGCAGCGAGTAGGACTTTGCATGTATCCCCATTTGCTTTGTCTCCAGTTTAAAGTTTAATGGAAAGTTTTTGAAGAAGGCTAGAAAATAAGATGAGGAGATGTTTGCAAGAACCTTTCTGCAAGGTCGAAATACGTGTGTAGGAGGAAGGAGGAAGATCATTTGCTGGGAAACACAGCAAGTACCCAGCAAAGGAGGGACCAGTCTCTGGATGGCACTGCAGGTTTGATGTGCAAAAGCTGTAAAGGGCCTTCCAGGAAAAGGCTGATCATTTTTTCCTGGATGCAATGAGGAAAGAAGAGTCAGGGAAGTGATGCAAAGAAAACCTGTCAAAGCAACAAGCGAGGAAAAGAAGCTTTGCAGAAGTGCTTTGAATGGGTGCACATGCTGTGACAGGCGATGTATCAGAGCCAGTGAGGTTAAAACATATAAGATAGAGATGATGCTGGCCTAGACGTGAAGGACCTTATCCTAGTCTTCTCTAGCTTGCACATTCAGAAATATCCAAGCAGACAGAGTCTGACTTCCAAACACTGAACAGAGGTAGATACCAATAGCCTTGATCTCTGTAGGCCTTTTTCCCCCACCATCACAGAAAGGGTAAAACTATTTCTCTCTCAATGGGTTGCCTCCCTTCCCTTGTTGCTGCTTAAAAATCACTCCAAAAATTAAAAACAGGAATCAGCTCTTACATCTGTATCTCATTCTGCACAAGATGTCCCATTGGGAAGGGAGTTTTCCTGGTGAACTGCAGGAAGCCCGTTTTGTGCTCCCCAGCGCCCATGCTGTGGCAGCCCCCCTCTCTCCCACTGCTCCCAAGCACAGAGGCATCCCTGAAATGCCAAAGGCTCATCCCCCTGCAGAGCGGGGGATGCAGGCAGAAGTGGGGCAGGAGGTGGGGGTGCAGAGCAGGCACGGGGTGGGAGAAGGCTGAGCAGCCCCAACTCTGACTGCTGTCCCCTGTGGTATGGGGCGGCCCTGGTCCCTCCAGCTGGCTGCTCTCACCCATCCCATCCCCACTGCCATTGCCATCCCCATCCTATCCCCACCCCCTCAAAGAGCAGTTTGCAGACGACATCTCTGACACTTGCAGCTCTCTCTCTGCACATTGCGGCTTTTCATCTCTGGCAGCTAATAGAAGAGCATAGGGGGGAAGGAACCACGAGCCAAAGCAGCTCGTCTAAGGCCCCTTCTTACTAATAACATTACATCCCCCCCTAGCAAGAGAAAGGTTTTCATATGCTGTTAGAGGGCTGATCAGAATATCTCCCCTCTCTCTGTGCAGTAGGTGCTGATGCTTTTGCCTCTGTGCTGGTGGCAGCAGGCATCTCTGCAATGGGACAGGGGACAAAGCCACCTCTGTTTGGAGTGATGACACCAAAAGCACAGACTGGGGGCAGCCAGGAGCACATGCTTCTGCCAAAAGTCCAGTTACAGGAGTATGCGGGGTAAGCAGCTGCTCTGCAGTGCAATGGAGCTGGAACAAAGGCAGCGGCTGAATTCATCTGCAGAAAGAGCCACCTTCCCTCACTCTGCTGCCTGCAGGGTGTCTGCTGCAAGTAAGAACTGAATCACGACAGCCTGGGGTAATTAGAGGGTATAAAGCTCAGATTCAGTTCAGCTGCAGGGAGTCTCACTCCCCTCCTTCCAAGGGACACTGTAGCTCTCAGGAGCTCTGGTGCTGTCCTAATTAGTGACTTATCTGGTTAATGGGGCTGATCCTACAGAGTCAATGCAGGTGTCACTCATGATTCAGACAGCAGCAACAGCAAGGTGATGGGTTTGCCCATCGGAGGGGAAAAGATGTCCTGGCATCCTGCTCCTCTTCCAGAGGAGGGGAGGAGCCCAGGGGAGGGTGAGAAGCTGAGCTGCCAGGTGATGCTGCCATCCTTTCCAGGTCATGTTTGCTTCCCACTGCTCCCACCAGAAGCTGAATTGTATCGTATTTCAGCCGTGATTTCAAACGGAACTGGTGTCCCTGACCTGGCTGTGGGGTTGTGGCAGAGGTCAGAGACTGTGCCCATGGGGGCTTGGGAGGCCGTGCAGAGCAGTGACCAATGCTCTGTCATGGGGCTGCCCATGGGATTGGCCCATAAGCATCCCTCTCCTTGCTTTTTGCTTGCCAGCCTGACAGGCAACCCAGTAGCTGCGAAGGATGAACTGGTGGACCTGTCCATCTCTCAGTGCATGGGCAAACATTATTTCTGCATCTTTTTCTAAAATACATGGGAGTGCTAAATATGCAGGGCTGCTTCTCCAGAGCCCTGGGTTGTGTGATAGTGTTTGCTCTGATATGTGGCTGCTGGAAGGAGCTGGGGACCAGCCTGCAGAGGGGAGAGACAGGCTCGCCAGGTTTGCTTTCCAGCTGGGGAAACCCCAATCTGCTGCCTCTCCCTTCCTCTTGGATAACCTTTTCATAACTCCTCTAGCTTTTTACGTTTGGGACTCCTGAAACCCCTGTGAACAGTGAATGCTCTCACCTTTGCATGCCTGGAGATCTCTGGGGACTGGGACCCACCAGCGCAGAGTTTTCAAGGAGCTGCCACCTTCCCTACTCCTCTTGTCACTACCCAGTTCACTGGCCAGAGAGGAGGCACAGGCATGCACATGTTTCAGTATGTGTCTAATTTTTAATGCATTTATTTTTAGATTGTTTTTGTGGCCCGTAGAGGATTCCACAGGAAATCCTGCAGCCATGGGATCATGAAAAGCTCAGGTTCCCGATTGTGTTACATATGTTAACAGAGATGTGATCTATACAGGGTTTTTTAAAAAGCAGCTATAAATACTTCCTCCAGCTGCACCAATATCCCCTTGTCTCTCTTCCCTCCGTGGCACCTGTTGACACTCGTGTACTGAGTTAAGATTAGCTGCTTTGTGGGGAAGGGAAGCCCTGACTCCAGAGCCATCCCTCCCTGTGCTGTCACAGTAGCATCTGGCCATATTTTGGGAGGCTGGGCTGTCAAAATTTGCACTACTCGGAAGGGCCAGCTCCACCACTGGGTTTGCTTGGCCCAGCGAGCAGCTCCCTGAGGGGAGAGACCCAGCAACCGGCCCCAGGTGATGTGGTGGCACCTTGCCATCTGAGCCCCAGGGCAAGGGCAGCCCCAGCCTCCTGGCCAGGCAGCACCCCCACTGCGAGGAGGTGGTCAGTTCTCAGCCTTGCTGCCTTCCTAAGCTCAGGCTGGCCCAGGAAGCAGAGGTGCTTGGGGACGGTGTGCACATGAGAGTTTTGTTTTGCAGCCATGTGCTGCCAAGCGCATCACTGCCCTCCAGCTGTGGAAGCAGCTGGCTCTTTTGCAGGACCGCTCCGGGCTCGCCAGAACGAGTAGCGCCTGCAGGGCTGGCCTGTGTTTGTAAAATATGGAGATAAGCATGTATGCAGCTCGGGTTCAGTTCATTGCATCCAAGCGTGGCGGAGACATTTGAGTTATTTTAGCTAGGAGAAAAGAAAATTCTCACCCATGACGGGTGGCTTTCAGTCTCCTTGCCGGCTCTGAGCATTGCGGGGGGAAGGTGTTGCATAGGGTGCCCCAGCCTGAGCTAGCGCACCCCTGGAGGAAGCGCCCACTGGGAACCTGTCCCATCCGTTATGTGATTTGTGCAGCCTCCGAGCTCAACCTCAAAACTTTATTCCATGTAGAGAAAACCTCAGTGAGGTAAAAGGGAGCTGTGCTGGGGCTTTTCTGCAAAGATGCCAGACCTGTACTGGCATCCATTGTGGACACTGCTTGGCAGAGTCCAGCTCCGAGCAGTGCCCCTGTTTTTCCCAGCCCCACATGTTGTCATTCCTGGCTGCTGGTGAGTCAATCCCTGGCCATGCTGGTTGCCTCCACAACAGCCGTGCGCTACTGCTCTGCAGAAAGCATTGGCCATCTGGGGGAGCCCGTAATGTAGCAGTTGCAGACAGTGTTCCCCTTCTGCACTGGGATGGAGCCAAGACTTTCTTAAAGGTTTGTTTATGTAGAAATTATCTGATTCATAAAGAGATATTCCCTCATTTGCCACCTTCTCCCCTAGAGAAGCAGCAACCTGTCCTGCTCTCTTGTCCCTCTCCCACCCCACGGAGTGACCCATTCCCCTCCACCAACACAACTCAACCTCAGCAGGGGCAGGACTTGGACCTGGGCTTCCCACTCCCTAGGAGAACTGGAATTGTGATGCAAATGGTTACATTCCTGCTTGTGGGAAATTGTGACAGTAAAAGCTGTTCAGACATCTTGCATCTCCTTAGCCTACTGGCTCTGGAGCAGGCTGCTGGTGGGAACTGGCAAGCATGGGATGGAGCTTGGCTTTGGGTCCCAGTGGTGCTGGTGAGTGCCATAACCCTTCACATTCCTCTGGTCCTGGGTTTGCCCAGAGAGTCTGTCCTGGAGCCAGGAGAGCCACCTGATGAAAGTTTAGCTGAACCTGAAACACAAAACATCTTGGCTTTCACAAAAGAGCACTTGCTGGCGAAAACTCACCCATCAACTGCATCATGAGACTTGGGGCCCCGATACAGGGACTAGAAGATGCTTTCAGTTCAAAGTTAAAGCAATTGGAAATCTACTCCATCACTTGGAAACTCTTCTGATCCTCGCCTACGCTTTCTTAAACTACACCTCTGAGCATGCCGCACTCCCAGGATGGCAGCTGGGTTCAGGTCACATCCCTCTTTGCCAGTGTGCAGGATTGACTGCGAGTCAAGCAAAGCCCTTATCCCCAGGTAGACCCTGCTGAGATCCTGATGTGGGTCCTGTACAAGGGTGTTTCAGATGTGTGTTACCAGCCATGGATCAGGTGTGAAGCACTGCTGTTGCTGTACCCCTGTAGGCCCAGCAGCTTGTGCAGACAGGGTGGCAGAAATCCTAGGAAAGGCTTATGATACCAGCATGGAGAAAAGCACAGAGGGAAAAGTGGGATTATGCAGGTTCAGCTGATGCCGGAGAAGGCCAAACACTGGGTCAGAAGCAGAAGACAGTAGGCTTGCAGGTGAATTTGGTTCGTTTGTGGAGATTTCAGATTCAGACCCAAAACACCGCAGTGAAGCCCATCCTGGAGGAGCTGTTGTCACACACCACGGGATGCATGAGGGCTACCCTGTTCCTCCAACTGCCTAGGGCCTCCTGGATCCGGAGAAGGTTTTGGCAGAAGGATCAAATGTAAAGGGGGTTGGGGGGGGTGGGAAGGAACAGCAGTATTTGCTTTCTTCTGCCCTGCTGCTCCCAGGCTGTCGCTTTTGTCAGGGCTCCTGACAGCCCTTTCGGCTGAAGTGCGCTCCAAAAATGTATGCTGGGGTTACACAAGACTCCGGTACCTTCGGTGACTCACACACCTTGTCCTAACATGCCGTTCCCCACAGCCGTTGTGTAACCTCACCAGGAAAGCATGCGGCGGCCAGCCCCGGGGATGGGGAGCTACAGTGGGGATGGGGAGCCATGGCCTTGGGGGGTCTCGCTTCCTGGGGAAAGGCAAACCCACTGAAGGACCATCCCATCCCTTTTGCATAGGGAGAGGAAGGACTCCTGCCCCAGTGTTGGTCCTGCAACTGGAGGGACTGCCTGGGAATTGAAAAATGTGAGATTCATTGGACTAGAAAATTTGTGGTTGGCATCCAAACCTGTGGTTTTCCTTGTTGTGTGCTTGTAGTGAAAGGTCTACTAGTGCTTGTAATGAAAGGACTCATTGGTAGGAGGGCAGGAAGGGGATATCTTCTTCCCTTGGCTGGGAAGCCTTCCTCCCACAGTGAAAGAGCCTGAGTTTTCTCTTGTTTAAAAGGGAAAAATCAGGATTTTACCCTGATTCCCCTGAATCGGGATTTTCCTGACTTCACTGGCACTGAAGGTACTGGCTGTCTCTCTGGCACAAAAGGAGGATTAGGCCTTTGAGGAGCTCCAGAAGCTTGCAGCAGAGGGGCAGGCAGGGCAAGAGGCAGCCCGCTTTGCAGCAGCAAGGGCTACAGGCACCCACGGGTAGCAGCACTGGGAGCAGGGGCGATAGTCCCAGCAGCGGGGTGGGGATGGAGCACCCCGAGGATGTCAGGATGGACAGGCCTACAGGGGCAAATGGCACATGGCTCCATCTGGTGAGAGAGGCTGTGAGAGGGAGTGTGTGTGCCTGTGTACTGGGGAGGGAGTCTGCCCCGGGCTCCTCGCAGCCGGGACCAGTCTGCCACATTTTGCCATCTCCTGGGACAGAATCCTCCATGGTGCAGAGCATGGCAGGGCCTGACGGACCAGAGGGGACCTCACACCAGCCTCACCTTCCCTCCTTATTCACAGTCCGCAGCAGCTGGAAGGACACAAGCCGCATCTGACCAGCTGTACCTTGAAATTTCATGTTGCCGTAGTTTGGTTTTTCACCCTGTCAGTATTCTGTGTTTCAAAGTTTGTGCCACAAATCAAGCCCAAACATCTCAGCCCTGCAAGGCAGCAGAGCTGCTGCAGACATGGGTACATTGGAGGAAGACTGAGCGTTGGCAAGTTGGCAGCAAACATCTGTTCCTCTGAACTAAACCTGCTGAGGAGGTTTGGACCTCATCTGCCTTGCACTAGTGACTCCTGAAGAAATCAGAGGCATTGAACAGCACGCTGCACATTCTGGTGCTGCATTGTGACTTCAGGGCCAGCTCATCAGTTGGGACAAGTCAGGGTAGCTTCACTGAAGGCAGTCCAGATGAGCAGATATTTTCCTGATATCTTGCCAGTCCTTGACTTCTGTCCAGGACTCCACACCTACCCCAGCCTACCTTCTGGTGCAAAAGTGCTGGGTTTGAATCATGCAAAGGATTCACAGGCTGGCTCATTAGCTGAACAGAAAAATAAAGTTAATGAAACTCTTCTTGTTCAGCCAAGTATCTGGTTTCCAGTGTTTAGTAGCTCTGCAGTGGAATGATAACATATTGGGGCTAACTCTTGGCTTCATGACTCCACTTTTAGACTAGTGTAAAATCACAGTAACACAAGCATCAGACTCATTATTTATGATCCAGTTATAAATGATATAATTTTTCCCCCTCAGTCCATAGCTAGAAATCACCACTTCCCACATGTGGCATATGACATGCTTTATTTTTAAAAAATAACTTCCATCTTTCTAAAGAGTAAAGGCAGTGCAAAAAGATGAATTAATGTGACCTATTATTAAGTTATGAAATGCTTATAAGCCCACAAAACCATGGAATCATTCAGCTTCCATGGGAAACAGAACAACTGAACTGAATTTCAGAGCCAGAACCTTGCCTGGTGGAAAGCAGTGGAAAGCAGAAGACACTGCCTTCAGCAGAAGTGTCTGTTCCCAACTGCGGAGTCAGTTCCCAGAAATGGCTCACCATGAAGCCCAACACTGGTGACGCTGAAGGATGCTTATGAGAAGCAAGTCAATTATTTTCCCAGATTAATAAGGCAGAAGGATCCACAAGTTGTGTTCTAATGGCTACGACCCCACGGTCACCACAAATGAGTCTGCAGGAACATGCCCTGCCTTTGCCAGCCAGCCTCATGGACTGCTTGGGCACAAGGTGTCTCCGCCGACAGGTAGTGCTGCCTGCTGTCAACACGGCCTGGCGTTTCTTACTGTAAAACCTGTTTCTGTCACTTGCATTTTGCCAGGCTCTAACCACTCGGGCTTGCCTCAGACNCCCTGCCTTTGCCAGCCAGCCTCGTGGACTGCTTGGGCACAAGGTGTCTCCGCCGACAGGTAGTGCTGCCTGCTGTCAACACGGCCTGGCGTTTCTTACTGTAAAACCTGTTTCTGTCACTTGCATTTTGCCAGGCTCTAACCACTCGGGCTTGCCTCAGACATGCCGGCTTGCTGCCGCGCTGAGATTTCGGTAAAGGTAGTTGGCAAGGGTGAGGGTAGGGGATGACGTGTTTTGTTCTTGACCTTTTGGGAAAGCTCTAGGTTGAAGAGGTAAAGAGACTCTTCCCTCCATCTCCTGCGGACAGGTGGGGAAACTCTGAGATAGGGGTAGGATGGATTAGGAGGGGCAAGTTGGGATAAGGCGCTGGGAGAGAGGAGGAGCTGGACCTCAGAGGACATGGGAAAGAAGGAGGAAAGAGGAGTCTCTTCTCCCCATTAAGACATGTCCTCTTTAATGCCTGGGATGAACAAAATATTCCCACCTGCATTTCTCCTCCACCATCAGCTGAAAACTTCTGGTCCTATGTCTCACATCAGTTGACACATTGTGGATGGTAGCCTTCCACTGTGACAAGTGCTTTGTTAGCTCCCGTTACACTTCTGCCTGGTGGCCTGGGCACTCTGGTCCTCTGCTGCTGGTCCCATCACCAAGGCACGGTAGGCCTGCTGGGGATCTCCAGTTTGTTTCCTGTGACCCAGGAGCACCCATGCAGTGGCAAGCACGTGTGCAAGCGGCTTTCAGAGAGCTGAGGTTACACAGCCGGCCACTCCAGAGTTAGGAGACGCCAAATGAAGGCTGCCTCTGCAAGTTTTTCATGTCACTGTTTCCTCAAGCCTCCCTACCCAGGCTCATCTCTGCACACAAAATGGATGATTTCCCCCTGCAGAACAATGGCTAAGCAAAAATCATGCTTGGAGAGATACCTGAAGCAGCCCTGTGCAAGCCCTAAAACAGTTCAACTGCTGAGCTTAGGGGAAATGAGCCCACTCCATTGGCTAATGCATTTATATTGCTCCTGGTAGAGGTACCTGCTCTAACCCAGCTAATCACACAGCACAGCCGTGCATCGTCAGCATATCCTGGCAAACAGCTCTGAGATTTTCCTTTCTCTGTGCTGGCCAGAGTGTCAGCTCCATGCTGCCTTTGCAGCTGATTGCACAAACTTCCCTTGGACTTTAGCATCTGGGAGTTCTGCAGTCCCTGTCGTGCTCAGCTTTGCAGGCTGCAGTCCCCAGGAGAGACGCCTTCCCCCTCAACTCCCCCGCCTCGCCACCTCCGGCAGCAAAGCAAAGGGGATTCCTCTCCCACGCACAGCTCCGTGCCCCTGGAGCAGGTCCTGTATGCGGAGGCCTCTGGAAAGGCAGCATGCAGTCCTGTAATTAAAGCCTGGATCCTAATGTGCAAGTACAAAGAGGCCACATGCCAGCTGATTTACTTTGTAGCTTGAATAGCATTTCTTTAATGTAGGTGGGTTGGGTTTTTTGTTGGGTTTTTTTTTGTGAGCGTGCGAGAAACATAAACAGGACTTCATCTTTTATGCATTTTCTTGTACCTTCCAGACCCAGAGCTCCTCTCCATCATTTGACAACGTTCCTTGTTTTGAAAGACGCATTTACTGGAAAAAAGATACAAGGGTATTTTCATTGCAGTACATCATATTCACATACCTAAGGTATTAAAAGCAATACAGCTGAACCCCAAACCAAAGCAGTACTTTAAAAAATAGTATTAATATTTTCCCTAAGTGTTAGAGAACACGATAAATCCTACTCTGTTATACATTACAGCTTCCATGGATTCCCAACGGAAGCCTGTGTCACACTTACAGACACCAGGAGTGTCTGTTATGAAGGGAGCAGAATGTGGTTTCCTGTTATATGTATGCTCACACACAGGGATATAAATATACACATATGTGTGTGTGTGTGTGTGTGTATAGATGCTTACACAGCATTCGTCAGTGCTGCCGAGGTGCATTGGCTGTGTCTGCCCCATGCTGCTATCTGCTGAGGACAGAGTGCATTTCCTAAGCCCTCTCCCAGTTTGCACTGGGTCTTTCCAGAGAAGCCCTGAGAGATATCCTGAAGGGATCCCGAAGGCACAACACCATGGAGGGGGCTAGAGGACATGGCAGTGGATGGCAAATACAGAGCAAATGTAGCCCTGTGGAAACAACACATTTTCCTCTAATGGGCAGCCCCATTAAAGGAGCCCTTTAATGTCCTCCAAACATCCCTGCCCAACTCATTGCTGTCAGACTTCAGTCCCAGGTGAGTCCAGGCTTGGTCTCAGGTGGCTGCGGGTGATGCTTCAGACCTTCAGCAATGTCCCCTGAGGACAAGAGCCCTAGCAGGTCATCTGCCTCACAAAAGGAGGCGGAATGATTTTCTTCATCTTAAAGAGTGTCCTAGAGGCTCATATTCACAATAACCAACTGCAATATTCACTGAAGCCAGGTAGTATTAGGAAAAAAGAACTCAAGCCACCAAGGATCACAGCCAGCGTGGGACCTAACGTGGCCTGTCAATTCACTGCTCCTTATGACAGGAGTGGATTTACTCAAAAGGAAAATTCTCCTAGGGTTAGTGTCTGCATGATTTTCCAGCCGCTAGCTCTTTCCCCATCCCTCAGATCCATGCGCTTTCCCAGTCTATCAGCTATTCCTTCATGAAACACATGTGTGCTCCCTTCCTTCCCTCCACCCAGAAGCCTCCCGCAGCCCACCCAGCCCCGGCCCCTCCGACGCCATCCTTCTCTTCCCCTCTGAGGGCAAGGCAGCAGGAAAGCACGGCTCCCATCTCCCTGCTTACTGGGGTTCCAACCATTTCATCTGCTAACATAGATGCACAAAGGGGCTTTCAGCAAGAGCTGTTTGAAAAATAGGAGCAAGCATTTACTCAGTATATAAAAATCTGCAAAGTCCTCTCCATTCTGCTGGCTTCCAGAGGGAGGAATCTTTCCTTTGTTCAACAAGTCTTAGAAATTAAAAATTATTGGTGACTTTTTCATGGGTGTTTTGGTTCTCCCTTCCTTTTTTCCACCTTGCTACTGTAAAAAAGGGTAAAAATAAAAGGTTCCTAAAGCATTCAAAGTCACACCCTCACATTTCTCTCCAGTATTATCTTGCTTTCCGAAATCAGACGGAAAAGTCTATCATATTTGTGAAAGTTTTAAAACAAATTTAAAGGGCTGACTCCTCAAAGTTCAGGTGGCTCAAGCTTCAGTAGCCACCAAAGAAAGTAAAACCAGAACCAACAGAAAATAAGAAAATCCTTTTATGGGCAGAAAATGTTAATGGGAGAAACTTTAAAGGTGTTAATAGTACCAATGCCATATTCGGCATCTCCTATAAATGGGGAAGGGAATGTTACTGTTGGCAACCTTAGGCAATGACGGGAAGTATTTATTAGCTCAATGGGATCCTATGTTTGCAAGCGTAAATCCTGCCAGCAAAATTCATCACTCCGTTGCCAGACTAGCAGAGGCCAGGGAGAAGGTAGGTGGTGAAGCGGGCATTCAATGAGGGCAGGGGAGAGGGGCAGAGCCCCCCGAAAACAGCACTCCCCAGGCAAGAGGGTCCCTGGAGCTCCCCACCTGCCCTGCTCCCAGCAGCTCGTGGCTGCAGCCGCTCCGATGGTATTTTTATGAATAGTGAAAGGAGACTTTGGTCCAACAAGTCCCAGGGGAAGTACCAGGCTAAAAAAGGGAAGGGCAAAAGGGAAGAAAAGCAATGAATGGTAAAAAGTGCAATATAGTTGTAGTTAGATGTTTGTCTGTAAATCATGTGACGCTGTGTAATGTGTGAGAAGAAAATCGATGCAAGCTATTCAAAGGGAAACTCCACACAGAGAAAACTCTTCAGCTTTACTCCGCAGGCTGAATTTTCTCCACGGAGAATACCTGCAGCATGCATAGACTTCACTGCCAAAAGGGACTATTCATTTATTAGGTTTATGTAGCGCCGAGCACTTCAAGCAAGTCATACAGAGCTCTGTGATTCACACAGACCACAGACCTAATCCGAAAACGTTTACTGTCATCAGTGAAAAAAAGGCTAAGATGTGACTGGCAGTCTTGGCCAGAAAGAAGCAGAACCGGTGCCCTGACTATTTTGGGATGAAGCTGTCCTGTTCCTCCAAAGCCTGAGCTGGGAGAACGTCTTCCTTGCCGGGGAGCGCTGGCCAGGCTCACCGCAGGGGCACCTGGGGGAACTTGGCCCTCACCAGCGACTTCAGATACTCGATCACGTAAATACAGACAGATAAAGGATTTGAGTTTATAATCTGTGTGTGTGTGAAATTATGATAGTCCTAATTCCTGATTTTTGTTTCAATATTAAAATATTCCTTCTAATTCATTTTGTTCTTCTATGCATCTTAAAAACTGTGCTGTGCTTAGATGATAAAACATCTTGCCAAAAGTGTTTTTATGTTCTCATGTGAGGTGAATTCTAATCAGGATTGGGGTAATAGCACTAATGTGATATTTTTCCAATTCAACTTGAAGATGTTGACCTCCTAGCAGATATTTTCAAATCAGCAGCTCATCTTTTCCTACAAAACAAGCCCAAATACGTGATGTATGTGTCGTCTCCTTGATATTCTGAAAAAATGAAAAAAAGAAAAGTGATGATCTTTCTTACTACACACCTACAGCAGCAGTAGTAAGTATGCAGCTGTTTCTTTATCTCCTGGGTTGCTGTAATTGTTTGAGGAGAATGGAAGGCAAAAGTTGGTTTAGCACTAGAAGAGCAAAGCTGCTGTGAAGCACCATGCTGGGGACCATACACAAACCCGCCTGTGCCATGCATCCCTCTGGCTGTCTTCTTTAAATACTTTTTCTAAATCATCCACGCATTTAAAAAAGATCCTTTGCAGCCATAGTACTAGGTTGTGATACAGAAACTCAAGATAAACATGTAAATTAAATATTTCTTCCCATGCTTTTGCAAAGGTTGCTTATGACTGTAGAGTTAATTCAGTGTTCAAAAACCCCTTTTTCAGTAGACCATATAACACGGCTGGCTTTGTCAAGCTGATTATCACGGATGTCTTCAAGGCATAAGCACAGAACTACAGCTGCGCATGATCGCCAGTAACTTCTGGGCAGTGAGGAAGGCCCAAAGGAAAGCAGATGTTGGGAAAGCTTTTGGAAAAGGTAGGGAGAAAGATCTAAGTATTTATAGGCCTGCCTCCTGACATGAATTCCAGCAGTATAATGGAATGACTCATACGTATCTAGATTAACAAAGAATTAAGGGAGGGAAATATAATTAATGCCAATCAACAGGAGTTTATGGGAAGAGACCCTTTCAAACTGACTTGTTATCTTTCACCAAGGAGATTGCAAGATTGAGTGATAAATGTAACAAAGCTAATGTAAAACACCTGGACTTCTCTAAGACCTTCAACTTGTTGCAGCAGGACATGTTGATTAAGAAATCGGAACAATACAAACCCAACATGACACATATCAAATGGTTGTCGAACTAATCATGCCTTAAACACCACCGTGGTGACCCTGGAAAGGTGCTCGGGGCACTGCTGGCAGCAGGCACTGCTCCCTGGGTGCCACCCTGCAACATTTGGCTCCATGTTCCCCTCCAACCAGGTATCAAGGCCCCAGTCCTTGCACCCCTTCCCTTTGCTCACTGGCAGACCCCAGTAATTGGCTGGTTTTTCTCCGAGTTGTTTATCTTCCCTCTAGCCCTTTCCCACCCTGGGACTGCCTGTGCATTGGGTGAATTTTCAAGGTGGCAACTACTTACAAACGATTTTTTAATGGCAGACAAATGCAGTATGGTCCTGTAACCCTGCACAATGAGTTCTTCATCTGCACCAATTGATATTTTATCAATGACTGTAAAGAAACAGAGAGGATTACTGATCAGCTTTGCAGATGACACCAAGATGGAGAGAAGAGGTGGAAATTAAAGGATGTGTCACTGGTGCGGAGCAAACCAGTTTGCAAAACTGCGTTCAGGTGAACGACACACGTTTGAGTACAACCAAAATTAAAAATCATACTTGTACGAACAATAAAGCATGCTCTCAAGATAGGAGATAATGCATGTGGAGGGGAAGGGTCAGAGATACTGAAAAGGGCACATCAGCTGAACCAGAGTTTCCAGAATTCAGAGTTTCTGTATCTGAGAGGGCTAGAGGGGTTCTTTGGCTGTGGCATCATCAAAATAAGTTATATCACGTCTGTATTTGGGTTTTGTATTATTACAGCTGGAATACCGTGTTCACATCTGGCATTCGCAGCACAAACAGATTGATAACATGGAGATGAATCAGAGAAAATGTGCATGCTAGTGCTCACAAATTGGAATAGGATGGTTTTTTGGTCACAGACCCCAAGATTTCAATCTCTCTAGTCTCTTAAAGAGATGGCTGAGGGATCAGCTGAGTCCTGGGTAGGAGTACAATTCTGATCATCCACCATACAAACAAAGCAGAGATTCAGTAGCTGGAAGGTGTCATTAGGCACATCCACAGCAGAAGCAAAGGTTTCTAATGGTGAGGGGGAACACTCACATGGACAGTTTTCCTGGACAAGGATTCCTTGCCTCTGGCAATATTCAAATCAAGATTAACCTTTTTTTTCCTGAAAGATATGTTCTAAGTAAAACAGAAGTTACTTCACAGAAATCCACACAGAGGGACTTTAGGGCTTGGTTTTGCCAATGCGTTGGAGATTGCATGAGGAAGAACCTGGACCTTCATCTGAGGTGCCTTCAGAGACCACTGGGGCGCAGCCTGAGCTTAGACCTGAACGCACACAAACTAGTGTGGGCTTACAAGTGGTTTCAGTGTACACTGAGCTGTCTGTGTAGACACAGTTGGAGGTCTCTGGAGAATAAAAGACCCTTCTCAGAGAAGCGCAGGGAAGGGTATAGCCAACGGGGATGGTGGCTGAGAGGCTCCGGTGGCTGAAGATGCAAACGGTTATTACAGGTGGGAACTGCAGGTTGGACGCTAGATGCTCTCTGGAGTTGGAGACAGAGAAGGAAGCTCTGTCAAACAACTCCTTGGCAAGTCTCTTCAAGCAAAACCCAGCTCTTGGGGCTTATTGTGGGCCCTGGGAATTTCAGCCGAGCTGCATAGTTTCCATTAGCCTGTCGACAATTTTAGATGTTCCTTTTTGAACAAGCGTGGGCTATACCATTTTTAGATAACCTGTGCCCAAAAGCCCTGGAATTTATCACACTGCTACAAAACAATTACTTCCCCCTAATGCTCGGGCACACCAATTATTAATCTGCACTTGAAAACGTTCCGTGTGCCAGAATCATCTATTCTTTTCCCATCATTGTGAATGGAGTCTTTGATTCAGTATCAACCACACAGGAAATGGCGTAGGAGGAACAGTAACATGCCTGACTCAGATGGCAAAGCATCCGAAAGGATTTATGTTTAAGACACAGCTCTGCTGGGGTCATGCACTAGTAGGAATGGAAGAGGCTTGTTATAAAACACCTATTTTAGCTTCAAACATACAGAGTCAAATTCAGAGCCAGCATCACCACCAGCTCACTACTCGTCCTTTGCATTTCCTTTGTAACCCACAAGGCGTCAGGTTTATGGAGAGCTAAGGAGGTATTTCCAATTCTCTCACTTTTCTAAACACTGACCTTGTGCCAACCCATAAGAGCAATGCTCTCACCCATCTCGCCGAAGCAGTGCGATTCTGTCCCAGAGCCTATGATCCGTACAGGCGTTTGCGTCAAATGATGGAGAAAGTAGTGCAGTTCAGGCACTTGATAGTGATCCCATCAAGAAGGTTCACGTCTCATGCACCTTGCCATAGGGCTCTGCAAGCAAATCACAGCGTGCTTGGCCTTACAGGTAAGGAATTAAATGAGGCGTGCAGTCCAGGAACCACCACTGCTTGCTCCTGTTTTCTCACAGTTGCAGCCCAGTGCCTGAACCTCTCCGATACCTGAGGAATGCAGAGCAATTGCACTGTGACGGTCACTCTGCTGTCCCCAGGGACTTGCTCTTCTGTAAGAAAAGCTGAGTTTGGAAGTTAAATGGGCACGGACCAAAGAAAGAAGTCAACACCCACAAAATCTTATCCCACCTTTCAGATCTCATTCTCTGCTGGAAATGAAGTCAGGGAGGAAGACCTTTTCTCTTTCCATTGCTTTCTCTGCTGTCAAAACCACATTTCACCCTGGCCTTGCAGTGGATTGCACTTGGGCCTCATTATAATAGAGCACGGACTATTGATTCAGGTTGCAGACAGTAATCAGTCCTTTTCTATCAATAGCTTTGCCACTGCCATTTTCAAAATCACACACTTCTTCCTACCATAGAACACTGTTATGTATTCTTTGTAAGTTAACATTTTAAAAAACAAATACAAATAATGATTTCAAACAAAAGTAATTATTTTAGTTTTAAAGGCAACACTGATGATGAAACAGCCCTAGAAATCTTCCACTGCATGGGATTATCTCAGAATTTCTGTATGAAAAAAACCAATAAGGTGTTGGAAAAACAATGAATAATACTGCTTAAACCCCCGTGGATGTAACTCATTTTAAAATGTGTTTTGTAAAGGCTTAAAGAAACACCAAAAAGTCGCATCAGGGCTAACAATTATCAGTCTAAACTGATACTTTTGTATAAACTACAATGCTTTAATATTTGGGCAGATTCCCATCTGGTGTATACTGTCATAGCTGCAATGCACAACGAGGCAGCTATTACAATTACATTAGCTGATTCTCTACTTGCCTCTACCAACTGATGTCTTTCAGTCCCCAGCCTTTAAAGTGAGGTGAGAGGAACAGAAATTACTCAGCCAGTTCTGCATTTGCAATCCTTCTTCCAGAACTAAGACTCAAAACCCGTGTATTCAAATACATTTAAATAAATCCTTATGTTTTGTCCAGCGGTTGTAATCAGTTCCATCATTTTTTTGCTCTGATTGCAAACGCTGTTAAAGTTTCAGTCTACTCTTGTCTGTGCGGTGTAAAGAGATTCTTAGTGTGACTTTTAATGTCCAGAAAAAAAAAAACCTCAATTCTTCACCACAATGACGTTTTTTGTATCATACTGTTTTCTTTTGTTTTCTCTGTGTGGTGATAGCCAAAAACGTGACATAAAAAAGGCACCTTAACTAGCAGATCTGCTTCCTGTGTCTTTGAGTCATATTCTCCAACTCTACTGGCAAAAACAAGTTTTTACAACTGTTAGCACTGTAGCCAGTACAGCTCAAAGCACAAGTTGCAGCCTATTCTGGATAACATACAAACACTGTCATCTAAGTCCCACTTACGAAATCACTGTCACTATCACTAGCGATAGTACTAGAACCAGAAAGCACTGTTTGATTATCAGACTTTCTGCGTTTTCAGAGCCTTTAGATAGGGAAAATATCACCTTCTGATTTGTGAATGCAGCTTAAGCAGTACCTGATAATATACGCAATATTTATAGACAACAAAGAAATAGGAAACCGATGCAATCAGTTTTTTGACTATGGCCCAATTTCTAAGAAGAAAATGAATACACTGAAATTAACTCTTCTGTTTAAATGGGAGAAACAGAATATAGCAACAATGAAATATAAAAGAAAGTAGCTGCTATGCAGTTTCTCATTCCCTGTGCAAGTTTTGCTACATGGAAAAAACAGCACCAATCAATGTTGCTGTTTATTGGCAATAAAAGAGCAAAATCAGCCACTGTTACTTTTGTGGTCTTAAGCATTTTCTTCAAGTTTTTATTTCAAAATCACTTTACCAATCAGAAACATGACTCCGAAAGACATAAACATTCCTTCCCCCGCAACTCCCCTTCACTCTGCATCCTTGCCTTTTTACTTGGACTGCGAGTATTAAACGTGGGGTTTATTGAGGGAGAAAGCAGAATTCCTATTGCATCAACAGGGCTAGGATTTTCACCTAACTATCCACTACTGTATAGTTCAGATTTTATCGGAGTGACTACTGTGGAATGGCAATGCAAGTACACATAACACAATGCTTAGCTTACTTTATAGCTCTTCATGCCTGTGCTCAGAACTTCCACAGATCTCAGTTTTGCCGAGGCTCTGGACAGGTAAGCCCGTAGGTGTGAACAGCACAACTGAGCTCAACGTGCTGCTCACACTCTGCGAATCGCTCNATCCACTACTGTATAGTTCAGATTTTATCGGAGTGACTACTGTGGAATGGCAATGCAAGTACACA
>VZSC01009646.1:0-58814 GCA_013398225.1 Steatornis caripensis
GCAGGGAGGGAGGGAGGTGCTGGCTCGCCTGCCTGCTCCTCGGTCCGGCGGTTCCGCGGCGCTGCCTGAGGAGCAGAGCCGCCGCCGAAGGAAATGGGGAGGCGGCGCTGAGCGGGCTGCCTCTGCGGGGTCGGCAGCCGGGGGCAGCGGCGCGGCGGGCGAGCAATGCCCCTCACTTTTCTGCTTGCGCTGCCCTTCCTCCTCCTCCTCTTCCTCCTTCTCCCGGCTTTGAAGCTTTTGTTTTCCCCGGCCACTGCGATGGCAGGAAACTTCCCGGAGAGATGGGCTCAGGCCGGGCTTGCGCTGCGCTGGGCTCCGCAGGGCACCGCCGCGCCGTGAGGTGAGGCGAGGCGAGGGCAGGCGCTGCGCCGCGGCCGGCGGCAGTTCCGCGGGGCCGGGCCCGCCCCTGCCCCTCATGCCGGGGGGGCGGCGGTCTGGGCGGCGGGAGCGGGTAGAGTTACAGCGGGGACCGCCGAGAGCCCCGCACGGTTACGCCGCTTCCTCCAGCCGGCGGTCCCACGGCCAGGAGGGCGCTCCAGCCGCACGGGAACCCGCGGGCGTCCTGCCGCGTCCCGCGGCCGTGCCCACGGGCTCAGCCTGGTTCGGGGATCGGCGCCCGGAGGAGGCTGCATGGGCCCAGGGCGGCCAGGCGCCCCCTTTCCGGGCTGCGCCGCGGGAGCCGTTGGCGGGCAACGGGCAACGGTCCGCGGCGGCTGTGGGGAGGCAGCGGGCGGGCGCTTCCCCGGGGTGGGGCAGAGCAGGGCCCGGGCTCGGGAGCGCTGCCGGCCCCGGGTGGGCGCGCTCGGCCGCGTCCTGTGGCCGTGCTGGCAGCCGCGGCTGCCCGTCGGGCCGCGGGCCGCCTGTGGAGGGCTTCCTGCGGTGGCGGCGGCTGCGGAGGCGGCGTGTGGGGGCCGCGCTTCCGGCTTCGGTTTGGTCCCGACGAGTTGTCCTCGCTCTTCGGAGCCTTCCAGCTGGTGCCGCCGCGCAGGTTGCCGAGGGGTAGAGGCGCCCCTTCCTCCCTGAGGCGGGACACTTCGCTAGGGCCACGGCGGGGGGCTGGCTGCTGGCTGTCACCTGCTCTTCAGACTCTTGGTTGTGTAAAACTCCTGAGCAGGGAGAAGCTGCCGGTGTCTGGCACGATGTACGTATCGCTCCTGATGTGGGGAGTCGCTCCTGGAAAAGAAAGAAGTGCCTCACTTAAGAAAACGAAAAGCAGTCGGTATTTTTTTAAAAGAGTATGTAATTTCTGTGCGGGTGTTCCACACGGTTTTCTTCATACTTGAATTTTAAAACAAAGATGATCCAGTGCGGGATAATACATACAACAAAGCATACTGTAAAGTTTTCCTTGTAAACGGGTGAAAACGCTTTTCCTAGAAAACAATGGATCTTCATAAAGACACAGGTAACGTACACAGTTTAAATGGTCAGAGCTAGGTACAGCTGGCAAGTTAGATTCATGCCCAAGAGGACTGTTAAATTGTTTATAGTTGCTGAAAACATGAATGCTTAAACAGCGGCAAAAGGGCTTTGCACAATGCGTTTTCTGTGGGACATCTTATATGTACTGACATCAGAGCAAAGGTGGCAGCGGCATCGGATTATGAAAAGGACAGTTTAAATAGACCATTTCTAGATATCTGAAATTGTAAAGAGATTTCAACGGGTATTGATAACACAGAATAGCCTTGTATTGTCAGTTCTCAAATGGGTTTTTGCAGTTGTTTTTGTGCAGTTAGCTATTGTGAAAATGTATTTGCTAACATTGCTGTAGCTACGTTTCCAGGATAACATAATAGATTCACTAGTAATTACATTTTTAGTCTACAGAAGCAGATTTGGTAATGACTAGTAATTAGAAGAATAATTATTTCTGAATAACTTTCATTTGAAATATTTGCTGCCAAATGATCAGCCCTCAGAAACTCAGCTTCTTATGCTATTTTGCATGACTCATTCATTTGAGAGAGGCCTTACTGTAAGAGTGTATGTTAAATGTATAGAACTTTTTTTCTTTTAACTGAGAAAAGAAATGAGACTGTGAATATTAGTAGATGATACGCAAGGTCTTTCTGTTCAGAGGAAATAGGAAGAGCCAAGATAAGCTCTACTGATTTCTAATTTTCTCCTTGCATTCTGCCATGTGTGGATGACTTTTGTCAGATGGTGCTGGTCAGGCTGTGCTTGGATACTTCATTGCATGTGCCGCCTTTGTAGCCTGCCTCTAAGAATAATTAGCAGACAAAGCCTGGAGAGGCTATCACCGCTTCTCTACCAGTTACTTAAATGTACCCAAGACCGTTCTCTCTGGTTCAGAAGCCAACTGGCACAGATTAGCCATTATCAAAGCTGCTAAACTCTCCTGTCTTCCAGAATGGGATAGCTGAAGACAAGCTGCTAGTTGGTACTGGCTCCTAGCCTGTATTAAATCCGAAATCATGCCCAAGAATTGCATGGGAGAGCTGTAACTGGCCTGGGTTAGAAGGGTGCTGTGCCAGTCTGTAGCATTTCAGCAGTCTTTGTGACTGGGTGGGTTCCATTTCCTGGGAATGGTTCCTGGCACTGCTGGATTTACTAGTGTGGACATAGTCTATTGGTAGCGCTGTAAGTAGCCTTTCTTAACTCTGTGCGCATAGTGACCTCATTTCCCTGCATTGAGGGTCTTGGGCACTATAAAATGCTGCTTTTCATAATCAGCTGCTTAGAACTATTGGGGATGCTTTTTTCTGCCCTTGTGCGGGTGGGTGAAGAGGGAGTGGGTGAAAGCTTGGTGGCTTCCCACTTGCCCGTAAGGGAGGGGTAAACAGGATCAGCAAAAGGCGTACATAACTTGTTCTGCTTGTTTGGGAATACTCTCAGAGCAGTGCATGTCCATAAGCGATCCTAATGGCTAGGTGTGAACACATCCGTGGCCTGTGTTCTCATGCTGTTTTGCTACTTTCCAAATTGTTTTGCTATAAGGAGCAAGCTGGGCAGAGCAAGTATGGGTTTTTCTAAATGCTCTGAAGATGTACTTCTAGATGCCTGGAGAGATCACTAGCCTATTAAAATTACTACACTAGATGTTTTCAATAAATCATTGTGGACTCTTGTCATGCTTGCTGTCTTTTTTTTGTCACTGAAGTTATGAACAAAGCCTGTGTTCTTCACAACATTCTGTAAGTGTGTGTTTTGGTTCACGTTTGTGCAGTATCTCACTGTTTGGTTCAATAATGAAACAATGTGTGTGCATTGTCTTTCATGCTATGCTTGTTTTTTGTGTATTGGTATGTGTAGTTAATGTGACATAATAGTCTCATAAATAAATTTCAAAGCAATTCTAAAGGATATCAGACTTAATTGTTACAAATGAAGAAAGTGAGGCAAGAAGTGGTGTAACTAGTTATCTAAGGAATCTGTAGGATCCAGAAGTAGAATCTCAGATCGAAAATTGATCTGTCAGGTCACACTGCCTCTCATAGACATTCTTTAATACAACAGTGTATTTTTTTCTCTGTATTTGCTGGCAGCTGTTATTTTGCTAACCTAGCTAGTAGCACAGTGTGAACTTAGGTAGGAAAATTGTTTAGTCACCTCCTTTCCAGTTGAGGATAATGCTTAGATACTTACCTAAACCCTGTGTATGTGATGGGACTTAGTAAATGCTTTAAATTACTTTTCCGAACTGACAGCGTGTCTCAGTGAAATTCCAGTCCATTTCATTTGAATGAAACCTCGTAAAATGCAAATCTTAACATTGAGACATTTCAACATGTACTGTAGGACAAAGGTGAGCTATCCTTTTCTTCTGATTCAGTAAGATATTTACCCTTAGGGATATGTTCAAGTGTCTGAGGCATCCCACTGGTTTGAATGGCACTTAGAGAAATCTCTTGCATAAGGGCAACCTAATTTACCTCAATCTAGATGTATATTATACACAAGCTGTGTTTAAAAGAATATTGTTAAGACCACATAAGCACAGGAGTGTTTGGAAATTTAAAGCTTTGAAGTGGTGATGCGGCCTTTGGGACCTGTGCTTTATACTATCTAGGATCCATTTTTTTTCAGAGCACTTAGTATCTCAAATTGGACAAGGAAAATTAGTGGATGGTTATGATTTTTGTATCTTTTCCTTGATTTTCTCCTCCTTGGAGTTACTAAAGCAAGGTTTGAATTGTGTTTATTGACTATTACATGGTGACACACAGTAATTGTGAAGAATGTGAGGTTTTGAACAGTTGTTCATCTTGGTGAGCACTAGGCCTTCTAAAGGAAGCTGGATTCTGTGTGGATAAGTAGTATTTAGTCATGTAGTTAAAGCCTGTGTCATAGTGTTTGATTACAGCTCTAGAACTGCTACGTCTCAAGTCTTCAGAGCTTGACTTTCTAACCTTAATAGCATGAATTTTTAAACATAGTTCTTGGGTCTGCGATTTTCCCAGTGCGTTTTTTATCGCTAAAGCAAATGGAAGCAAATGGAGTATTTTTTACCGGGATATCTTTGATCGCTTTGTATGTCTTTAGCAGAGTTAGAACCTTGAAATGCCAGTTCAAACTGTAACTGTCTGAACTGTAGCAGCAGGTCGTGATCCATACGTGGATTGACAATGAAGGGAAATAGCATGCTTCATACATGGATTATGAAGTGACCTGTATTACCTCATAATTTTTATGTAATATGATATAGCTGACTTAAGGAGGATGATGAAATTCAGGGCTTAGTTTCCATTCTGTTGTCCGCAGGGCAGTGCTGTCTGGTGACTTTACTGTTGTTTTCCCTGCAATATTTTACTCTTGCTGACCTGTTTCTTCTGGGCCATCTTGTTGCCCAGCTGCTCTCTGTGTTTTTCTGCCAGATCATTCTCTTGGTTGATTTCATATATAATTTCTAGTTGCTAGTCACTTTAGTTGGCCAGTTAGAATATTTTATCCTAATCTAGTTTGTGGCCCTCTGGTTGCATGGGTCAGGTCAGGTGGCCAAGCAGATCAGGTCAAGAAAGCAAAGGGGGAAACAGGCTTTCAGATCCAGCACTCAGATTTAGCAGGCTGTGGTGAAGTAATAATTGCTGTCATTGCCTAAGTGAGCTGAGGCTGGAGCACAGAACTACAGAATAATTGAGACTGGAGGAGACCTCTGGAGGCCTTAAAACTCTGCTCAGCAATGAGCCAGAGTGAAAGTTAGATGAGGTTGCTCAGGATTATGTCCACTTGAATTCTGAGTATCCCCAAGGATGGAGATTTTGCAGCCTCTGTGAGTAACCTGTTCCAGTGCTTGACCACTGTCACTATGATTTTTTTTCCCCTACAGTCTAATTGAAGTTTTGTCCCTCCTCCTTTGCTGTTAACCTCCAAGAACGATCTGGTTCTTGTGCTCATTTAAAACAAGAAGATTTTTTGGAGATGCTTAATAACACACTTTCTGTCAGGAATATGTATAACTTCTGCCAAACACAAAACCCAATCCTATTCCAGCCAGTCTTGCAGACCTTATCAATACCATGCTGATCTATCAGTGGAATTACTTTTTTTTTTTTTAATGTAGGCAAAATAAAAATCTGTTGGTAGCCTTGCTTTTTGAAACAGATGAGATGTTTTAAATTTCTCCTTTCTTTCTCCCACATGATTATGCATTGTATTTTCCAGCAGGTGCCTGCCTCATTATGTGCAGTGAATGGAGGATGATGCTTTAGGAGGTAAATCTAAGTCTTCAATCTGAGCTTCTGAAAGCTAGCTATCTAGTCCTGTGATTTTTTTTTTTTCAACCTCATTAGGTGTATGGATGCCTGTATAGCAAATTTAAACCCACTGACAATAGGCTGCCTATCAGGGATCCATTAGAAATAATCTGTAGAGGACTGTGGTGATGCTGAGGTAGTCTCAGCTAGCCTTCCAGGCACTTTTACAGTCAGTGGAGAAAAATAAGAAAGTGTTTGATCTCACCTATGGCTGAATTACTTGCTCAGTGTCTCTCGGCTTTGTATCCTGAGAGTCTCAATGGCTCTTCTAGCCTTGCTTTCCAGCTTTTAGGATGGCTGCATTTAGGCAAGGTTAATCCTTCGTGAGCACCTTTGCAGTCCTTTATTTTCTTGTTGTTATTCGATATATGGTCACACGCCTTATTTACAACCCATTCTGGATGCTTAATAATTAACTTTAATGTGTGTTTCTTCTGTGGTAGTGTTCATCCCTGTAATATCTTCAGGCACATTAAATCGTCTTTATTACCTCACCATCTTGTGCCAGATACCGTCTCATTTTAAAAACAGGAAAGAGAGAAAAAAGTCATAGGAAAAAGCTCACAAACGAGGTGTTCAGTTTGGGTTGCTTTGAGCACAAAGGAAAAACTTTGCAGCAAAGGGGGAGAAAAAGCATGTATTTTTAATGCAAATTGCAAAATAATAATTCTGTCTTTCTAAAGCTGTCTTAGGTAGAACTTCAAAACCGGATACTACTTAGAAATTGTTATTGCTACAAGTTTTCTGCATCAGTATTGTAATTTACAAAATTATCCCTTTCAAATGGTTGTGCGAGGTTCATCGTGTATAATGATGGAAATGAGAGTATGATCTTACGAAAAACAGAGACGATTTTTTTTGTCAGAGACTTGAAAAGCAATTTGAAAACACATGATATTATATGTTGATTAAATTCTTATCTTCAGTAGATAGTACTCCAACAAGCCTTTTACTGCTTCATCATTTTGATTTAGACTCTTCTGTCAGTTGCCACTTATGAATTTTCTCTAGACATTTTTCTGGAGTCTTACATGATATTTGTGGATGTGTTTAGAAATACATGCACATAGTGTATTTGTGATATTTTGATCCCTCTATCGCTAACTGTATGTGTATATGCTTTTGCATATATAAACTCCAAAGTGCAGATAATGATTTCAAACGGTATTTGTATCCAAATATCCTGTGCTTCCTTTTAGTACCAAAATGATTTTAAAAAACAAAGTAAAAAATCTCCAAATCAAAATCCAAACTTCCCATATCTAGCCAACGATATGCTGTGAAACATGGAAGGAATACATGTGTTATGTTTGTGCTTCAGTTTTCTCAAAAATGCACACATGCACACTGGTACGCCAGACCTTTGTGTGCTTGTATTGAGTGCTCTGGAAAAAAGTTATATATGGCCTGGAGGGGAACTACCTGTGTATTTTTGGAGCAAAATCAACTGAGCAGCAGTGGGGCCTCCCACCTCTTGCCTTATTTCTGATTTGAAGGGTTCATGAGTTGGTAGAGCTGAGAAGTTAATTCCATCCTTCACACTACTGAATTCATTCAGCATGTCTGCTCAGGCTCCAAGTGTGTCATTTATGATAAGGAGGTGACATTTGAAAGAAATTTGGCAGTATTTAATACTGACTCATACAGGCATATTCAGAATATTTATAACAGGGAGAGGTTGTACTATGCTTTACTGGTGTCTGGACATCTACATCTGCTGTAAGAAATTTCTGTTGTGTTTATTATGAGGATAGAGAAGGGGCTGAGTGTTTGCTGACTGAAGTTAAGAGCCTTTGCCCTCCTCATTCCCTTCATTATTATAAGATAAGAAGGCAAGTTCTGACTGCATCTTTTCTGGAAGTACCAAATCAAAGCATGAAATCTCAGGTAATAGCACTTCTGCTGTTAAACTGCTAGATCCAAATGAACTGGATTAAATGTGTGTTCTCAAGGCCATGACAAATGACAGACTTGAAAAAAGCATCTCCACGGTACGCTGGCAATATGGTGATACACTTGGAGCTATTATCAGCAAGCTGAAAATGTAATAGTTCCCTGTTCTCTCTCATTTCCCCACTGTTTTCAAAGTCTATCCCTGTTCCTGGATGTGCAGCTATTTGAATAATTAATCAGATTCTTCATTTCTTAATGACAATGTAAATGAATATGAATTTAGGCATTGGCTCAGGGACTGATCAGTCACTTCAGTGGTCTTCCAAGATTTTGCACTTCTGAAACAATGAGGAAGATGAATGACCTCGATTCCATTATGGTGTTTTGTGGCTCCTGGCAAACTCCAGAGCACACTGAGGATCCCAGCATCCTAACTCCAGGAAGGGGCGGCCTGGTGAATCACTCCTGGAGTAGGCTGATGTCAGCAGTTGGCAGGGCAATTTCTGTAGTTTTCTGAAATTACAGAATTGTGGAATGCACCTGTTAAGCATTGTGCAGCTCTTACATAGAAGCATACATCTGAATCAGTTGTTCAGGCAGTACAGATGGATGCAGACTGATGTTGGTACATAGAGGTATGGAGTTCATATACAGTACTGTTAAGAAACAAGATAATTAAAATAGATACCTGAAATGGTTTAGATGAATTTGCTTTCCAGAAGTGCATGTTCTGTCTGACTGCTGACCAACCTGATGTGATTGCCTCATAGCTGTGTTGAAATTAGGTGCTATCAGTCTCAGTCCTACTAGGAAGAAAAATGTGTGTGTGAGGAAAAACAAATGCTAATGAGGAAACAGACTGCTTAAGATCTGAAGTTGGGGCTTCGTATTGATGAGCACTGAATAAAGTTGCCAGACATTGCCAAAAGGCGTACCCAGTCACTACTGAGCCAGTCTGAGGACTGCAACGCTACCGTGCTATTTCAAAGAGCTGTTGTCGACATCATGAAAAAGATTAAACTCATTCTTTGAAAATGTTTTCCAAAATGTATGTAGTCAGCTGTATGTATCAGTTGCTTAACAGCCTGTTTCTGGCGAACTTGCTGTGGTCACTCTTATAACATATATATGATCGAATGTATAAGAGATTTTAGACTAGCATTTGTGAATTAGGTCTGTTTCTTCCCTCACCTGGGAGAAAAGACACGGAGAACTGTCATTGCTTCTGTCTGATATAGTCAACCTGCTTCTTTCTTGGGACAAACCACCACCAAAGCATCTGAGAAATGCTGGTTGTAGTCAACAGTCAGGTGGGACTTGTTTGAGGAAAGCATCAGGTGTCTGGAGTAAGTGCTACTTTATTTAGGGATGCTAGCCAATGAGTAGCAGCGAGAAACACCGCTCAGTTCCTTGCCTGAGGAAACTCCTGATTTCTGAAAGCTCAAATTGCTCCCCAGTTGCTGTCAGCAGGTCAGACAGTATGGACTTGTGTGCCACCACTGTACAGTGGAATTGGGCAAAACTATTGCGGTTTTATCACTGAAATGGAGAGTGCGTGGCATAACCATTCTGTGGATTAAAGACTGGCTTGCTGTTGATGGGTCTTTGAAAGATGTAGGCAATGAGGAGGTTGTTCTGCTCTACATAACTGATTAATTTGCCTGTTAGATAAGAAATGAATTTCCTTTGCCAGATTGGAGTTTCCAAATTCAGGCAAAATGGCATCGGGTTAAGATGCATTCTGCTGTTTTAAGTTGTATCCATCCATCCTGATGGTAGAACATCTGATGTTACCCAGTTTCATCTTAGCTTGGCTATGGTGCTGGGGAATTGCTAGTTACCCTGCAGTCCCTGAGTTGGCTTTCTTGAATATTTTGGATTTGCATTTTTTATGCTCTTAACAATGTTTAAACATTGCTGTTGGGGACTGGACTTTATTTTACTTTATAGAGATCATATTTATAGTTTTAGACACAAAAACCTGAAGAGTAAGTATTTTGGAGACAAGTGGCTCTACTTTGTAGTGTGATTAACTTTCATCAAGTGCTTTCGGCTGCCATTAGTAGCATTGCATCTCACGTCTTTCAAATGGGATAGAAAAAAAAAGTCTTAAGAGAACAGATTGACCATGTGCAGTTCTGAAGGCTCCTTCAGCTGGGCATAGTGGAACAAAGAGGAGAGAAACGTTTTTGTTTCTGAAACTCTTGGTGGAAGATGATATACAAGATCTCTCTCTCTCAGAGCCAGGTCTTAGCTCTTCGGCAGCTTTGCTTAGGCCTGCAGTGTCAGGAAAGTGGTGCTACTCTAACACTTAGAAGTTGGAAAGATTGGGTGCCGTTCTCAGTATGCAAATCTCTTATTCAAGCTAGAGGAGGGAGAGTTTGCGTGTATGTTAGGAATATTATTGCCTTTCCGGATTCATTTATACGCTCACTAATCATGATGACTGTATGCTGTTTAAAATATGAATGTTTTTGAGCCTGTTTCCGGTGTACAGGAGGATATGGTTTGGGAATTTAGCTTTCTGCAGCCAGATGGATTATAGTGTTGCTAAGGAAACAGACTATAAATGAAGTGGCAGCTGAGTGTCCCTAGAACATCAGATTGCTTGAAGCTGGTATTTTAAACTCATTTAGGTGGGTAGATAAATTGATGATGCGATGAGAAGTTAATTTCCTGTATTTTATGGTTCGTTAATTTTCATTGCTTTGTTGGTATTTACTAAAGGTACCTTAAATTCCCACTCGTACCACCTGGTGTGTGGGTCACTGAACAGAAATTTACTATTAAAATTAGAAAATGAATAAAAGCTGTACAGTAAAACGGACCCTAAAATAATCATTACGTTAATCATTAAAACTACTGCTAAGTGGCTAGATAATGGTGTAACAAAGACTTGGCAGCAGTATGGTCCTCTTGAAAAACTGGGACTAGGAAGTAAGCTGAGGTTATTCAAAGTACATGGGGAAAGGACAGAGCTACTACAGACCTGGTGAAGTTACAGGTTTTGAACTTCATGAATTTTTTGTCTAATCTTCTGATTATTTTTTATTTCTATTTTCATGTTTAACATCTATCATACACCTGTTTGATTTATGTATATGCAGCTGCTCAGAGCAAGTGAATTGAATTACATTTTTGTTAGTTGTTCTGCTCAAAAAGGGACCTTGGCTCTATTTTCTAATGCTTTTGCTGAAAATGCGTCAGGTTTCCAAACCAGGAATATTGACTGATACAACAGGAATTTTTTTTTCTTCCCACGGAGAAGGACAAGCATAGCTGAGCCATTCTAGCTAAGCATGTGGCTACAGGGATAAAGACTTGGCTTAAGCAGGCTGAGCCCAGAGGACAGACAGCAACCACTGCCATTGGTATGATGGACTGTTGGGACAATGAGAAGGCAGGAAGAGTTCTCAACCACCTGAAGTACTTGCAAATGTCAGACCTTTTAGAAAGGGTATAGATAGGCTGTGGATCTTCCCCCTTTCAGTGCCCAAGGTCTCCAATGTAAGAGGTAAAGTAACGTGCTTATTTCATGTTGCTTGGTTACTCCCAAGTGCCTTATGTTCCTGCAGTGAAAGTCCTTCCTTTGCAGCTTGATGGGCTTGGAAACTCGGAAATACTAGAGAAGGTAATAATATGCATGTTCTCAGCACTGTGTGAGTTGTGTTTCAAGATAAGAGGAATGACTAGATTGTATCTAGATATGATATATTTAGAATCGCACCCACTTAAAAAAAAATGTGGTAGCATATAGGTGGATAGTGAATGGCAGCGCAAGAACCTAACACAAGAGTCTGCTCTGCTGTTTTGGAGTTGTATCCCATGCATATGAGGGTGTAAATTCAAGCATATGCACAAGTGGCTGTAACTTTATTCAGACATATTATTTATGGGGCATATCTCCTCAAAATGAGACTGTCATGGACTGAATATGCATGAGTTTCACAGGCTATATTTGCTCAAGAAGAAAAGGAATAAAAGCAAGCTGGGAGGAGAACAGGCAATGGCTGAGTCTGTAGAACTTAAGAAACTTGCCTCGGCTGCTTCTGTAGCGGAAGGAGATCTGAAAAGATCTTTGTAAGACTGAAAATCATAAGAACTTGCCAAACAAAGGTAGTTGGTGAGCTAAATGTGAAACTGAAGGCTGATGAAGGATTTAAAGTATATACAGGTGATCAGTAGAATTGGCATTCTGTGTTGTATGAATTGAAATAAAACTGTTTTCAGTTAAACATGTTCTGGAAAATGAGTCACTGTTCCAGCAGTGTTAAACCTCTTCATCATGCAGCATTTAAACTGTTATTTAGAGTACACTGCGGAGAACTGTTTCTGGTCTTTTCAGCCAGGTAGACAACGGAGGTCACTGTGGAGATAGGATTAAGTGCACTATAACCTTCCCTTCCTGTTTGTCATATGACTGAATTTATTGCATGGATGTGAGTACTGTTGGTCTACGTATGGATCAGGGTCTGCCACTGTCTTATCACTGGAAACAGTAGCCAGGAGCAGACTACAGCTGTCACAGTATGTAAATCATGACTTTTCCTCTTCAGTTGCCCCTTTGCTGAGAGACTTTAGGATTGAGCCTGTTTAATTGTTGTGATGGCTCTTCGCTCCCTGAAGGATGCCTTGCATCTTTCCTGAAAGTCTCTTCCTCATCTTCTGACAAACTGCATGCCTGTTGTGTCGTGGAAGGAGCTGTAGGACTCATGAGGAAGTTGGCAAAAAAGCCACAGGAAAGGGATAGTAGGAAGAAGACAGCAAGCCAGATGAAAATGTTCTGAAGGATTAATTGTGGCTCTTGGTCTGTTGGTTGAACCTGGATGAGAGATATTTTCAGGGAACTAAAGTAAGTGTACCATACTGTAGCCAGGTGTGGTGGAACAGGTCTTGTTAAAGTGAATCTTTTTTTGTGTAAACAAAATATCGATGTATAAGCAAACGGTTTTTGCTTTTATTGGATAGATTTTGTAGAAATACATTAAATTCAACAAGATTTTCAATGGAAAAACGTAATAATTGTTTGATGGGCAAAACGTTCCATAGAAGTTATTTTCAGCCAGCTCTGAGTGTAAAGGAGCTGCTTACAGAAGCTTGACTATTACATCTGGAGTAGGAAAGTGGTTTTGATAGAAATAAAAAATAATCAGAAGATTAGACAAAAATGCTTTAGTTTAAATCGATCCTAGAGAAAGGCAAAAAAAATTTGTTGTCATTCATGACATGATAGTACAGAATCCTTTAAAATGACTTGCAAACCTTCTCCAGTAATTTAAAATCTTTTTTTTTCCCCTTCTGTCTTGGAAATATAGGAGGACCGTCACTTCTGATTTTGTATGTGTTCTTTTTGATGTCTTGTACTGAATGATGTTCATTTTAACATGAAGAATATTTCAGGGTATAAAGAGGTTTATAGAGAGCACAGAGGAAAGGGTTTCGTTTTCTGATTTCTTACGATGAATGTAATTACAAATTCTTTTTCTATAAGTCTAGCCCATACTTTCAGTTGCTAGTGAATTTTGTGTGTTTCAGTGTCTTAAAAAAGTCTGTACGAGTCTCTTGGTCTGATTTTTTCAGTGGCTGGTGAGCAGTTGCAACCAAATTAGAAGTTATGTGTTATGTTTATTATTCTATTTAGAGTTATTCTGTATGTGAGATGATAAATTCCATGCAGTATCTTCTCAGAATCAGTTTCCTATTGAAATTGAGACCAGATACACTTCTCTGTAACTGAAGAAACACTTTGATACTAGTCGCAAAATGAGATAATTGAGCATAATTTACCAGCTTTCGATTAAGTAGAAAAATACGGTCTTGAGCTACCAAAGTGGAAGACAACATGAGTTAGTGTGTGACTTCTTCTTGGTGAGGTAATACTTCTCTTTCTAAGTTTGGGATGTTTTGGGTTTTTTTGTGTTGTGGGGGTTTTGGGAGTTTTTTGGAGGTTTTGTTCTTGTTGTTTGTTTTTTAAAAAATAATAATTAATTTTTTAAAATAGTGTGAAAATCCCTCACTTGTGTTACTGAAGGAGCTTTTCCATGGAAACAAGGCTTTCTTAAAAATGAGCTTTGTGAACTGGGAACTGCTGTAACTCTGTCTGTGTGAGACATTTGATTTGGCCTACTATTTGTTTAGTGGTTCCCAAGTAGCACAAAACCACTGAGTATTGCAAAATCACTTCAATTAACTGTCAGGTTATTTGTAACAGTGAATTATAAGGTACTTGAAAAGATTGTTCCTACCAAGGATTTGAATCCTTCAATTGGTGAGCGTATTTGTTTGCTTTGTATTGTTATTAAAAAAAATTGAAAGTGTTCTCTTGTATTGCATTAAGAAATAACGAACAGTGTGGTTTAAAAATTGCCAGATTGACTCACATATTTTTGGCTTGTAAATTTAATCAATTTTTCCAGCTGTTCGTGATGCATGATCCGAGCTCATCCTGTCATGTCTGTACAGAAATTGCTGGTGCCTTATTGTATGGGGTCTGACCGTCTGTGATATGTCATCTCACCCTGAGAGTTGTCCAAATGGGAACTCTCAATTTAACTGTCTTTTTTAATCTCTAGTATTAACAGATTTCTAACTAGAATTGTTTCTCAGAAAGAATTGCTGCCTTGAAAGTTTTATTCCAGTTGGCTGACATGAGACAAGAATAATTCTGAAGCTATTGAAACAATTAGATGACATGCATAACTATTAAGTAGTAGTTCGTTTATTTAGTCTCTGTTTCTGTGTTACGAAAAATAAGTTGCTGTTGTAACATGTACCTAATTTTTAGTAGACTTATTTAGACTAACAACAAAGTATAGGGTAAATTTGTGAGGAAAAAAAAAATCAAAGAAACACAAACAACTGTTGGGGTATTTTGTTGCATTAAACAATTTGTGTTTGTTTTTGGCTGAATACAGATGTTAATAAGTATTGAAAATACACATGTGCACATGTGTGTATATGTATAAGAAAAAAGTGTATAATATAAATACATAAATGTGCATATAAACTGAGTCTGTGTTTAGTGCTCAGCTAAATCTTACCCTTGCAAGTACTCTCAGAGCAGGATGCTGCAAGCAGCAGCATTTCTGTTGCTGAAATAGAGTCACCTCATATAACTTGCTACCAGCACCTCTTCTCTGTGAACAAAGTGCCAAGAAGATCCATAGCATCCGTATCTGCATCTGTATCTTGCTGCAGGTGCAGCGAGATTCTTGGGCAGCAGCAGAATTTGGCTGTAGCATGAACTGAATCCTTGTGGGAAAACCAGGATTGGGGCTGATCCGTTTGCTCTGGGAACTAAACCAAATCCCAGGAACCTGTTAGGGGCAGTACACAGTGTGAAAAGAGTACAAATTCAGTAATTGTAGTCACTTTTTCATTAGTATCCCTGCATATTTTTATAAATAGATGAATTTTTATTAAAATCAGTTTTGTTTCATAAAGCAGATATAATTTTGTGGGAGAGACAGCTTAATACATTCCATAAGCCCTTGCATTTTGATAGAAGTTAGTGTGCTAACGGCTGTTGTCAAAACTGCTGATGAATAAGAAAAGCCGTCTTCCCATGTTTTTAGCAGAAAGTAGTGTATGTTTGGTGTACTGGGGCACTACAAATGAGGTAAGAGTGATGGAATACAAGGAGCTTTTAGATCTTTACATTATGGTATATGAAGTTGAAACACCTTCACAGAACTGAATCTTCCGTTCAGAGAGTGTACTGGAGAAGTTGCTCTAGTTGAAAAGCCAAAATAGCCTTAGGACAATTCTGTTAAAGCTTTCTGACTTGAAGCAGGCTTTTTCACTTGGCCATTATCTTATGATAGAGTTGACTTTTTGGTGAAGAAAGGAAGCTTTCAGTATTTCACTTCATTTTTGTCCATGGTTTGACTTGATATCCCAAGAAAATGTTAAGAAAACTTGCTAAAAAATGGCTGTGGATGTGGCTAGCTGTAGAGAGCTGTCAGTAAGTACTTAGCAAAAGTTATGACTCATTTGGAAAGCAATGGTATACAGAAAACATTTCATAATATTTTTGAGACCTTCTCTAGCCTGTTGCTAAGTCTTTAATGTACTCTGAATGCTTGTGGGAAACATTTTTAAGCTTAGTGATGTTTTAAGATCTCTGATTTTAGTTCTGTTATTTCAGTTATTTGGAAATGACAGTTCATTGTTTTGGGAATTGGGATAGACCTAATACAGTGCAAATTCCTCTAAGATCATCAGTAATTACAAGTTTTATACCGTTCTCACTTACGCACACAGCACTGTCTTGAATGTAAATACCCCTTAGTATATAGAAGCCAAACCTAGATCTTACGCCTTGATCTGAGCACCCCAACATCTCACAGCTTCAGGCCAGAAATGTGAAGCTTTTAAATTTGCTTGACAGGGTCTGGTTTAGTCCTGATCGGTCCTTCTGCTTCAGAATTGGGGAGCTGGGTTCAGGAATGAGTGAGTGAATGAAGAAGAGGTCAGGACTAGCCTTTCCGTAGCTCTGCCTGCTCTGCTCTAGATGCTGATATCATCAAGGTTGTCATTCCACTAGTAGAGCTCTTTGCAGGTACAGGTATCCTTGCATTCAGATTCCATTGCAGGATTGTGAAGGGTTACAGACCTTTCCCCCTCTGTTCTTACAAAAAAGCCTGACTAATCATTTGTAATAGGGGGGGGAAAAAAGAAATGTCATTTGGAAATGATGTTAACACCTGATTGCCAACAGAAAACTACCCAAGGCAATCTCACCCAGTTAAGAGCAAGCTCTTCAAGACGATCAAATTTAGTAAAATTTTCCAAATTGACTTTGAAAAAGTGCTTCTATTTTTTCCCGTCTCAGAGGCTTGAAGTGGAAGAACTTTCTAATTTATGATGGTATTTTGCGTGCTTTTCTAAATCAGTTTTAAAGGTACTTTTTAATAAGAGTTGGAAATACTTTCTATAAGCACATAAGTAGAGAGAAGAAATGGTTCTTAAGTCAGAGAATGTGCGTGTCTGGTGGGAAGATCTGACAGGTTGTCACTGTATTTAATCCATCCAAGTTCCTGGCAGAGTCTTCTGCCTGCTGGCAAACCTATTCACTTCTTTGATACTTCAGAAAGCCTAAGATGTAAGATTAACAGTTTATAATACCGATCTCACTAAAGAGGGTACAAACCAAGTGGTGAAAGTCTATAATAATCTAATGGCTACATTTTGTCTCTTTTATACATAACTAAATTGGAGACTTGTATTTTTCCTTCCCAGCTTGTTCCGTGAAATAAATGTGAAGACCAAATTTTTGTGCTAATGGAAAATAATTTGTATTAATAGACTGTCAGGAAAATCTTTCAAACGCTGACTTCCATTGTGGCTAAATAATGGGTTTGTTCTGCAGAAGGCAGGTTTCTCAGCAGTTGCCAGTCTGGCAAATCAGGTGTTGTGTTTTGCATGTTTAAAGTCTGTGTTAAGTTGGTTGCAGATACAGAAGCTCAGCACCTAAATGGCTGGAGGAACCAGGACATTATGAGTGGTCTTAAAGTACAGTTTGTTCTTACTGCTTCCCGTGTAGGAGGTCATTGTAAACTCACTGGCTGGTTTCTCCTGCAACTGCCATGTACAGCGTTACTTCAGAAACTTGTTCCTTGAATGATCCTGACATCTTTTGCTCCAGTGTGGAGGTGACTTACGGATGTTCCAAAAGCTTCTTCTGACAGAAATTAAAAGTTGTGTAGCCTCTTTAAAACGAGCATGTGAAAGTGTCTGTGTCCAACATCTTAGTTCCTTTGATTTTTATATATAAACAATATTTATATATAAGTCAGGTCACTGGGATCTTTTAGTGTGGCATGAACTCAGCTCACCGAAATTTTCTGGCTTCCTTCTGAGAGTATATGGAAAAGCTACATTGAAAATTGGTGTTCTCAGTTAACAGGTATGTCATGATGGAATATCCAGCCTTTTAGCTATGTTAGACGCAGTTTACAGAAATCATATTAACTACTTGAGTCATAATAGCAATGTGCTGATGATTGACTGGTACAAGGGCATGTAAAGGAAGTGCTGACTGAGATTCTTCTTTGAAACTTCATGGTTTATTCTTCCTCTCTAGACCTGTTTTCTTGCACTTTGAGTTTCTGATACTATTATGCTGAAGTCTTTGCCATTTAGGGAAAATTTATTCAGCTTCTTTATGATGTTCAGTAGCACCCAGCGGATTTAGATGACATTGTTTCTGAGAGGCTTTGGGTACCTCAATATCAGGATCTTGATATTTAAGGCTGAGCATGTATTTTAATAGATCCAATAAAACTTATGGCAGCTAACTGCCTTGTGCTTGTCTGCAAATTAAATACCTGCATCTGAATGAGATCTAAATGTGTTAACTCCAGTCCTGGCAACCGTTAGTATTAAACAGTGAGATTCTTATCCTCGACAGGTGAGGTAGCTGAGGATCTCTTTGGCTTGATGCAACTTAGATGCCTTAGTCCTGCCTAAGCTCCATACAGTCTGCAAGAAAGGGGCATGTGATCTGCCTTTTGTCAGGAGATGCAGTGTATTCTACCTCTCCCAATAAAAATACGTTTTTCCTGTAATAAAACTTTTGGCTATTCTGAACTCATCCTGTGTGGTGTGTAAGTATGTCACCAACTTTTTTTTTTTTTGACAGGTTATTTGGAAAGGGAATACTTTGCTGAACAGAACAGCACAAGATGACTTATGATTCCTGCTCTTCATGGGAGCCTGTCTGGATTGGTATGCCTTTTTTTTATTTGTTGAACTGACATGTAGTGATTGCATGTATAATCCAAAGGCCCGCTTAAAATTTAGGAAGCCAAGCATTTAGGAAGCTTCCAACTTGTTAGTTGCATGCTAATAACTGGTCAGAGACTATGAAATAAAAGAGTACGTTTTCCATGAAGTTTTCAATTTTTACTGTTCTTCTAGGTACCACAGTATTCGGTTAGCTCTTTACACATGAATATGGTTAATATGACCATGAAGTAGTGGGAAAGTTACAAGTGAGGAGCAATATTGTGGCAGTGCTAGAAGCGAACCTAGAACTACGCAAGTCCTTTCACAGGATCTACAAATTGAGAGCATGATTTTCCCCAAGAGCTAAGAAAATAGAATTATTCTTTACATTTTGCATATTTGTGGTTTAGGATAGTAATAAGGATTCCCATGGCTGACATTTCTTGACTGTTAATGGCTCTCTGAATTAAGGACAGAAAGAAATATCCTCAAGAGTGCAATTAGTTGTACTTAATGACCCAAAGCAGAGGTGGGTGTTTCCCATAATACTTTCCTATGAAAATTGTTGCAGTAGTGTTTATAGAGTGGAAAAAAGGAAAATTTCCTAAATTAAACTAATGCCTCTTGTGAATAGTTTTATGGGTCATCTACTCATGCAGTGTAGTTGATTAGTTTCAATTTAGGATATGTAAATAGGTATTAAAACTGAAAACTCCTAGTTCCTTTTAGGAGGAACAATTAGGTGAGTAAGAACATTGTCCCTGCTGATTTGTGCTCTGACTCATTCTTTGCACTGGCTTTAGCAGAAAGGATTCCATTGCAATACGTTCTTGCCTCTGCTTAATTTGATAGGAAATAATGCTTGATTCACATTGAGAGGGGAATATGTCCTGGGCTGCTTTGTACAATAATGGGGTGGCAGAGAACACATACTTGAGTGTTTTCTATCAACGCATAAATTATTTTGAAAACAAAGTCAGTCCATGGCCTTCATGTTTATTGTTGACTTTATTCGTTTTCCCCAAAGAATATTTTGCTTTTAAATTTGTTTTTATCTTGCAAAAATTATTTTTGTCAAAGTTTACCTTCAAAATAAAACCACTTACAGTAGCTGTAAAGCATGCAGAAGCTTCCCATTTGTGACCTCTTAAAACATTCCCAAGAAATAGGATCACTGTACCAGGAGTTTGTTGGCTTCACGTTTCTGAAGAATTATTTCTGTATGCTGGACCAAATTTTGGTGCTGGCCAGTACTGAAAATATGCTTACTTTTAGCAGATTAATAAATCATTGAACATTTAGGCAGCTGTTCATAGCGTGTTCTGATCTGCATTAAGCATAACTGTTATTATGGTGCTGTTATGTTCCCTGTTTCGTCTATGTTGGGAGTTACTGGTTTTGACGGATGTTGGCTTTGCATCTAAGATATAATCTTTTATTTCTGGTTGAGCATGCTATCCAGACTTTGAACAGAAACCTTTTAGCTTCAAAAGCTGTTAAAAACAGCCGCCATAGTTCTAGCAATAATTATATTTGATGAATGAAATTTGTGTGGTATTTAGCTTTAAGTGTGTACTTCGTTGAAATAATTGTGTCTATTATGTTCCATAAAAAGAAAGTTGCATATGAGTGAGAACTTTGCTTGAGAGAAAATGTGCATACCCGGTAATTTTCAGCACTGAAATGGAAAAAAGTGATTGTGTGAAGCTTTTTTGCATCTGAAAAGAATCAGTGAGAGTACATATTCCAAAAGTGAGAACGCTATGACAAAAAGGTATCTGCCTCTTGCATGAGTGCTTTGGCCATCAATAAGCTAACCTGTTTAAACTGCCAAAGCATGGTTGTCCTTTATAAGCTACGTGATTACCATTCAGCAATGATTCTTGCTTTGAAATTACAGGATCTGTCTTTCTCAAAGAGCGAGTGAGGACTAAAATGAAACTGCTGTGAAGTCATCTTTCTGGTCGCTTTCTTTCAGCTTAGTTTTCTATCTTTACATAATTTTTGGGAAGTTGAAAGGGTAGGAAGAGGGATGGAAGCACACGTTTGATAATCATCTGGATGCTTATGGTAGAAGCCCTTTAAATAGAAGAAAAAAAAAGGAAAAATTCATATATGACTGCTACTGAAGGGATCCTCTTGAATTTATTGGCTGAAATGCCAGTCACTTTTACAAAGTATGGTTGCCAAGAAAGAGCGTAACTAACTTGCCTGCAGGTTAAGTAAGTGTAACGCCAAAACACATTTGGGCATGCAGGTTCAGTATGCGGTGCATGGAGAGAGTTCGTACCTCATACTGATCAGCAGAGTACAGAGAAGGGTGCTGCCTGGAAACCATCAATCAGGAAGCAGCAAGCACAGGAGCGACACTTGAATTTTTTTCTGCCTGGGTTCCAAAGCCTCTTATTAGATTAGATGTCATCTTTGCAACAGCTGATCACTGCTCACTCTTTCGTCCTTCTTGAAAAGAGCATATGGCTGATGGCTTATGCAACAGCCAAATAGCTAATGCTTGCTTCCCTCTTTAAGCATTTGGCGAAGTCCAGGCACCAGCTTGCGTAAGGTCATTCCCCTCATCCTCTTTTAACGCTGTACAGAAAAGCATACAAGCTTCACACTGAGGGGGTAAAGCACAATATAGGAGGCAGCTGTTTGCTTACAGAGCTGGGATGCTGAGAGAGCATACATGAGGTTATTTTTCTTAGTCACTTTCCCTGTGTTCAGTTAGGAATAGTGTGTAGACACCTGTGAGTCTTTTGTCCTTTGCTATGTACTGGATGCTACTGGCTTGAGAAATGTGGGTGTCCACGTTTCGCTGGGATAGAATCACAGAATCAGTTTCCATGCAGGAAAGCTGCATTTTTGAGAAGACTGCAGCACCCGATTTGGTGGGAACAAAGTTGATAAGACACTTTGTAGTTTGTGGCTGGCCATGGTGTGTGGGTTTCCATAGCTATCAAGGCCTTTAGCAGTTTCGAATTAGGCAGGTGCTAAAGCCAGGAGGAGCGGAAGCCAGGGCAGCTGACCCAGGCTGGCCCGCAGCAGTATTCCATGCCATAAACATCATGCTCACTATAAATTGGCAAGTTTACTGGGGACGGCTCCCCTTCCTCAGTGGTCTCCGTCCCTGGAGGGTCTCGCCTGTCCTTCTGTGGCCAGGGCCTGCCCTCCCCTTTGCTGTGACCGTCGTGCTTTCGCTGGAGCTGTGGTGCTTGCAGGGTTTGGCATCCGGCACTCACTGCTGGGAGCGTGCGGCTTGTGACCACTGTATGGGCTGAATATAACTTTGTGTATTTTGTATTGGTACTGGCATTAATATTAGTTTGTTGTTATTATTTTATTAAATCTGTTTCCATTTCAACCCATGGGTCTCCTTTCCTTTCTCTGATTGCCCTTCTCAGGTGGGGAGGGGTCCTTGGGTGATAGAACAGCTGACTAAATGAAGACAGCAGGGAAGCACAATCTTTTTGACTAAATTAAGGGTACAGAACACCTTTGCTCCTACTTCCCTTGTCTGGTTCCTTCTGTTTAGAAGGACAATTTGTGATAAAACAATATTTTCTAAAACTTTGATTCTTTACTTTGGAACTTTTTTTTTCTGTTTAGAGCTTTTATGATACATGCTATCATATAAGGCTTTGCTGAACTTCATAATTCAGAGTGTAAAGTTGTGTGGCACAAATGTGTTTAAAGAGCTCTAAACTCAACTGAAGTGAGCAAATTCTGTTGTATATATTTAAAGTTAGTCAAGTAACTGCATGTCTGTGGTCAGAATATGTGTATTCAAGTCAGATGGCGATGTATGCTCTGCAATCAGCAGAGGAGGATAGGTGCTTAATGAGGGTCTTTCACCTCTTCCTGACATGGACATCTGTATAATGGTTATGTGAAATATGTCCTAAATTGCCTTCTAAATCCACAGAAGCTCTATGGTATCTACAGCATCCTGTGGCACATATTTTGCAATTAATTGTGAAATAATAATTTCCAGTTCTGAGCTCCTCAGTTCAAGAGAGACATGGATGTACTAGAGAGAGTCCAGTGAAGGACTACAAAGATGATGAAGAGCATTTCTCCCTTGAGGAAAGGCTGAGAGCTGAAACTGTTCAGGGTGGAGCAGAGAACGCTCATGGGGATCTTATCAATGTATATAAGTACCTGTAGGGAAAGTGCAAAGAGCACAGAGCCAGGGTCTTTTCAGTGGTGCCAGTGGCAGGACCAGAGGCAATGGGCACAAACTGAAACACAGGAGGTTCTTCCTGAACAGCAGGCATCACTATTTCCCACTGTGAGGGTGACTGAGCACTGGCACAGGTTGCCCAGAGAGTCTGTGGAGTCTCTGTCCTTGGAGATACTCAAAAGCTGTCTGAACATGGCCCTGGACAGCTGACTCTATGTAGCCTTGCTTGAGCAGAGGGGTTGGACAAAATGACCTCCAGAGGTCCCTTCCAACCTCATTCTGGGATTTTGTGATTCCTTTGACTTGTCTTATTCTTACATTATGAGAAACAGTGATCATTCACTTCTGCTGTGCCACTAATAATTCTGTAGACCTCTATGATACCTCTTTTCAGTCACTTTTGAATGGAGAGCAGGTGAAGCAGAACTCAACACAGTATTCAAGAGGTGCTATGGGTGTGTGTTGTATCAGGTGGCATATATAAATATACAGTGTATGTAGATAGCTCCTGCTTTCCTTCTCTGTTTCTTTGCTATCAATTCTGAATACTTGGCTGAGGTTTTTATACAGCAGATTATCAAAACTTGAGGATACGTTTTTCTTCTGGATGGTAATCATTGGTTTAGCATCTGTTAGTGTGCAGATAACTTTTTTTCTATATATGCATAGCTTTACCTCTAGCAACACTGAACTTTATCTGGCAGTCTATTAGGTTGTCACTAGCTGCCGTGAGATCCCTCTGTACCTCTTTATAGTTGACCTTTGTTTTTATTAAATTGCTGTGAAAAACAGTTCATGTTCATCATCGGCAAATGTCGTGGTTTCGCATTTCCCTCTTCTCCCCTATAGGCTGAAGAGCTTGGACCCCAGTATAGATTTTCTTTGTAGGATCATTCTGGTGACCTTTTTTCACTGCAAAACTAACTGCTCCTTCTTTTGTTTCCTGTTTTAAACTGGTGATTGTCTGTGAGAGGGCTTTACATTTATCTAATGGCAGATCAGTTTCTTTTAGAGCCTTGCTGGAGAGACCTTGTCAAAAACAATCAGAAAATGTAAAAGTTACCTTTGCTGGCTTATTGCTTACAGAGCTGTAAAAGATACTGCCCCGGGGATCTTATTTTCCATGATTTTAAATCCAGAATTATTTATTGAATTTATGCTCTTTTGCAGTCCCTGCAGAACGCTACAGCTTCCTTCCCTCTTCAGTGTTCTTGGCTTGTGGAGTCATAAACCTCGGTGGAACTTTGGGTGAGATTTTCATGTTTGTCGCTAGAATCCTTGCTTATTTATCCTGGAAAGCTGAGTTAACCTTTGTACTGTTGGTTACAGATTTTATTCTAACAAATATTTTAAAGAAGAATAGTAAAGGAAAGGTTTATAAAGACCAAAGAAAGGAGAGTTTTGGCGACTATGTATGCTTCAGCCTGTAATTAACATTGAAGCTTTCTCTAGAAGAGTTACTGTAAAATAAAAATGAAAGGGAGAGAGTGAAGAGAAATGGAAAATGTAAAGTTAACAGAATTTGGCATTTTTGCAAAATGTCAACGTACATAGCTTGGTATACTCTTGCTGAGTTTAACAGTCTGAAATATAATAGGATAAAATAAAAAATTATCACATTCCCCCTCCCATTCAAGCAGGAAGACCTCTAAAAAGTGAAATTTGTATGACTCAATGAAATTAGAATGTTTATAGTAATATCCCTTCATGATACCATTGAAAATTAAAGGAGACAGAGAGTTTAATCATTTGTCTTAGAAAAAAATGCTGAAGGCAGTCTGGCCCTGGAAGTCATCTAGCAATATTGAGCTTGCAGATAGGAGGGGAATAGCTTTGCTATGGAATGAGAGGAGCAGGTCATGGTGCTAATGTTTCTTGATGAATCCTCGACAGCAGCCAGAGCAAGCTTGCATTCAGATTGCTAGAAGTCCAAACTGGGAACACAGGATAGAGTTTGTTGTCTTACAGTTCATTTCTTTAATGGTGTAGATCCTTGACGAAACATGTGGTCCTTGTGTGAACTCATAAAAGCATTCCTTCCTCCCTTCATTTTGGCTGATGTTGATACCAAACAGAACCTGCATAAATACTGTGGAGAGGATTTGTGTTAACCGAACATAAGCTCTTGAGTTAGTAGCACAAGCTTGTCACCATGTGCAGAGTTGGAGGAGACAGATTGCCCTCTGAAGATGCCTATATCCCTTATCTGACTGAAAACATGAAAATAGCCTAAAGTGACTATTACAGTCATCCAGAATGAATGAGATGAATCCTACTTTTATGTTTCTGGCTGTAGTGATCTGTTTTTTAAAGGGCGTAGAATCCTTCTGGTTTCCAGCTTGATCAGATGCCAGAGTACTCTGAGAGCGTTTGATTGAGTAGTCCAAGCTAGAGGGGTGGAGTTCTATGAAGAGCTAGCACTGAAAAGGAGAGACAACTATCAACTCTTTTGTGTTTTATTTGTCTGTAAGAACAGTACACATAATAACACAATACATGTAATAATAGTACAAGATGATGGTACACGTACACTATAAAAGAAAACGTATCAGCATGATGATGAGGGAAGGAGTTCAGCAGAATGTCTAAGGATTAGATTTACAGGGAAAAAGAGGGTGCACACAGTTAAATAATTATATGGGATACCAAGATGAATTAACAAAGACGTGTCTAGACCAGTGAAAGCAGGAAAGCTTGCTGCAGGGGGAAGGGTTGTAGTGACTGAAGAAGTGTTAGTTTCCTGCACCTTGATATGAATCAGTCACTAAATAAAACAAGTTGAGAAATACTTTAATCCTGTGGACAAGTTACTTAGTAATTAATAACAGGTTAGAATGTTTTACAGGTTTTTCCTGAGGCATCTGCTGGTGATGACTGACATGTAACCAAGGATTCTGTATTATGTAGGATAGCTCAGATAGGTAGGCTTTTCAGTGCTTACCAAACAGGCAGATAGACAACGTTGATACTATTTAGCTGTTTGGAAATGGTATTAAAGTTTTCAGCTGCAGGCAGTTGAAAAACAAAATCATGAAGTTAGTTTAAAAATCACGAGATTTAAGATGCTGATAAGATACTGATTTGATTAATCAAATCTGATTAATCACTCTTAATCAGTAAAGTTTGTTCACAAACACAAAAGTTTTCCAGTCCTGGTTATGGCAGAAAAAAGCTTGGTGAGCTGAGAGTATTGTTCAGTATTGGCAAGACTACAGGAGCAGCATCTGTAAGGAAAAGACTAAATACTATGAGACTCCTATGACTGGTGCTTTAGTAAGTTGTGCCAACCTAAAGTATAAATATGTATTAAGGATCCTTTTGTCATTAAGGAAAGTGGAGCAATGATTTGGTTCTCATTGGTTTCAGAGAGTCTTACTTTTGTTTCTTTAAATTTCTTTCTTCTTTTTCAGATGGAAATACTGACATGAATTTAAGAACTTTGATGCTTTCAAACATGTATTTTTGATTTGTTAAATGACCAGGAATAAGATACTGCCTGAACAAGATGAAATGCCTTGAAGACCTTTGGTTCTGCTTTCGTTTCTCCTGAAACAATGGTTTTCTCAGCAATGTTGACGCTGGCCCACTCTGGGACCTCAAATGCTACTTTTATTGTTTATGAAAATGCCTATACGAATTTTACCACTCCCCAGTTCTTGCTTCGTAGTGGCACAACACAGCCATTGAGATACAGTTCAGGTGCCGTGCTCACCACTGAGAGAAGTACTTTTCTGGTAAATACTACAGCTATCCTGCCATCGCAAGAAGCTTTCAGGAGCTTGAGTTTGCCACTCCAGATCATTCTTTCTGCTGCTATGATATTTATTCTGTTGGTTTCTTTCCTTGGTAACTTTGTTGTCTGCCTCATGGTCTACCAGAAGGCAGCTATGCGATCTGCAATTAACATCCTCTTAGCAAGCCTGGCTTTTGCAGACATGCTGCTGGCAGTGCTGAACATGCCTTTTGCTCTCATAACAATCATTACCACTCAATGGATTTTTGGGGATATATTCTGCAGAGTCTCTGCCATGTTCTTCTGGCTTTTTGTCATAGAAGGGGTAGCCATTCTTCTTATTATTAGTATTGACCGATTTCTTATCATAGTTCAGAGGCAAGATAAGCTGAACCCTTACCGTGCAAAGATTCTCATTGTGATTTCCTGGGCGGCAGCCTTTGTTGTTGCTTTTCCATTATCGGTAGGGAATCCTAATCTGCAGATACCCTCAAGAGCACCTCAGTGTGTTTTTGGCTACTCTACAAGTCCAGGTTACCAAGCCTACGTGATAGTTATCTTGCTAATTTCTTTTTTTATTCCATTCCTGGTAATGCTGTATTCTTTTATGGGCATACTCAACACCGTCCGCCACAATGCAGTTCGTATCCATAGCCACCCTGATAGCATATGCCTCAGCCAGGCCAGCAAACTTGGTCTCATGAGCTTACAGAGACCTTTTCAGATGAATATTGATATGAGCTTTAAAACCCGTGCCTTCACAACCATCTTGATTTTGTTCCTTGTCTTCATAGTCTGTTGGGCGCCCTTCACCACTTACAGCCTTATTGCCACATTCAACAGCCACTTCTACTACAAGCACAACTTTTTTGAGATAAGCACTTGGCTCCTTTGGCTCTGCTACCTCAAATCTGCACTGAACCCACTGATTTACTACTGGAGGATTAAGAAGTTTCATGATGCATGCTTGGACTTGATGCCCAAATACTTCAAGTTTTTGCCACAGCTACCTGGCCATACAAGGCGGCGCATTCGACCCAGTGCCATCTATGTGTGTGGCGAGCATCGGTCGGTAGTGTGAAGCTGCGGTTGTTTGACAATGATTGTTATTTTCTGAGATTGTTTGTTCTTAGGCTTTAGGTTGAGTTTTGTTTTGTTTAAGATGGCTTCTTCAGTGTGGCTGTATCTTATAACTTGATTAAATTTTCCAGTACTCTGTGCAATTTTGGGAGGAAAGACAGAGGGAAGGAAAGTGATAGGTTATACTTGGGTTTACTACCAGAATACAATGTAAACAAAATAACAAATGTTACCTCTAGGATTCCATGGAAATCCATTCTTTTAAATGAAAACTATGTTTGTAACGTTTTGTCAGATTTATGCTTACTAGGCCTGCAATTGCATCTAATTGTAGGGACTTTTTATGCTGCTAAGATACAGTATATTTAGTTGGTGTAATTTTTCTGGAAAATGTTGCTGCTGTCTGCCAATATATTAGAGCCAAAAAGTCTCATTAGATGAGTTCTATTTAATTTTAACAATATTTCAGAAGTTTTCATGGTGACACTAGAAAACTTTTTTCTTTTTTAAATATTTCCATTAATATTTTTGTGCACTTTACAAAATTTACTATAGAATTTGTTCATTGGAATATTTTTTTTCTTATTGAAGGGGTATTATTATTTGTTATATTGGTGAATTTCAATGAAAGACCCACGTAAGCTCTAGGAGGGCAATTTATGTTGGTATAGCTAGACATACAGACAGAGATTTGCTGTTTTGCTAACAACTGATGAAAAGTAACATTAACTGCTCAGTTATCAGGGGAGTTGGAAGGAGAAAATAGAAGAATCAAAGGAAAAGAAAGCAATGAAAATGCCATGTCCCGAGGTTTAGGCTAACACAAGATTTAGAAAAATGGAGTTCATGTGAAAATTGTCACAGGGGGAAGGGGTGGCTGTAGTGGTTACTTTAGGTTGTTCCAAGCTATCCAAACCTAATGGTATGGCTGAAAACCTATACAAAATTGTGGCTTTGGGCCTACAGTTTACACTGCGTTAGTATAATGCTGTTTCTGCTTGGAGCTCGTACTAGGCTAGGTGTGTTCTACACTGCTGAAATCACGCTATCAGGCATTTGTTAGGATAGAGTTAGGAATAGTAGGGTGACTACTATTCACTAAAATGTGAACCATAGTTGAGGCTAGGATTTAGTCTAATAGTAATGACTGGGAAAAAAGTCTTCAACTTGCTTGTTTTTCGGTTTAAGTATTAGACCAAAATCATTAATAATAATAACAGTTGCCCAGCAGCGTTTACGAGGGATGTAAGTTAAATTCCCCTTTTCCCTCCCATACTACTTAACATTGATTTTTTTTTTTTTTTTTCCCCCTTTTCCTCTGTAGTGCCTGCTGCCTCAAGGGTTTACTCTGCTGTTTTCATCTATTAGGCATCAGTTCCTCTCCCTGAAATGCCAGCCTACCTTTCTGATTAATGTCAGGCTGTCTCAGTACCTGCCTGGAAAGCAGAAAGGCAGAGGTTTTCCTTGATGATAGCAATCCAGGCTCAGATTTTTTTTTTTTTTTAAATCAGCTAATTTAATGTGAGGTAAGTAAAATTAAGACTTAGGTTTGGGCTTTGAAGTGAGATTCCCCCATTGCTCTGAGGCTGGAGAAGAGTGCCTGCAGAATTTGTGCATCCTTGCAGTGAGCTTTTTGGGGCTGTCTGTGACAGAGTACAGGAGGATTAATGTACAACAAACATCAGCCAGGGCTAGGGTTTGAGCTTCTCGTGCTTCCATCTCTCTTTTGGTACCCCAAAGCATGAGGCCCTCTTCATTGTTCTTGTACCTAAGGAGCAAATAATGGCAATTTTATCTGTTTCTGTCTGTCCACACAGTGCAGGGCATTTCCATCTGTGTGGATGTCCAGGGACTGCTTGCTTCCTGAGGCCAACTAAACATTTACACCCCAGATTTTATTTAGGTCTTCAGTGAAAAACTAATTTAACGGTTGTGTCTGTTCTTCTTGTCAACAACGATCAGTATTAGTGTTGGCAATATTTAAATTTTAGGGTATAAAAGGAATAATTTTGAATGTAGTAATTTCATTTTTTTAAAAAAAGCTGCTAGCTGAGGTTGTGGGTTACGTGTAAAGGTACCCAGGCAGTGGTGGTGTTATCGGTGTCTGTTCTTTCCATTCTTTGTCAACTTCACTGATGATGGTATGGATTTTTCTGACCCAAGTGACAGGCAGTAAAGGAGTTCCACTGTAAACCAGAGTGTTTTAGCGTGTGTTGGCAGTTTAGCTTTTATTTTGCAATTACATTTACATTGATAGCAGAAGTTTATGACCTGGTTAGTATGGATTTTCTGATTCAGAGTGTCATGCCTGTTTATCTGTGAAAGCAGCAAAATTGTGTGTAGAGCTAATGTAATAGAGTGAGAGCATACACTGCCTAAAATGGCAGGAACAGGTATTTTTGCTGTCTTCCAGAGCTGTAATGTAAGAGATTTGAGTGAATGTCATAAAACATGGTAATTCAAGAAGAAAAGAAGATGAGTAATATGGGAAAGTTAGTGAAAGTACTTTCTTGAAGCGGGAGGAGAAAACGTTTTGTGGGGATTTCATAATCTCCGATAAGTACAGGCTGTGAAATAGAAATTGCAAACATCAGAGTTAATTTGTCATGATAATTTAGTGTTTGTTTACACTGACTGTAACCGGGTTTCTGCTCAGAGCTGTCTGCTGATACTTGTGGAAAAGGAACCCAAATTCTGTGGCCTGAATTCGGAGGTGACTTACATGGTGATAAAGTATTCACACTTAGCAGGTTTTAGAGGTGATCAGAGCATATAGTGAACAAAAGGGTGTTCAATAAAAGAAATAAGGTGGCATAGAAGTATCCCCAGGGTAATTATGTGTTTACAGAACCATTTGGGCTATTGTGTCTCACTTACTGTCTTTAGAGCAGTGCCTTGATAATTGCAGCTGAAGTCCTAGGACCAAGTTGAAGACCGCTAAACTGCTGGGTCTTGGTGTCTGTGATCCTGCCAAGATCAGCGTAACCTTGCTAACATTTGTAATGCTAAAACATGTATGTGTTGGCAGGATTTGGGCTACTGAGGCATTTTAGTGGGCTTGACCAGGACCAAGAGTTTTAGAAACTGAAATTGATCCTTCTTGATTCTACTGCAGAATTATAATTTTCTTCCTCTCCAGAAATGATACTCATTGCTAAAATGTATTCCCTTGTGTTACATTTTCAGAAATCTTTGGTATGGAGGATTTAAATGAATGTATTTTGAATTATGTTGCAGTTTAATTCATTCTGTCAAAGCATGCTGCTTACACACATCTCATTTGTACAAATTATTGCTAAAATGATTCTTTTGTACTCGAAGTTGTGTATTTTTGACATTTCTTGTTACTCATGTACAAATATTTATGTATATAGAGAAGAAAATTGTTTTGGCTCTTATTGCCTTCTATTTTTTTCACTTGTACGCTTAATGCTTTCATATTTTCTTTTATTTGGGCATATGCATAAGCTGCGAGATTTCAGTGGTCTTTCTGCAACCGTTTGAGATTTTTAATTCTCATATGATTCAACAGTGCCCCTCTTGAAAGAGATTTTGATTTATTTTTGTGTGAAAAATAAGAGTTCAGAGCACAAGTTTATTGCTGTTGGAATGATGAGGAATTTCTGAAGTCCAGTTTTCCAAGAGCCGATACTTTGCCATTATGAACTGGTTTGATTTTTTTGAGGAGTAGTCATATTCTGATGTGGAGAAACCTTGAATTACTGTTTTAAAACAAGCTGTTAAGTAGAATGGCATTGTGTTTTCTGTACTTACTACACCTGTGAAAATACCCGAGAAACAAACAAACAAAAATAAAAATTAAACATGAACATTCTCCAAAAATGTAGCAGAAGTCTGTAGAATTGTTCTATGTGTGCATTCACAGGTTTCTTGGATTTAATGCCGAACTTCATAGTTTCAAACACTTTATTTTACCTGTATATTAAATAACAAAGATTGTTTGCCTGATTTAGATGGTTCTGTTTAAGCCGAAATGTTTCTTGTGTAAAAAAATTTACAGGACACTCTTTTCTGAAACATTGGGGTAGTGATGTGTCAATGTATGTAAAACAAATGAAATAATATCCCGCTAAAGGGAGAGAAAGCCTAAAAAGAAAATAACTTTCCCTAAAATACTACCTGAACTGGGTGTACTTACTTCATCTTACTGTGCAATAAATACAACGGGCACTGGTACTGCATGGCATGATTCATTTCAACACAAGACAGTGACCTTTATGATTCAAGTGCTGCGTGTTTGTATGTGATGGATTATTCCCCAAATTACAAGAATGAAGAATGTTCAGCATCTTGGCTGTTTTGGGGGAATAGTTCAGCTTGCTAATGATTTAGCAGAAATTCCACTGGAGTAATTTCTCTAAATGTTAAAGAGTCGAGGCATGTTGCTAAAGAAAGCCTGAGAGGGCATGGGTATTGCCAGTTGCTTGGGAATGGCCTTGCTCAGCTGCCCACACACCTAATTTTTGAGACTCCTTCCTCTTCCTCCCTTCTCCTCTCCTGGTGCCCTCCTCCTCCCCAAGCTAGCGCCTTCTGCGCTGCTGTGTTGCAGCAGATATGGTGGTGGCAGGAGACATTGGTGCCGATGGCAGAAGGAGGTGGAGGTGCCTGGAGAAGCTGTGGAGCCAGCTAGCACCGAGTGCCACTCCCTCCCATCTTGACTGCAGTTTGGACCACCTGCGACAGGCTGAGGATGAGTTTTACCACCTTTGGCTGTAAGCTTAGGGCTGTCAGGGGAGAGCTGTTAAAGGAGCACGTGCATTTGCCTCTAGTGCTAGTGCAGGATTCTGGTTTTATCCTCAGTAGTGTTACAGGGTTTATTCCACTCGTGTCTTGGCAACTGAGCTACAACAGTCTATAGCCAGTTCATGGCCAAGTAAGAATCCCTTAGCTGACTTGTGTCTCTGTCAGTGCCTTGGGCACAGGACCTGCCAGTGAGCATCCGCCAGAGCAAAAGTTCCTACAGCTTGCTCTCAAACAAAAATAACATTAATGAAGACAATCACAGCTCTGCTTGGATATGAGGGGGAAAAGAGCTGTAAGTTGGTGACTGCGCTGTGTTGGGAGGGAAATGTGAGTTGTAATCGGTGATGCTTCTCAAGTGCCCGTTACAGACATGACATTTGTTTTTAAACTAGAGTTATGGGTACCTTATGCAAAGAATAGTGGGGTTTGGTGTTCTGCTTTATGCAGCTTGATATCAAATTGCTAACAGTACTGAAGATAAGTGACACAGTATTCATAAATATCAAAGCAGAACTTGTTCCTGTTTTACTTTGTTGTCCTGCCTAGATAACCAGCTTTGCTGGTGTGTGGGTGCAGAACAGAGCAATAATGAGACATACTCCTTGTTCAGTTGGTGCTTTGCCTTAAACAGACTACAGCAATTCAAGCCTCTGTGGTTGACCCGAAGTAAAATTAAGCCTGTGGAGTGTCTCTCTTATGAGGAAAGGCTGAGAGGCCTGGGTCTGTTCAGCCTGGGGAAGAGAAGACTGAGAAGGGATCTGATCAATGCTTATCAATATCTAAAGGGCGGGTGTCAAGAGGATGGGGCCAGGCTCTTCTCAGTGGTGCCCAGCAACAGGACAAGGGGCAACAGGCACAAACTGGAGCACAGGAAGTTCCACCTGAACATGAGGAAGAACTTCTTTACCGTGAGGGTGCCAGAGCCCTGGAACAGGCTGCCCAGAGAGGTTGTGGAGTCTCCTTCTCTGGAGATATTCAAAACCCGCCTGGACGCGTTCCTGTGCAACCTGCTCTGGGGGCACCTGCTGTAGCAGGGGGGTTGGGCTGGATGATCTCCAGAGGGCCCTTCCAACCCCTACCATTCTATGAATGGTAGAGATGTGTTTTCTGTTCACCAACAAGAGGAGGAATTCCGCTAATGCTGCCCCGTCTGTTGAAAGAGAAGGTCTAGTCGAATAAATGACAATAATTCCCCTGAGTGAATTAATCTGATCTCCAAAGGGGCTGTAATCACTGCTGTGATAAATGTAATGGTGTCTCCTTCAGATTTACTGGGCTGAGACTCTGTGTCAAAGACAGAGGGGAGATTTTGGTGCCTGAGAGCAGTTCCTAAACAGCTGGGATGGCAAGAGGGAGCCAAGTTTACAGGAAAGCCTCAGTGGCGGAGAATAGTTTAAGCCCTGTTGTTCTTTGAGGTGTTAGTGCTATCTTTTTCTGAAAAAAGTAATCCTTTTCAAAGGAAGGGAGATGAAGTGACATCTCTTACATTATTTCTTACTTATTTAGTTGGGTTAAAAACTGTGAGAAGAATAATTCTGAATTTACTTCCCTGGGCTTGGATTTCCTTCCCTTCCTCACTGAAGGAGATGTGAAGGCGTCGTGTATCAGCCTGTATACTGTGGTGTGTTGTAGAGGAGGCGGGGGGATACTGTCAGTCCACCTCCTGTGGACAATTTCAGACTGAGTAAGTTAATAGAGAGAAAGAGTGAGTGCAGTCACGAGAAAGTGGGAGGCTGTGCTGCAGCGACCATTTGATACAAGGTGGTTTAAAGTTTCACAGTGAGGTTTTTGGGAGAGCAGCAGTGGAAACCAGTTGCTCCACCATCACTGCCGCGTGCAGTGGCTGCCCAAACCCAGGTGTCTCTCTCTCTTACAGTGCATATTTAATTATTCTGTTCAAAGTGGAATGGCTTTTATGGGAGGCAGTGAGAGTGCCCTTTCTGTCCTTACCTCAGGTTAGGTAATAATCCACTGGTTAAAGCGTTCAGGAGAAATAGCAGCTCTGGTTTAAAATCCTCTGGGATACTGAGAGGAACTGAAATCATATCCGCTTCCTAAATATATTCAGCACTGAATTATTAGGTTGACTGGTCTACCAAGACTTTTGGCTTAGTTTATGGATTTTTTTTGCAGCCTTAGCTGTTGGTTGAGCTCTGAAAATGCTTATGGGTGGACTTTTTCATGTGGTGTAGATAATGTAAAGCCTATTTTGTAAATTATAGTGCGAGATGGGCATTGCACTGTTCACTGCCACCAGTGCTTCAGCACTTCTGGACATACACAGAAGCAGATGTATACACCTCTCTGATCTTTTAGGTATCTCTAGCATAGACAGCTCCACTGATCACTTGAGGCTCCTTTGCAGTCAGTGGAGAGGACTGAATGTTTTCAGGTGTCAAAGTTTACCTTCTAAAAGGAGTGAGAGAAACAGCCTGGAAAAGCTGGTGTCTCTCCACTGATTAAGAAGGAAACTTGGAGTGTTAAGTTGAGATATGTGTTGGTCAGATTAAGCTCACCCCAACACAACTCAAGCGTTGTTTGACTAGAATGCATTACCTTTGTACCTTTAATTGCTTGGTCTTTGATTTCTCATGTTCAGGCATAGACAAGTTTTTATAAAGTCACTCCTAAAATTACTCAGCCTTCTAGCATGATTTTTTAAGTACTGGTAATTTTTCTATTTCTGTTATTTCAAATTTAGAAATCAAGAAGGCATCATTCCATGGGCTGAGCTGCTCTCCTTTGTATTTTGTTAGACTGGACAGAGGGAGCAACATGAGATTTCTAAGACTAAACGGAAAATAAGTAAGAAGCCTCGGGCAAGTCAGAAACCTCAAAGTCAGTCTGAACCGCCTAGCTGGTTTCAGGTTTTCTTCAGGGATTACCTGATGTAAAATGCATCAGCAGTCCCATAAATGCAGGTGGGAGCTGAAGCTTCAAGCGTCCTACTTTCCAGGCACCCGAATCTCGCTCATTCCTATGCACTCTTCTTCTGGCTGCACAAAGCTTTTACCGCTGCTTGCACTGAGCTGTGGCTCCCAGGTAAGTGGCGGCAGAGGCAGCCGGATCTTGCTTTGCCTCTTCAGCAGCATGCACTAACCATCAGTCTGAGAGATCAGTCCTTTTCCATGTAGCCGTGTTTTAAAGGATATGAGTTCTTCTTAGGTACCTGCCTTTCTCCAAATGAAATGGAGATGCAGGATTTCAGGTGGGTGCAGTACGGGATGGAAGCCAGGATTTCACCAGAAAGGTGTAAGCTCTGCCAAGCATTTCTACTGAGTAGCTCCATGCAGCTGCTTTCCTACTGTGTGGGTGGCCTGAGACATTCCGCTCAGGTAGGTGGCTTTCCCCGCTCACAGGGCAGAGGATGTAGGTCCCTGTCTCTGACCCTCTGAATGGGAGTCTGCAGCTCTTCTGTTGCTTCTCTGGTCCTTAATCCCTCTTTCTTGCCATGCAACAGTCCTTTTAAATAAAGCAGGTCTCTAAAGAAAAAGAAAAAATAAAAAAGCATTTTGAATTTGAGATTTTTTTTTTAAAGTGCTTTTGTTAGGACCATAATTAATTTGTGTAACTTATAGTACATGGGGAGTCAGACACAGTTATTCTTTCCGGCTTTATTCTGTGTAAGAGGCTGTTTCCACTTACATAAAACTTCGCTTTATTAGTGCCATTGTCAAGGTGAGGCTGGGTATTGGTGGAAAGAATCTCGAACATGATGTAAGGGCTACAAAGAAATGGCCCTTTCGAGAGCATTACTAACCTTTGTAATTCATCTTAGGTCAACATTGGCGGTACTTGATTCTGGAAGGCTGGCTTTTCTAATCAACTTTCTCAGAGGAATTCATTATTTGAAAACCTGTGACTAACGAAAGATGTTTTGTTCTTTTGAAGTTCAAGCTAATTTCCATGAAGGTTACGATTACTAAGCAACAGATTCTGTGGAGTGTCTCCTGAGGGGCTGAAACTACAGTATGTACAAAAAGTAAAGCAAAACGCAGTGGAAAAGATGATGAAATATTATCCCCAGATGGAGAGGCCACAAATAGTACCACGTGCAGGGCCTGTTTTGGAGTCTCCTTCCTTGAAAGCTGTTGTTTGACCAATGGAAAAACTCCTGCGGGAGCTAAAAATCAGCATAACCTGTATCACCGTGTACTGCGAATGTAAAGCAAGATTCACCGTCTCCTCGAATGTAGAGATACACCACAGCATGATCAAGGAGGGGAAAAGAAAAAAATCGCAAATATAATTCAGCATACTCAGTTCTTCAGAGAAAAGCAATCACTGTAATGTATGTTAGCCATATTAAAAGAAGAATGCTTACCCTAGTTGTGAGGACAGAGTGAAATGAAATACAGGAGTGCTTGCTTAAGTCACAAAAGTTTATGTCATCTTTTCTCCTATGCAGCTTTGTGTCAGAGTAGAAATACGTATTTGCAGCTTGCTTAAGAAAAAGACAAACCCACATCTGGCTATTCAGCTCTTTGAGGATAGAGATTTTACTCTGTCCTCTTAGCTTGTCTTTATCCACTGGCTTTGCTAAATACAAGGTACAAATGATAGAGGATAAAGGGAAAAAAAACCCCAAACCCCACAATAACTTTCAATAATCTTTTTAATGTTTGAGTAAGTTCCTTTGGGCTTGTCCTTTTTGTGTTCAGTTTGGGTAACTGTTGGGGTTAGGCGGTTTTTGAGGATAAAATTTACATGAGGTGAATTTCAATAGTTGTTCAAAGAGTTTATAAACTTTAACAAAAATGTCAATATCATACAACTTAAGTCACTAATCATGGTATGCGTAGGATATGTACAATCTGGAAATAAGTAAAATGTTCTAAATATTTGAGTTAAATAATAAATATATCTAGTCATGAATGTCTGACTCCCAAAGGTAAGGACAGAATGTCCAAAATAATTGGTAGTACAGAAATCTCCCTACCTCTCCAAATATTTTGTATTTGCTCTGATCATTCTAGTCACAGTTTCTTTTCAACACAGTTTTGGGGGTTTTTTTCCCCAAATATGTATATGTTCTCACACTATAAATGAAAGATGTATTATTATTCAAATTTTTATAAAGTGACAAATGAGGCACAAGAGACATTAATTAAAAAAAAAACCCAAACAAAACCACATGTACTCATTAACCAAGGACTTGAATTCAGGCGTCTCCTCTTCTAGGAAAGCCTCTATAGCCATCGCACCCAGTAGTGACAACTGGTTTTGGACTAGTGAGTGTCTGAGTGCAATGTAGTGAATATCTTAGCACTGCCCAGTACTGCCCCAGGAGTACTCTGTAGCTCGTGGCTGGGAGGTTGTTCTGCGAGATGCCCTATCGTGTGAGAATGATGACGCTGCCATGAAGCACTGTCTCAGTACTCACACAGATAAATGATTTGATAATAGAATTGAACTGACCTGGAACTCCAGATAAGGACCATGTTCAACTTCAGGTCAACTTCAGGTCAACTTCAGGTTCAGACCTAAAGTGACTCAGATCTTTTCCAGCACACCACTATATCTTAAACATAAATTTTGAATGATGGCTTGTTTTTCCTGGTGACTGGTTCTGAATGTTACACCTTACTCGATTTAAAGGGATCTAGCTTTTAGAGAGGCTGAAGACCCATTGTTTTAGAATCAGTTTCCCCATGACTTCTCAGCCAGGGTAAATGAAGTAAAAATCGTGGGGGAAAAAATGCATGAGAATCTGAACCCCTCATGTCTCTCCCATCCAGAGCTGTGTAGGAAACTTTGCAGCTCATTTTAAATATCACCACTGTCTCTGTTGGATCTGCTTACATTACATCTATCAAGTGACTGGATGACTTTTAAAAATGAATGTGCTGCTAGAAATAGATTCTCTTCTTTAATTATATCCCCATTTTGTGTTGCAAGCTATAAATCATTTAAGCAGGGGTGTGGAATAAATAAGTTGCAGGAAGTCTGATTAATTGATTACAGAAGTATTGCTTTCATTCTTGCAGCCGTTAAGATTTTACGGTGTTGCCATAGTCAATTACATATCTGGAGAGATGCATTTATTTCAGGGATTTGAGACATAAACCTTCAGAAATTTACTGGTTTTCAAAATTTTGATGCTAGCACTGCTTTATAATTTTGTGTTAGATTGACATAGAGCAGTTATTGTTTGTACTGGCTTCAGAGCATTTTATTACATCCCAAACTATAAGAAACAAAGATAAGTTGAACAAAGAGAGGTATGTGCTTATTGTGGGAGAAGGTGTATAAATGTATATCATCTGTAAACCGGGAAACCAGGATTCCTTAGTTCTTCTACCGGTGGAGTAATGCATATTATTCTCAAGAATAATTTGGCATGGAAAATTTCAGGTTATGTTTCTGCAGTAGGTCTGAGCAGACAGTGGTCCACAATCGAGTGCAACAAAGTGAAGATGCCAGAAAAATCTCGAGAAAAATCTGAGTCACAAAGTTCAGATCCCATATATGAAATTCTTGTATTGGGTTGAAGTGGATTGAAGTTGTTGAGAGGTAGAGCTTGTCAAAGCCTAGGTTTCCTTTCTGTGGGAGATGTCAGCAGTTTGAGATTGTTTTAATTTTGATTCAAAAGACAAATGAGAAGTTTCAAAATTGTCTCCACAAACAAAGACACAATTCATTTAGAAAAGCAGAAGGCTCCTGTTTTGATGTTTCTTCAACAAAATGCTGCCGTGTATCTCTGTTTCAGAGGCTCCTGGACTGTCTGGGATGCCAGACAACCTCCAGAGGGACCAGGGTGTGGAGATTCCTCATTGTGAGAAGGAGCACCAGGAGGCTTAAACTCTTAAACTACCACCTCTCTAAATGTTTTTAGAGTCTCTGCTGCAAAGCCCTAGCCAAACAGTTAAATCCCAGGTAAGCTGGGGCTCCAAAGACATGAAGCTTTTCACCTGTGTGTCGGGGCAGCTGGATGCCCAATATCCTTAGCCTCACAGCACGTTGCATCTGGCCACCTAAAGCTGTGGACCCTGAATGCCTTAGACCGCCTACCTCTGAACATGGTGAGGGAGCCATGGAGCTGCAGGCTTCGAGACAACGTCTGCACTGCTAAATGGGCCAGGGTGTGGTTGAGACACACGGATGAACACAATCCTTGCTGTTAAATATTTAATATGCTTAATTTTTCATGGGCCAATAAGCCTTCTTCCAGGTTAGTACAGGACAGGGTCCATGCCATTTAACAATTCAGGTACACAGATTGTATTTTAAAGGGAGGCCTTAACTGGATGAGTATTTGCTGAGCCACACCATTTGCTGTGAAAGATAAATCCCTGGCTTCTTGTTGTAATTTCTGACATAAGCAGGGTTTTAGGAATTCGTACTAATTCGCACCAACCAAGACAAGTTCTCACCTGCCAGCCCTTGAAATGGAGGGAAGCATTATAATTTCTTGTCCACTTATTGATCTATTTGCAGCTTGTTCATTGACATTTGAAATAATGATGTGCTTAAATGATGTGGGTTTTTTTAAAAAAAAATACGTACATAACATAATTTTTTTCACCCTAAGGAATCATAGAGCATTTGAAAAACTGCCTTTTCTCCAAGGTGATACATTTTAATACAAAACTATATGTATTTAGAAAGGCCAGCTTACAAACGTGATTAGAAAAGATACTCGGCTTGCTTGTGTCTTTAAATTACTAGTTCCAGGTCATTCTGTAGTACCTCAGTCAGTATTTGTGTGCTACTGGTATTACATGAAAAACATCTTGGAAATGTTTCAGATATTTAAAATTTATTGGATTCCATTTCCCATATCTTCACTTCCAAGGCTGGACCAGGATCAATACAGGGGGCCAATTTTTGCTCTCATTATAGCAATTGTAAATGTGAAATAAACCCATTCTTTTCAATACAGTTGCTCTCAAGAGATTTTGTAATATAATCCTGCAGTATTTGGCTCTACCAGATCAGTACAGAGCAGATCTCTGAAGGAGAAAGAGATTAAATTAAAATTAATATTAAAATTGCATGGTGTATGTCCGTTGTTCCAAGTGCTATTATTTTGAGGTCTGGGGTAGAAGCAAATTCTGTGCATTCAGTTGAGGAGCAAGAATGCATTAGATTTTGTCTGGGCTTCTGCAGACACCAATATTAAAAGTATGAAACTCTCCTTTGTCCAGAATTAAATATTTTTTCGATGACTGTACTTTTGAGAGGGATTTATCATGTGTGTATGTATACTTGCATGTCGTTGTCGTCATTGCCATCATCCATGTATGCTCACAGACCTATCCACACAAAGCTCCATGTAATGAATGGTATAATTTGGAATTGGCCTTCAAAGATAGATACAACCACAGCAGGAAAGGGAAGGCTCTTCTGCCACACATTTCTTGCTGTGTTTCAAATAATGACAATGGGATGACTGTAGGTTCCATTCTGTGAATCTGTAGCCCTTTTTACTGGCCTTCCTCCTCGTTGGAGTGGTAAATGACAAAGCTGTCATTTGTGGTGCTGCAAAATGTGTATCTTGTCCCAAATAAGGAGGTAACATTTTCAAATGACCTGGTTTGCAAAACTCAGGTTGTTTTGGGGTGGTGGGTGATGCAGTCTTGATCATTATATCAATCATTATCATATAATATCATGATACGGGCACTGATCTTTCAGCATCTAGAACCGGTCTGCTGATTGAGGGCTTACAATATAAACCTGGGTAAATATTTCAGACAAGGAAGTATAATGGCTCTTGTAGAGCACCAAGCCCTTGTATTTGTAATGCATTGATGACCTATATGTAGTTTTTCTTATCCAGAATTCTTTAAAATTACTCAGTTAGCAAGCCTAGAGAAATCAATTTTTGACATTTTTCCCAATGAATTTATCCAGCCAGCGATATTTTAAATTAACTTATTTACAGTCAGGGATATTTAATCATAGTCTTCCATATGAGCCATGCCTCAAAAGGTAAGATATCCCACTGAGCTCATAATGCAATAGAAAACTTTGGTTTTCTTGACTCAAAACAAGTGTGTGCGTGTGTGTAGTAAAATCTGGGTTTATATTGCTTTTCTGACCTTTTTGTTCAGTACTCGTAATGCAATCAATCACTGCAAATACAGAGGAAGTGCAATTATGGCTTAGGCAGCAATGTGCTTAAACCTCTGAAAAAAGAAACTTTTCTAAATATGCCTGTCAGAACATGTAGTTGCCCAGAGTTCCATGCTATTCCCTAATATTCCCGTGTCCAAAGAATTAGTTGAAATGGTTTTTGCCGGAAATTGGGATTATTTTCTTTTGAAGGGATATTGAAAATAACAAAACGTGCAGATTTTTTACGTAGCTCATCTTTCCTTGCCACCAGGACTGGTACAGCACAAGGACTGGTACAGCACAAGGACTGGGGCAGTCTCTCGGTGGCCGTTCATTCACTCCTGTCCCGCTAAAAGAGTTGCATGGCTATGCAGACTGAAACCTCTTCCAGGTGAAGAAATAATTGGGGACGTATGTTCCTATGAAATATCCTCATGTGAAAGTAATATAGAGGATGCTTCATTTTGAGAATAATGGCCTATTACTTCCAGTTTCTGTATATTATACCCTGAGATTTATTAGAAAAAAGGCACCAGTAGGGATTAGGAGCTGGGAAACGTCCACCATTGTGCAACCCACAGGAGGTATATCTGGTTCTACCATGCTGAAACACCCATTTAACAAGGCAGTGAATTGAGTTGGGTTTTTTTTTTTTTTTGATTTCCAGTCACTATAGGCTGGCGGGTTTTAAAGGAAACAGGCTGGATGTTTCTTAACATTCTCGGCGTCAGTGTCGTGGATCAGGGTGATTTTGTGGGGGTGTTTTATGTCTTGTAGTGAAATGCACGCTGCTTTAACAGGTTTGTATTTGAAAGGTAATAATGGGAGCCATTACGGTTTCCTGAACATAATTCCTCCTCAAGATCACTTTGTGTCTCCCTTCTGTAGTAGTAATGTGAGAAACAAAAGCAATAGTAGACTGGTGCGTTGTTATTGCACTTACCTGCTTGGTACATGTCTTTTAATGGCATTTGCTTTGAGTTCTGTCAAGAATAAGGTGTAACTATTTGTCAGTTTTTGAAAAGCGGTGTAGGTCTAGCAGAGTGAGGCAAATTCATGCATCTTCTGTTGTAATTTTTTTTCTGGATTCTGAGAAATATCAGATAGTTACTCTATTAGAGATTCATTTTACCTAACTTTTAGCACCAATAAATTAGGCATCTAATCTAAGCTACTCCCGTGTGTTCTCTAGATACCTTCAGGTGGTGAATCATCCCTTCTAGCCAAAAAACTTATTTTAGGAGGATGAGCCATTCTCCAGAAATGCCCACTGGCCCACCTGTTTCCAGTGACTCTTGAGGAGGGCAGGCTTACTATGGGGGGGCTAACTTTTGCATCTCTAAGATGTGGTAAGATGAAGCTCCTTTTTCCCTTCCCTTCCCATCTGTGACTTATTTATTGTCATGGTCATGTTTGTTTTAAGAAGAGAGAAGCACAGAATTACACCATGATTATTCCGTGGCACTTATTCTATAGTTTTACTGAATAGTGAGTTTTACGTGGGCAGAGAAATTAGGTCTGTATCTCATACGGCATTCCCGCTGTGGTTTGAATATGCGCAACAAATCCTCTCTACTCAGAGGTATAAAGAGGCAGTAGATTGCTTTAGTTCAAATTTTGACTGGCCAGTGTTGTCTTGTCTTGCTTCTTTCTTGCTTCTGGTTAAGTGTGTGAGCAATAGAAAGAATGAGCACCTTGTTCCTCACCTGTATGACATTACTTACAGGTTGGAGATGGCCCTCAAGTTTTTAGGTGACAGTTCTCAGACTCCAGCGTGATTCTTATGATGGGCCTTGCAGACATACACCCTCATCTTTTTTTCAGGACTCATCACATTTTGCTTTCTTCCCACAACTTGCTCCATTAATTTTGCCTGTAGCTAACTTACTGTATGTTTGCATCATGCGTGTTTGCATGATTTTGACTTTCTATTGCTAAATAAGTCAAAGCTTTTGTTAAGGCAGATATTCCAGCTTGATTATTATTAATAATGTTGCTACCATCAAATTCTGGATCTAGTACTTGTACTGTTAATGACATTTAATTACTATTAGACTGTTTTATAACACTCCCTGTTATGGTGTGGGTATATGATATTGTTTTAGCTATATTTTTTTTAAATGAATGATATAAAATACAGCACAGGGAAAAGCTTGTCTAAAGGTTTTGCTGTTAGCTCCAAGCTGTGTCCAGCAGCATTTCTCTCTTTCATCCGCGCTCTCTGAGGATATTTTTAATATCTTCAGCAAATCAGCCTTTCAATTTCACCTACAGAGAATTGTCCTCACAGTCTGTGACCTAAATATAGATACAACACAGCTTGTAATGTACGATGGTACACGATTACTGTGATGGTTACTGTAATGTACTATGGGACTGTGGTACACAATCCAGGTTACTTTAAGCTAGTGCTGTGTTAAATTAGGCAGAAGGAATATTGTCAAATGCCATAGCATATGGTGTTATTCCCAGCAAGTCTGTGGGCTAGGCGAGATGGATTTCTAACACACAGCTCTTTCCAAGCTTTAACAAGCTGCCATCCACACTCACGCTAATCAGCGTTCATGTTTGCACTCTCATCAAGAAGGGTTTTCTGCAAGGTCTGTCTGAGGCATTGAACTAGTTCTTCACCTGTTGATTACAGGCCAAGATGGGAGTCGTAACTGGGCAGGAGTAAGGACTCGGGAACTTCTTGCTTGCTGGAAATGCTAAAGGGCTAACCTTTTTTAGCCCTTGCATCAACTGGTAAATCTGTTTGAAAACGGTTGAAGCTGCAAAAAGCCTTTTTTTTTGAAAATCGTTTGTACATAAAGAGGCAGTTTCTGGTCTTTCAAAGTAGCTTTACTGCTTCAGCAAAGGTAAAGGTGGAAGTGGACATAAGTACCAGCGAACGTAATGTTATTTTGTTATATTGGAGAATCGCAATAGAAAGAATTGCTGTGTTTCTGTGGACACAAGCCTATTAATGAATGTCAGCCATGGGAATGTGCAGACGAACTCACTTGCGCTTAGGTATTGCTGCGTAACTCCCACTAAAACCACAAAGTCACAGCTAAATTCATACCCCTGCTGCAGCAATGCAGCGAGGAACATTTTCCTAAATTCCTAAGCAAGCTGTTACGTCTGAGTAAAATCCTCGCCAGCACCACATCCAAGGTCTGCTGTACATCCAGCGCGAGAGAGAAAAATAAGGGCATCTGCAGTAAGGCAACAGGCTGAGTCAGCGAAATAGTCATGGCCCGTGGCAGGCCCTGGGAGCCGGGCTGGCTGCTGCAGCGAGCTCAGCTTGTCTCTGGGCAGGTAACCTCAGAAACAGCAAAACAGCAAGCAAAGGGGAGAGTGCATGCTCTTGGCTCTCTTTCCATGTATTCCACTTCTTCATAAGTCCATCTTTCCGTTTTTCATAAGGTAGTGCCGATGGCTTGTTTGCAAACTTCTTGAACAGCTATTTCATTATCCTAGCTAACCTAAGTATCTGGTGTTGGAAACATAAGGATAGATGAGACGTATTTTACCTGTCATTCATTTTGCTTCTAGGTGTGAGGATCCAAAGCACCTCGTTAGCCAATCCCACTGCCATTTTAACCTCAGTTATTACACTGAGTCATGGCATACATTTCCATTGGTTATAGTTTCGTCAGTAAATGGTGGCTGTGTTTCTGTATACTTGTAATACTCAGGCTTGAGAGTTTAATAATCTTTAAATGAATTGGAGTGGATATGTTTCATGGTTTCAAAGTAGATTTCTGAAGTTATCAAATAACGGGTGGTTCTTAAAAACTTAACATTGATTCATTTTTTGATATTTATTTAATACATTGCTTCTGTTAGGCCAAGTAGAAAATACAGCAGTTGACCTGAGATGCACTCTTTTACTGCAAACACAGTAGTTTTGTTGTTGACATTTAAAAATGCCATTGCCTTTTAGAAATCCTGAAAGTTAGAGAAGTGAATCCAAACTCTAATTAAGATTATAGATTTGAACCCATACGGATCATTTAGATTAAAGATGTCAAAGTCCAAGATGAGGAGGGCCTTCAGCAACCACTAGTGTCCTTAGAAATTCATGGTAAGATCCAACTGCTCTTATCAGAGCAATTCTCAAATGGAGCTTCCCTAGGGTTTTTCTCAGAACTTGGTGTGGGCTCATGCTGTTACCACGCTTTAATATTTTGCTACCAAAAGACATACGTATCACAGGCCTTGCCTGGTGAGTGTGAATGATCACATATTTTTTAGCCGTACAGTAAGGTCTTGGCATTGTTGCGCTCATGGTCTCCATTGAACGTGCAGAGCTTTCCATACCTTCATTTCTGCATCATCATTTAACATCTTGCCTTTTGAATTCTTGTGGAAAAGTGATGGAAGAATTTAGACTTTTTGGGTTTTTTTGTCTTTCGCTGTGTTGTACTATCATTGCTTGCCTTTAGTTAACATCATCTGTTCATATTGAGAACAAAGCTGCATGTTACCTTACTAGGAATGTGCTGCGACATCTTTGAGATGAGAATAAAGGGGCTTCACAGAATTTTGAAGAAAGAGTGGAGGTGGGCAGGCAAAATTTTATCCTTAGGCTTTCTGCAGAAAAAGACCTCCAGCCTTTCAAAACGTCCAGACAAATCTAAACTAATGTCAGTATTTGTTGGCAAATCTGTGAATCAAAGCACTAGATGCCGGTATGGAAGAACGTAGCAAGAAAGCCCCAGATATTCTTAGAAGATGGGTAAAAACAAGTTTTCTTAAGCATTTCTTCTGGATAAAATCTGATATGTAGTGCAAGTCTGGTGTGGGGCTTACAGAGTGAGTTGAGACACAAGTTGGATTGATTTAAACTGAAGAAGGAGGGCTTTTAGAAAATCTGTGAAGATTTACACTTCAGGGAAAATAGTCAGTCAGCGTGCCACGAGGACACTGGTAATATGCAGGTTCACGAGACTGATGTAACCTTAACCCTGTGTAGCTTTGCTTTATGTAGGGTAAAGCTGGGTGTTTGAGGAAAAAACATTCAAAACTTCCCATAATATCTCACAGATGTTATATTTTCTACTTAGAGAACCAGATATTAGAGAAAGTCTGTAATTTTTTTTTCTACTTATTCAGTAGACTGTTGCAGTGTATCATGCTTTTCTAAATTATGGTACCTTAAAGCTGTTTGCCCAGCAGTTAAACAGTGGACAGTGTTTAGACTTACCTGCCAAACAATGACTTAAACACCGCTGTAGATAAGGAGCACTATTTTTTTCAGAAGTGTTAGGTAGGGCTCCAGGGAGATTTTCCATTCTTTCTGAGATCTGCCAAACAGGAAACAAATTTTATTCTATATTAAACCTGGAGCGAATACATTACTGTCAAAGCAGTTATTACTGGTTTACCTCGGTGTGCTTCTGAGCAGAAATTGGCACTATAGATTCTGTCTGGGTGGGTGCTAAAGATGAACAGATGGATGCTTTTTGCCACATTTTATCTTAAGCATTGAATAAAATGGTAATGACGTATTTGACTACGACAATTTCTGTAACTGGAAGTCTCAGAAACAAAAAATATTAAATCAGTGCATATCTCTTCCTAACCATAAGCTATTCTGGTTTGCCTCTTGATGACTGAACTTTTCTGCTTTACATGCAACACTAAATTTACTTGTTATTAATATCACCACCTAGGCTAGACTTGGAAATGACTAATTATTCCTCTGCTTGAAACCACAGGCAGTGTTTGGCATGATGCTGGAGTGATTTATCTCCCTGAGATTAAACTGCATGCTTTGGGTGAACACGGGATTGCCACCAGCATTCCAATCCAAAAAGAAGCAGTCACGCTGTCCTGAAAGTTGGTGGGGTTTTGTGAGGGTTTTTTTAATAGCAAGTGAGAGTGAAGAACTTCCCAATGCAGGAATGAGAAAAGCAAATGCTGCTTTGATAGGGAAACATTAAGGAAAATTTGCAGGAAGGCTGAGCAACTTTTAAACTGGGTGAAACTTTTCTCTGCATAAAAGATCTTCCAGTGCCTCATTTGCTTATTTTATTGTAGAGTTGTCTTTTAATGAAGCAAATTAATGATAAAATAAAACTATACAAATCCTCAAAGTTTTATATTTTTTCCTTAAATTTACTCTCATTATTAAGTGTGACTGCTGCCGATTTTTAATGGTTTCAATTAATTGAATCTTTTGTGATAACATTCATGAGATGATAGTCTTTAATGGTTCGTTTCCTAGATTGCCAGTACAGTTTCTTTATACACTGTGTGTCAAAGTGTCACGCATGATACAGATGATGCAAATTGTGCAAAAACTGTGAAGCTACACAATTAGCTAACCTCTGCTCTGGATATTTTTATCTTCAATGTGTCGCATTTTTTAAAGAGGTTACTAGTCTTGTTAGAATTGGCAATGACAGAGGGTGACACCATCGCTGAAACAGAGGCGGTGAAAAATATCTGCTTATTTAACTATCTGACTGTGTGTTTTTTCTCTTGAGGTCCATCTGCTACCACTGGCTCGGGAATCTGATTTAGATGCACTGCAATGCCCTTCCATCCTAGAAACTGCATAAATGCAGTACTGAGTCACAATTTTAAATCTAAGTGGGTGGAAAGTGCATTTCATTACACTACAGCTTGAATTCTTCAATTTCCTCTCCCTTGCTTCAGGGAAGCTTGAGTGCTTTGCTATTACGGCAGTGGGATTAGATACAAACCTTAAAAAGCCTTCTTTCAATGAAGGGGGTACTACAGGTTGCCTGGCTTTCGCTCTGGTTTCAACTTGCTTTAGACGCGGCCATTCATCTCCAGCTTGCTTCAGTTGAGTGCAAAACCTGGCAGAAGTAAATTCCATCTCGCTGTTTCACTGGCTTCACGTGTTTCACCAGCGTCGGTTTCTCCGCCCACATTTCTCACCCAGTTTGTCTGCATCACTTCTCTGATACTTCTTGTGTCAACTCTGCCTACTCTTGCTGGCAAGGGCTGCAAAATCCTCCCGTCTTTGACACACCATTATTGGGGCTGGTTCCCAAGCTACAAGGCAAAAAGGCTGTGGCCAGCCTTGGGGCATCCATTCAAACTTCCAGGAGCCTGCCTTCATGGTCTTCAGCTCAGCATCTATCCCCTCAGGGTAAGCAAAAGAGTCCTTGTCAAACAAAGTTTCTCTAGATGGGCAGGAGCCACATGTACCATTACAGACCAGTCTCCTCGGGTGGCTGGGTGCCTCATTATGCAAGCAGGAAGAGCTGCTATGACCGTGCTACCGTGGGAGCTGGGGGAACATGGGGATGAGTGTGCTTATGAGCACTAACATCCCTTGGCCAAATAGAAGAGTCCCGTCTTTGCAGATTCAGTGCCAGACTAATGACCTCTTCCTACCAGCGGAGAAACACCAACAATGCCAGGTGACAAGCTTGTGATGTGGCAAGTATCACATACTTCCCCATCCTTTTTTTTCCTAGTTTGCTGTTGTAACAGTAAGGGCTCCACAGGGTATCTGCCAGGGTATCAGGTCCTCAGTGTGGAACATGCATTTGGATGCTTTCCTGCCATTTGGTGGATTTTCCCTAATGGCCTGGGTACCTGGATGCCCTGAACATTACGCACTCTGCCACGGCCTTTGTGAAGCCTTGGGGTGAATAGGACAGGACAGACAGAGCTGTCCTGGGCCCCGGAGCTGCCACAGAGCCAGCCCATGTGCACAGGGCACCCTGTATGCTACGAGAGTCCTTTACGTCTGTATCACCAAAGGGCAAGGTTACTCTCTTTTCCTTGCTCCCAGAACCGATACTGGCTGTTATCATAGACAGTGGTACCCCAAGGCAGAACCACCCTCTTCACCTTTTCCGTTCCTACCTTCCACATATTGTGCTCACAGAAATGTCTTTTCAGGACCTACAGCCTGGGCCACAGCAGGTCTGTGTGGGACGGCTGGTGAAAACAAGCACTAAATATCTCCTCGGCCTGGGTGCCTTTTATGAATGTCAGATCCGGTTGGGGGAAAGGAGCATTGCTGGTGTCCGGAGGGGCTGCAGTGACCAAAACTTGGCTCTCTTGTAGTAAGAGTTTTAAACGGATCTTATAACAGAGATAAGTGGATTTTCTGTCAGAGACCTTTGGGAGAGTACTGGGGGAGTAGAAATGGTGTGCAACCTCAGTATGGGAATGTAATCCTAGCCCTTGAGATAAGAGGTATTGATTTTTTTTACAGTTTAAATCTTTGTCACTCTGTCCTAGTGTGCCCTATGTGGATTTATCCCAGATGTGACCCCTTACTTCTTTCCGGACACTTTCTGCACTGAAAAAAATGTCTTCTTGATGGGTTCCTTGTTGGCAACTGATATAGTACTGGGAAATAAATGACAGTTATTCTGTGACTCTCCTCAAGTAGCAGGGAGCTGGGACCAAGCATGTGTGAAACCACGAAGCTTGCTGGAGCCAGCTCGAGCCATTTGGGTGCTGAAGCCTTTGTTTGAACTGTGGGTCTAAATGCCAGCCAGAACATACCCTGGCTAAGATAGAGCTGTGCGTGGGCTGGTGAGGCAGGTGGCTACTACCAGTCCATAAGACATGCTGCATCTGAGCTCTCCTGGCCTGCTTTTCAGTGGAGTCTTTTTTTCTGGGTTTCTCTCCAGCATATCTCAATGCTTTGCAGTATTTAGAAGTCTAATTTGAGTNTGCTCTCGGCTTCGCCGCGTTTAAATCTCCCGCGGTTGCTCTGGCAACGCCCAAGCCTCGTCAGCGCCGCGTCAGCCTCGCTCGCGAGAGCTGCCGGCTCCTGGCGGGCCTCTCTCCTCTGCCTCGGGTGCTTCTTCCTAAAGCACCTCGAGTGCTTCTTCCTAAAAAAACTTCAAATGGTGAATATAATCTGACAGACTGTGTAACAGATTTTCTGGAATGAAGTGCTGATGCTGACTAATGCCAGCCTAATCCTTCCCAGTGCAAGTATTATTAATGAGGTTTACCCCAAGCAAATGGTGCATGCCTAGTTGCTCTTTCAGGTCAGACAACTAACAGGTTTCAGTAGAAACCAAAAGATAGCAGTAACAAAAGAAGATTGGCAACTTAAAGGCTGTATCCTCCCAGAAACATTTAAAAACACTAAAACAGTGCCTTTGTGATTGGAAATGAAAATAAACATGGCTTGTTCATGGAAGAAGTCCACTAGAGAGATGATCTGTCTGAAGGATTAGTCAATTAGAGTTTGAAAGCAATTGGGAAAATCTTTTAAATATATGCCTCAGTTTGTCCAACCTCTCTGGCAAGTAGGGGACTGACTGTAGGAAAAGGCCACTGAACTGGTTATTTGCATTTCTCCTGAGCTGTCGTGAAAGTCAGAGCCATGTGCCCATGGCTCCCTTCAATTTATCTCCAATCCAGTGATTTGCACTTTTTTCTGCTCCTCACCTTCCTTCAAAATCAGAGCAGGTGAAATTACAGATGGTGTACAGTAAGTCCGAAGATAAAATGTGAATCACTTTCTCTTATAAGTCTAATTCTGGCTGCTTCATCCCCACCCAATCAACAAATGACTGCTTTTTTGTTTTTTAAAGTCTTTTCCACCTGAAATTGGCAGGTAGAGCAGAGCTATAGCCAGAGGTGCATTTGTCTGGAAAATTTTCAACGTAATTGGACAATGTATATTTTGCAGACAAGGGACTCTAAAAACCCCTAGGTGTTTCATTTTTTGAAATGCCTTGTGATATTTTCTACAAAAATCTTATCTCAGAACCAGCTTGACCTAGAAATGTCAGTATGTTGGAGACCCTCGCTAGCGTGAATTTTGGCAGTCCAGAGTGTCTCAGCAGGCTTTAACAACATCGCCAAAAGTCCTGTGGAGAGAATTAATCTCTAGCAGAGCCAAGGTGTTTCAGAAAATAAACCAGAGGATTAGATGATTTGCCATCGTGAAGCATCTTCAGCAATTGCAAATAACCTGCCTTGCTCCCTCTCTCGTGCCTTTCTGGCTATGCACTTGACTGAAAATTATTTCCTATGTCCGGAAACCCATGCCACCGTCATGTCTCTTGTATGATTGAGCGGGTGGCGGCAGGTAAGACAATGAACATCGTTGGTTAAGATAGGACAGATTTCACTACTGAAAGGTTACAAAATTGGGCAGACAGCTTTTGGCATTTTGTTAACTTGCTACAGTAAAACTGAAAAGAAGTCGTCTAGGTTCCGTGTGGCATCGCTGGGCTTAGGGAGAAAGGTTGAGTGAGTCAGTAGTAAATAAATGGAGTATGTGGCAAGACAACAGGTGGCTGTATCAGCAAGAATATACATGACCTTCTGTTGTTCCTCCAAGCTTCTGTTTCACAGAAAGCTCTAATCATTTTGGGTAAATAGAGCTATAAGCTACAGATAGACAAAAAGGCATACAAAGGAAATTATTCAGCGGGCAGAGAAAGCAAGCCTGCTCTCTGCAGCTTTTTTCCATCTGTTGGTGTCCATTGAGGAACTGAAAAGGCAGCCGCTGGGGAGTCCTGATCTGCTGGCAATCCAAACTGATTATTTGATTTGCTTTCACACAGTTGCAGTGCTGAATTTCTGTGTTCCACCAGGAGCTGGGTTTATTATTTCAAGGCTTTTTTAGCCTTCACAGCCATTGGTTTTCTCCTAAGGCTTTAGTTTTCAAAATATGCTGTAATCTAACATAGTGTAAGTCTAAAGATTATCCAAATTTGGAGAAATTTAAGCTTTGATGGGAGAGGAGAACAATGCAGCAGTTTTCAGCTTGTGCTAGTTTTTTATAGCTTTGAGTTGCAGAAATAACAGTGTTTAAAGGAGTCAGCAAGAGGGCTGTATTGAGAACACCTTTCATGGCTATGTACATGCTGTCCATGTAGTGTTGTGTGTGATTCATTCGGATGCGCCATGTGAGGCATTTTTTTTCTTATTATATTTGTTGCAGTTTGCAACTGTTCTTTGTGTCAGAGAAATCCACATATTTACTTTTCCTGAGGGCCTCGGTTTTGTGGACCTGTAATACCGAGGTGAAGCAGACCAGGCTGATCTGACTGATGTTAATTTGAGCTTTCTCTGCTCATTTCCTACACTGTGATGGTTACAGCACAACCCCACCAAACATGCAAGGTAAAGACTTATTAAAGAGAGCGTCTTAGAAGGAAAATATTGCCTTCCCCTCCAAAGGACATCTTATCGCCTGAATTCATACTCTTAAGAATCAAAATCAGAACAGAAGCAAATATTGGCTTCATTTTCACTTACAATATGTGCAAGGCCCCAGAACTCATGCTGATGTCTTGGAGGACTCTCTGCTCAAGCTGATGCAAAAATCTCAAGCCTCACTGTTTCCTGAAGATTTTTTGAGGTACATGTGAGTACCGTGGCACCTACCTGATCCGCCCTCCGACTGTCCTCCCACTATCTGAACTTGAAGTCAATATGCAGACTGTCCAACACATGGGATGAGCTGTATCACTTTGAAGACATCATCATGCCATTAAGGCAGCGATGTCCTGACCAGGACAATCCAGGGCAACAAGCAATGACTATAATGCTACTATTATATATACATATATATATATATATATATATATATACACTACTATTCATCTAAGTCTTTTGAAGATAAGCAGAGGGGAATAGAAACTTGAGAAATAGGTAGAAAAAGGGAAAAAAGCTAAGGAAATGATTGTTGCAAATACTTGCAGTAGAATTCCAAGCCAGCAGATCATTTGTCTAAAAATCCGGAGACTCTGCCAAACAAGCTATGAAAAGAGAAATTGAGGAGTCGCCCTGACAGATGTTTAGCAATTGCAACAGTATGTATAGTGTAAATATTTGAATGGCATAAAATACAGTTGGGATATCACTTAGGGACCAAAGATTCTTCTACTTTCATATTTGCTCATGGTCAGGATACCAAAACCAGTGCTTCAGCTGACTATGTTGTCTTTTTTTTAAACACATATGAGGAGAAAGCAATGTGAAAAATACATAAAGAAGAATATTTCAAGCTTTTCCTCTGAAACCAAAATTTATAGGTTTTTGATTGTATGCTGGTATATCGTGAAAGGAATGAATTGTTGTGATGGTTTTGGCTGGGATAGAGTTATTTTTCTTCATAGTAGCTGGTATGGGGCTATGTTTTGGATTTCTGCTGTAAACAGTGTAGGTAATGCAGACATGTTTTTGTTACTGGTGAGCAGTGCTCACACAGAGCCAAGGCCTTTTCTGCTTCTCAAACCACCACACCAGAGAGTAGGCTGGGGGTGCACAAGGAGTTGGGGGGGGGCACAGCCGGGAGCGCTGACCCCAACTGACCAAACATTCCATACCATATGACGTCNTAAACAGTGTAGATAATGCAGACATGTTTTTGTTACTGGTGAGCAGTGCTCACACAGAGCCAAGGCCTTTTCTGCTTCTCAAACCACCACACCAGAGAGTAGGCTGGGGGTGCACAAGGAGTTGGGGGGGGGCACAGCCGGGAGCGCTGACCCCAACTGACCAAACATTCCATACCATATGACGTCGTGCTCGACAATAAAAAACTGAAGGAAGAAGGAGTGAGGGGACGTTTGAAGTGGTGGCATTTGCCTTCCAAAATAACCGTTACATGTGATGGAGCCCTGCTTTCCTGGAGATGGCTGAACACCTGCCTGCCCATGGGAAGCAGTGAATGAATTCCTTGTCTTGATTTGCTTGCGCGTGTGGCTTTTGCTTTACCTATTAAACTGTCTTTACCTCAACCCACGAGTTTTTTCACTTTTACTCTCCTGATTCTCTCCCCCATCCATCAGAGTGGAGTGAGCGAGTGGCTGTGTGGTGCTTGATTCCAGCTGGGCTTAAACCATGACAATGGTTAAGAAGCAAGGGGTTAGAAATGTTTTTCTTTTCATGTTTGAAAGAGGAAAAGGTTAAAAATTCTCCATCTCTATCTGAATTATAAAGCTCTGCAATATTTGACAATCATCCAAGAAATTCAGGACGAAAATCCATGACAAATTTATAGTTATGAAGAATAAACTGAGAAAAATGATGGATGACTCTTCTATTAAGATCTGGGATAAAAGAAGTGAAGAACACAGAATAGCTTCTGGCAGCGCTGGCAATAACATCCTCTTGACTTACAATGCCTGAAGGGGAGCCTTGTGTTACATGGTGGTCTTTGTACAGGTTAACTCTTCACGTATGCAGTCTTATCAGCTGAACTCAAGCTCAGGGTAGAGGTGCTGATCTGAGACTTATAAAATCACAGGCAGGCGATTTGAGATGTCCACTCAAAGTGACCAAGGTGTTCCCATGATGTGCAGGCAATGCTGTCTCCTGGCCAAGGACAAAATAACTTGTCACTTTCTGACCATGCATTGGAGGTGAAGATTTTTTGGTAAGAAGCGAGGTTCTTTTCTTAACAATGCCAGGTAAGCAGTTAATGTGGCCAGACCCTAGGGAACTGCCTGTGCCTAAAACCAGCCTCGAGATGCCCAAATTAGCAGCTTAGTCACATAGCCTGCCAATTTAATCAGTGTAGAAAGAGAGATGCCTCCAGAGAATGGTATAAATCTTCGTGTAAGCGCATCCTAAAAATAATTGTGAGGAATCCACACCCGAGAATGCTGTGTTTAAGAGTGGCTTTCCTGAACTGGACAAAGGAAATCTAGTGAGATTTAAAAACATACGACAATAAATTACTGCATATACTGGGAACAAGGTAATAGCATACTCAGAAAAAAATCTCCACACATTTTTCTGCCTTAAATAAATACACAGATGCATAATAATTAAGAAATTTAAAGAAATAGTGATAAATAATAATGCAGAACAAGACATTCACATAGAAGAAATGCAAACAAATAAACAAATATGCAGACTAGAGCAAAGGAATAATAGTTTATTTTATTTTGAATTTAAGAAGTAATGAATTATGACAGCTGCACTAGAAATGGGTGAACACCAAAGAATAACAAGATTATATATGTGCCTGTGGTATGAGCATGTGTGTGTATCTGTATGAATTTACAATTGGTTTTTCCTACTCCCTCACAAGATAACAAAGCAATGAGATAACTTTGAATAGGAAAACATACCTAGAGGAAGGCAGAATATAATTGTACGTGTGTCTGGAGAACCTTGTAATGTTACAGTTGTATTTCAGATACCATTTCTATGAGAAGTGATTCTTCTCAGTCATAGGCTTTTGAGTTTCAAGATAAGGTTTGAATGTATTTTTTTTATATAAAGCATTCAGACTTTAGCACATGTTTCTTCTGTTGAATGTACATTAATATTTTTATGTGCTGGTAGTGGTAGTGGCAGACGTGCCAAGCCACATAAAAGAGAATGACAGCAAGGTGCAAGGAACCTCAGGTAATCAGTGGTTTCATGTACCCAATTTTTGTGTTCTTGCAACATTTCCATTTCATTTACACTGTTTCCAGCCTTGGATTTCTTTTGCATTATGCCTATTAATAAGCTGCTGTCAATCTATTACCAATGTGCAGCCTTCAATAGTAATGTTTTAAATTAGGATAGGGAAGTAGGGAAGGTATAAATGGCAACTGGTAGCGCAACTCCGGTGGTGTGAAAGNATTTCCATTTCATTTACACTGATTCCAGCCTTGGATTTCTTTTGCATTATGCCTATTAATAAGCTGCTGTCAATCTATTACCAATGTGCAGCCTTCAATAGTAATGTTTTAAATTAGGATAGGGAAGTAGGGAAGGTATAAATGGCAACTGGTAGCGCAACTCCGGTGGTGTGAAAGTCCTGCTAATACAGAGAATCCTTTTTTCTTTTGCAACTAAGAGAAGCATACAATGGTTTTACTTTGAGCGAGCTTGTCAAGTCTGTGACTGACAATAATGTAAGAAGTTTCTTAACAATTATGCGGGCTTTATATTATCCAGGGAGTTAAGAGAGAAGGAGAAAAATTTGCCGTGTCATTGATGACACATCTGACATTTGTTTACACATTCCTATGCCCAGTTTGTATGCTCAGTACTTATTTAATAGCTCTTTGTCTTATTGTCAATACTTACTTAGAGGCAATTTTAATGACATATACATACATATCTCATGCACTTTTATTTTACATATAGAAATAATGTAGATTTCTCTTAAATGTTTTATAAATACTTAAGATTTAACACCTTAAGATGGACACCTGAAGAAATTGTCTAAAGCTGGCTGGAGCTGTCCTAGTCATGCTGTGTGTTTTGCTCCTGAGCTGCAGCAGGCCTGCAAAAGCTCCTTGAATCCCAGGATAAGTGAGGAAACCTTAGAGGGTCAGAAGGAAGAATGTCAGCTTTCTTTTCCTCAAAATTCATATTTTGCAGCTTTTTCTTATATTACTGGTCTTCAAAATAGAAACTGATACTAACCAGGAGCTAACGAACTGCAGCTGGACTTTATTTCTGCATCAGGAAGATGGGGGTGCGGTGGAACGAATACCGTTGCTCTGGAAAAGCACTTTCAGGAATTATAAAATGAGCACAAGCTAAAGCCAGGCAGGGTTCTGGTGAGAAGGTAGAGGAGGAAATCCAACTATATATGAGGTATGTGGTGAGCCTGGCCAACGCCCCGTGGTGAGTGTGCCCAACGCCCCTTAAAGCCTTGCCCATTGGTGCAGAGCTGGGCACCTTGCTCTTGCTTCAGGCAGTTGTCACAGGCATCTGCCGTTGTCATAGGCATCTGCTGTTGTCATACGGTTCTTACAAGGACAACCCACTCGGTGAGTTCCTNGTGAGGAATCCACACCCGAGAATGCTGTGTTTAAGAGTGGCTTTCCTGAACTGGACAAAGGAAATCTAGTGAGATTTAAAAACATACGACAATAAATTACTGCATATACTGGGAACAAGGTAATAGCATACTCAGAAAAAAATCTCCACACATTTTTCTGCCTTAAATAAATACACAGATGCATAATAATTAAGAAATTTAAAGAAATAGTGATAAATAATAATGCAGAACAAGACATTCACATAGAAGAAATGCAAACAAATAAACAAATATGCAGACTAGAGCAAAGGAATAATAGTTTATTTTATTTTGAATTTAAGAAGTAATGAATTATGACAGCTGCACTAGAAATGGGTGAACACCAAAGAATAACAAGATTATATATGTGCCTGTGGTATGAGCATGTGTGTGTATCTGTATGAATTTACAATTGGTTTTTCCTACTCCCTCACAAGATAACAAAGCAATGAGATAACTTTGAATAGGAAAACATACCTAGAGGAAGGCAGAATATAATTGTACGTGTGTCTGGAGAACCTTGTAATGTTACAGTTGTATTTCAGATACCATTTCTATGAGAAGTGATTCTTCTCAGTCATAGGCTTTTGAGTTTCAAGATAAGGTTTGAATGTATTTTTTTTATATAAAGCATTCAGACTTTAGCACATGTTTCTTCTGTTGAATGTACATTAATATTTTTATGTGCTGGTAGTGGTAGTGGCAGACGTGCCAAGCCACATAAAAGAGAATGACAGCAAGGTGCAAGGAACCTCAGGTAACCAGTGGTTTCATGTACCCAATTTTTGTGTTCTTGCAACATTTCCATTTCATTTACACTGATTCCAGCCTTGGATTTCTTTTGCATTATGCCTATTAATAAGCTGCTGTCAATCTATTACCAATGTGCAGCCTTCAATAGTAATGTTTTAAATTAGGATAGGGAAGTAGGGAAGGTATAAATGGCAACTGGTAGCGCAACTCCGGTGGTGTGAAAGTCCTGCTAATACAGAGAATCCTTTTTTCTTTTGCAACTAAGAGGAGCATACAATGGTTTTATTTTGAGTGAGCTTGTCAAGTCTGTGACTGACAATAATGTAAGAAGTTTCTTAACAATTATGCGGGCTCTATATTATCCAGGGAGTTAAGAGCGAAGGAGAAAAATTTGCCATGTCATTGATGACACATCTGACATTTGTTTACACATTCCTATGACCAGTTTGTATGCTCAGTACTTATTTAATAGCTCTTTGTCTTATTGTCAATACTTACTTAGAGGCAATTTTAATGACATATACATACATATCTCATGCACTTTTATTTTACATATAGAAATAATGTAGATTTCTCTTAAATGTTTTATAAATACTTAAGATTTAACACCTTAAGATGGACACCTGAAGAAATTGCCTAAAGCTGGCTGGAGCTGTCCTAGTCATGCCTTGTGTTTTGCTCCTGAGCTGCAGCAGGCCTGCAAAAGCTCCTTGAATCCCAGGATAAGTGAGGAAACCTTAGAGGGTCAGAAGGAAGAATGTCAGCTTTCTTTTCCTCAAAATTCATATTTTGCAGCTTTTTCTTATATTACTGGTCTTCAAAATAGAAACTGATACTAACCAGGAGCTAACGAACTGCAGCTGGACTTTATTTCTGCATCAGGAAGATGGGGGTGCGGTGGAACGAATACCGTTGCTCTGGAAAAGCACTTTCAGGAATTATAAAATGAGCACAAGCTAAAGCCAGGCAGGGTTCTGGTGAGAAGGTAGAGGAGGAAATCCAACTATATATGAGGTATGTGGTGAGCCTGGCCAACGCCCCGTGGTGAGTGTGCCCAACGCCCCTTAAAGCCTTGCCCATTGGTGCAGAGCTGGGCACCTTGCTCTTGCTTCAGGCAGTTGTCACAGGCATCTGCCGTTGTCATAGGCATCTGCTGTTGTCATACGGTTCTTACAAGGACAACCCACTCGGTGAGTTCCT
>VZSC01009646.1:59867-117543 GCA_013398225.1 Steatornis caripensis
CTCATATTAAAAATCACCTTTCCCTCATATCTTTGGTGGTGATTCTTTGAGCGACTGTTAAACCTTAACCACTCTCCCCCGCGACAGGTGTGTATCACCCCCGAGACACATGAAGCCTTTCCACCTCCTCCAGCACAAGAAACGCGCAAGAAAAGGAAGGAGCAAAGACAGGGCCAAGATTTGATGATCCTGAATGACACTTCCATTCTCTATTGGCATAATGTTGGGCTTGTGGCTGTCTTCAGTTCCCAGCCCTAAACATGATAATGTTGGTCTTGAAAGCCTTGGGGCTTTCTTGCACTCTCACACAGGAACCAGCTTTTACAAGCTTGTTGCCTGCCAGGCACCGTGGGGGACCATCTCCTTCACACCAAGCTGAGAAGATTGCCCGTGGTTAAGGAAGTCCCACTCACTTCAAGAATAGAGATATTGAACCAAAAGTCTGGTCTTTCACCCATTTTTGCCTTGAACAATCCACTCTATAGAGCTCTTCTGCCCCTGGGGCAGAAGAGGGGATGAAGAGGGGATGATCTAGGAGATGAAGGACAGCATAGCTACCACCAAATGTCACGCTCAGAGAGCAATCATCTCAGCTGCTAGAAGGAACATAAGGGAAGGAGAGTATGGTGGGACCATAATGGTCTTTAGGCTGAAGTTGTTTCAGGCTGACTAGAATGGAAATCAGTAACACAGGGCAGGAAAACATCTCCTGAGTTGTTACGTCCAGCCCTCTGCTATCCCGGGTAGCCATGTTTATATAGTTTCCTTTAGAAATGCGAGACTGTATAGCTGATTTGTCTTAAGAGTTTTCAGTTAGAAGATAAAAAGATGACAAAGAAATGGCATGGTGAGACCTGCATTGCTAATCTGAAAATGGAAAGCAGCAGGACTGCTAAACTCAGAGGAAAATAAGCTATGTCACGTGGAAAACCAGAGAGAAAGCAGAGGGTTTTGATGAATGTTATGCAACTCCAGTGGTTTCATTCATTGTATTATTTTTAGTCATAGCTGCAGCATACAAGAGATGTGTATGACCTGCAGAGGGACGTATTTAAATACTTGTGGACAGAAGAATCACAATCATTTTTCACAGAGCTATGTCAATTAATCCTCAGGCCACATCTCTGAAACTGCCTGCAGAAAAGCAAATACGACCCTGCAAACTTCCAGGAACACCAGCAACTAAAATCATCATTACTTCAGCACACACTGGTTTTTAAACTAACATGTTCTGGAGGGATTTTCTTCACTGAAGAGCTCGGGTAATGAACTATCTGTTAAACTTGGTTGAGCCTGTAAGAGCAAAACCCCAAACTGACAGGGTATTCATCATCTCTGGATTAGTTCCTCTATCTGCGAAGTACAGGAAACGATATTAATGTTGAATTATATCCAGACTTGATCTTCCAGGTTTGTTTCCCATTTGTGGTAAACCCTATGCAATGTATGTGATGCTGGTGTGCTTGTCATTAGGTTCCTCTGGCAGGAGTGGTATCACAAGCAGAGGACACCATCTCTTGCTGAAATCTCAGAGGACTTAACTGTCAAATCATCTGTTAAGATTCTCTGTTTCTGCACAGAAGAGCCTGCTTTCCTCCTTTAGGCCCACATTTCCCAGCTGGGGAGCATTTCTTCACGAAAAGTGTAAAGCAGAGAGCCTTCATAAAGTGATCCTTCCTGTTTATATTCTCCCAGCTGTTAGTACCAGTAATTGAAAGACCACCCACGTTGGAGGCTACATCTGAAACACAGTCTTCAGTAGCGAAGACAATAGACGAATCCAGTGTAACCACATGATGTGAACAAGCGTTCCCTTCAGAGCATTTGCTTAATAGTTTCAGGTGGTGCCATCCGTATTCTGGCTTATGGGATACAATGAATAACTGTTTCTGATTCACCCACTCTGTCTTAAAGGATACTCATTTGTATCCTCTCTCAGTTGTGTCCTTTCAATTAAATTGTCCCAATTTAGTCAGTATTTCCTTGTCAGGAACCTATTCCAAAGCTCTTGGGCAGCCATTTGCTATCTTCCATCATATTTGACATCCTTTCCTCCACCCTTTCCTGTTATTTTCAAGATGAAGCAACCAAAACCATATGTAGTGTTCAGGAGGCATTTACTATATTTTTTCTTTTCTTCTCAATTGTTTCTATAATAATTCCTAATATCCTATTTTCCAAATGCTGCATTGCTTTTAGGAACATATCTCAGATGATTGCTATATTTCTCTGATTAGCTATAGTAACTTATTAGAGTTCATAACTGTTAATTTATAATTACGATCACAGAGAAACCACTCCAGCCTACGCGCGTGTTTGTCAACTCCTCTAGCATTCATGTATATCCCTCCCAACCGTGGTCATCTTTATTGTTTAAACCAATCTTCTCTACATGACTTAAGATGTGGATTGAAGTATCAAATGTACATTATCTTTGGACAGATCCATTAATTCCATAGTAAAGTTATAAGGTAGGATCATCAGAACGCCAATACTTCTCCAGTATCCGTAGGTAATTCCCCAGAAAAATGAAGATAAATTTCTCAGTCCTTGAAAAAACAGGCCAGAGAATCTTAATACACAGAACCAATGTCTAATCCCTCAGACTCTCACTTGCTAATGCAGAAAAAAAAGAGGACACAGTTATTAGGCAGGACCTTGCAATAGGCATCCATGTGGGCTAAGCTCAATGCTTGCATTTGTATATCAGATACAGATCCTGCAATTTAACAACTCAGCCCGTAACAGGGTATTTTAAGCTGCCTCAGTAGCTCTCTAGATGTAGTTGAGTGAATGCCTGGCATCTTTAACTTTTTTAAGAGAGTTTAAGTCTGGATGTACATATGTCTGTGATCTGTAATCTGCAAGTCATTGACATCATTGAACCATATGGACCTTTTTTTTTTTTGAGGAAGGAGATGTTTTTCTCTTTGTAAGACTTACCTGGGGCTTTCTTGGGCTTTATCCAGAGCTCCTGTTTGCCTAGTGACAGCACCTTTAAATTGAGAACTGAGTATTGCTTTCAACATGGGCTTGCCTCTTGCCTTTGATTTTATGATAAAGTTCATTACTTAACGTACAGTAAGGTTTAGGTTATTGAATCAATGGAAGAGCTCCCCAGGCCATCCCCAGGATTTGCGTAGCAAATCAGAGCTCTGTTTTCAGGTTTCAGTCTCTAATGTACCTTTCCTGAACCACAGGAAGGTTTTGTGTATCATCTCATTCAACTTCTTACTGCCTGTGTACCACTCGGCTCTCTACGAATCAGTCCCCTTCATGATCAGATACTAAGCTGCAGTATTCAAGGCCCAAAAAGCTGACTGGAGCAATGTTATCAGTTAGGTTCGATACTGCCAGACCTATAGCGGCTGCTCATCTTAGGAAGTTGTTTCACGGAATGCAGTGCAAGCATCATGAAGAATCATATGAGAAAACACTGCGAATATAAATTCAATTCACTCAAAGTTTCATAACCTTTGAAAATCAAAGACTCAGTTAACCACCCTGAAAAACAAAATTGGAGGACCTTTTAATATTTAAACACTCCTGCTGATCTAAATCTATGACCCTACTGTATAGTGTTACTGTTCTCAACCGTATTTCCCCTACTGTGTGGTTTTTTTGCATGTCTGGAAATATAAGTATATACATTTATTTCCTTATTACATTTTTGTAGTTCTTTGGCATCTCATCCTAAAAATGGGTTAGTTGACAGACAGCAAAACTTAACATATTTTGGCAAAGAGAAAGTCTGCTACTAAGGTCTACTGTATCTAGTATCTAGTAGATTTAATTTTATTCTGCTCAAAGTGCAAATGATGTAGAAGCACTCATAATAGCTAACTTGACTAGGGTCAGGCTGGAAGAGTGAATGAAACATACCTAGAGGTCTGAAAGTCTAAACCTGATGTAATCACAACTAGAGAAACATTAGAGTCTGGTCCAGACAAATATATCAAAGCAAAGAAATTAATTTATTTCACCTGAAATTTCACCACTGCAGTATTTCACCTGGAATTTTTACTATGTGAGGAGTATTTCCTTGGTGTATAATAATATTATCCAGGGATGTAGATCATACCGTTTAGGTTTATTGCTTTTCCTGTGCACCCACAAAATATATGATTTGGAGGAAATTTTATGATCTAAAAGAATTGGGAAACAAGAGTGATTTTCTTTTAAATAAAAAAATAATCTAATGCCATTAAAACAGAATCTATATTTATGTGCAAATTTTGGCTTTAAAAAGTAGAGTGGCCTTATGTCAACATAAGTGCTTTACAGTCTCTCACAAACCTCTTTTGAAAATGTCATATGGTTGTATTAATTACTTTAAAAACAAATTGCTTGTTTGAAGACATCATCTGTCATAATACTATATAGGCAATACCTATGCCTCTGAACAAATACCTCTTGTCTGTTGGTGGTCCATGACCTGCAAACACTGAGGCAGACGGTTGCAAAGATTTTTTTGTCTAGCTTGAAAAATATATTTCCGTAGTATAGTGTCTCACAGCAGTAATCCAGATGCCTGGATCTGGAAAAAGCAGCTTAAAAAATTTTCAAACTGAGATTTTTAAAGTTAAGGCATCAGAGAAAACTGGGCATTCAGATGCCCATAGTGGCTTGGTCCTTTATGTAAAAGGTCACAGAAATTTTTACAGGGGCGTCATGAAGCATTCTTGGAGGATTTCCTCAGTGCAAGCCCTTGGTGGGGATACCGAACTGTCATTATTGCAGGTGCAGCAGATACTGATGCTGCAGCTCTGTCACCCTCCAGATGGGAAGAAGAGCAGGGTATCAGTCTGGCACGTCAGGACAAGTTTTATAGGCATTTATGTGGTAATAGATGCAGGCAAGCATCTGCCATGACGGTTAGGGGGAGTCAGACATTTAACAACTTGACTTTGAAAAAAGGTTTTAGGCATATCTGAAATTCTTAGTGGCTGCCTATTTCTACACCTTTAAACCTTTAAAATCCAGCCCTTAGTCTGTATATTTCTTCTCTACCGGTGCGATGGGGGTGGTAACAACTCCCCACCTCAGAAACGGGCATTTAGACTGGCCTTTTCAGTATTTAAGCTGGATAAACAGTGGAGCATGACATTGCAATACGGTATCAGCTGTTACATGTGTCTGACTACATCAGGATCTTCTCAAGGTCTGTTTCCTTTGCTATGATTTGTGCACCATCACTGATGTTTGACTGAAACTGAGACTATGAAGTTTGTGACGTTTTTCTCAATATAAACCAACATTTTCCTTTGTATTTTATGTAAATATATCCACGTATCTTCTGGCACCCGACCACAATTCCCTTTATGAAAACTTTTTTTAGCGTGGAAACAAGAACTGTGCTGGTTTTATGCCCCAGAAACACGCGCTATTCTTGTTCTCACTAGATGGAGGTCCAGGGCCACAAAAACTGTAGCTTTCTTGATTCTTCCTGTTAGTGATGAGGTTGAAATACTTGCCAGAGCAATCTAGACAAAGCTTTACAGTGTAGCTGTGTTCTCAATAGAGGACATGGAAAAAGGAATGCATATTTCTAAATCTGTTAAAGCCTATCATACCCTCTGGTAATAAAAAATTTAGAAAAGGGAACATAAAAAATGCCATAAAGTTGTACAGATTTAGATGCAGATGTTTAGATGCAATGAAGATTTTATAAAATCCAGTTGTACTGAATGAATTTCTTTTGGCAAAAGCAGAGCTATTTAATAGATCACATCTGGCTGGCTGATGCTGCATTAATTCTGACAGCAAATTGCTGTAACTAATCTCTCTTAATTAGGGAGAGTAAGGACTGCCATTTATTTTGCTTTCCAATTTTTGTTAGTAATCATCCTGCGGTGTCAGTGCATTTAACACTCATCAATCCTGATACCAGAACTAAAGGAGGTAAGACCTTTATTATTAGTTTCCAGTTGCACAAATGGGTCTTGTTTAAGCTCCTCCAATCTTCCAGTGGCTTTGCATTTCACTTCTCAAAGTCTGTATCCCCTTGGTCCTCTTTAAACACACCTCTTTATTGTCATGTTAGAGTTCTCTGACAGTAATTTCTAGGATAGAAAATATAAAAACAGAATAAAGAATCAAGCAAACAGGGACTGAGTTGGAATTACGTTATTAGTTTGCAAGCCGATGTGCTGTAAGGGTGGATGTGCCAGTGCTTTAGGTGATGGGAGAAATAGGTCCAGTTTCTCCCTGTCCTCCAGACTTTCTTTATGACAGATCAGATCATTTCAGCTCAAGCACACAAAGGATGTTAAGGCCTAAAATCACACTTAGGTCTGGTATTTAAACACCCAAGTACAAAATCTAGATCCTGAAAATCAGATGTTTCTTAGGCAGGCTGTGAATGTAAAGTCATACAAAATTCTTCACCTTTACAACTCTCAGTGCTAGTAGTATCTTCCTAGTGAATGCTGGATGGAACACACCAGTTCATGCCCAAACTCTTAAAAATTTCAAAAATTTGGAGTACTTCAGTATCTTGTCTAATGCTTCTGCCTATTCTGGACTTGTTCATTTTTTTAAAGATGTTTCAATCTCATCCATGCAGAGAGTTCTGGTTGTTGTGAATTCCCTTGTGAATTCCCCATTCACAGTGGGTCTTAGATACGTAAACATAGGTGCCCAGTGCCACTGGAGATGCCCTTAGTTACCAGGTCATCGATATGGAGCAGTCAGATATGACACAGTATGTTTGGAGGTGTGTATCTTCCTTGAGTGGCATCTGGAGGCAAGATGGGATACCTTAAGTCATCTAAATACATACTGTCTGCCAACATTTGGGCACCTAAATTGCTCTTCTATGCTCAGTAAAGGAAATGAAAGACCTCTAGAAGAATCATGTATTCTGCCTAGGAGCCTAGCATCTGAAAATTTACTGCAAGAGTGCTAAATGCTTTTTAATCATCTCCCTTAGTGGAGGTAACTTTAGGAATTACCTTATGTGTAAATTAGGGGCCTCCATACTTCACAGAGATGAAAATAAGTAACTTGCAGTTTACGAGGTGCTGAGTTATCAAGGAAATATTGGCTGAGTAAATATTGTCATCAAAGCAACCTAGGTAGGCAACTCCACATCTCTATCCAGGATGTTTCAGCCCCACTGAATCCCACGGGGCGTGCAGCAGACTCAGCACTCATTGCAAGATCAGAGCTCGAGTTATGAGCTCTGAAAAATGTGTTCACTTTGGAAAGTAATGGAATAGGAAAGCAAAATTTCATTTTGCTGAATTTGGGATGGGTAAAAAAGCATTTCATTAAAAAAAAATGAACATAGATGCTTCAGTTTATAATCCATTTAGACCTGAATTTCTAAAAAAAGAAAAAAAAAGTGTTGTATAATTTTCGCATTGATCCCTTTGTCAAGTTTCTTCCCCTTCCCCTCATTATTTTTGATGCTGTCTAATTTTAACCAGATTTGAGAAAGTACTCAAAGATCTTTTCCTACTAGTCTAATGGAAATAAATATCAGGATAAAGGAGAAATTTGTTACTCCTCTGAGGAAGGCAGAGCTTAGTCATTGTATTCCTCTTTCATAGCAACCTCCAATCCACATGGACCCAGCTCCAGACGAATCATGGTCACCGATTTCTTCTGCCCAGTGGGTGTATTATAAGTGCATGTGGACAAGCTGGGGTGAGAAGCAGGACAGGGTTAAGAGACACAATATAAATTCATGTTTCCAGGCCTCTTCTGTTTCTGTGATCATGGAGCATTTTATTTTGTTATTGCTTCAGCCGATTACTCTCAAGTTTACTCATAAATTTTCCCTCTCACTGATTATACTGTATTTACTTGTAAACAGTGGATATTTTCCATGATTTAAAATGTAAGTCTACTCTCAAAAATGCAGATCATGCAGGAGGTACTTGACTATGAAGGCAGTCCTAGAGGCTTTCTAGGTAATAGCATGTTTATTCTTAGTGCTATACAAATTACCTTTGGCCTGACACATACCACACATGTGCCTATAAAAGTTTCTCAGAGAAGTTTTTCAGAGGTAGTCAAGGTATCTTAGTTCTCATGACTCATTTCCACTTGCTAAGATCGTATTTTTCAAAATTCTGCTGAACCCATGTCTTTCTCCAGGTTTATACTTTAGCCAATGAATATGAATTATAACATTATTAAATAAATTATAATACTTTGTCAGTTATTAATTACAAAAGAATCGAAATTTATGAAAAGCAAAATCTTCATTGTTTTTGACTCTGCTTAACAAATCATTTGCTCAAATATGAGAACTATTAAGTGGGGTAGCACATTGTTAGGATTAATATTAAAAGAGTCACCTTAAACAAAAGTGAGAAAAAAATTCTGCACAGAGGAGCAAATGCTAATGACTCCAGACAGGAGATGACAGGGTTATTAATTTTAAAGATAAATTTTCAAAATCCCTTTAGAATATACACCTAGTCTGAGCTGTCCGAAAATTCTTATAACTATCCCAAAACTCAGATACAATGTATGATAAAAAATGGGAATTACTTCATCAAAGGCTGTCTGAGATAAATACACCCACCTGTTGTGGGGGAGTGTTTAGATAAAAGTGGGACTTCACAGAGTTCGATGTCAATGTTCACTCTATTACTTACTACGTGGAGGAAACATACAGAGGGAAAAATCTGAAGGATTATATGTGCACACCCAATTCTCTATGTCACTCAGCTAAGATTTCAAATTTTCATCATGCTTATTCTCACTTCACTTACATTCTGCCTGGGCATCCAGTGTTAGTTTGCTCTGAAGTTCGAACGTGAGGTTTCCCAGAGCAGACTCTCAGGCATAACATTTTAGAAAAATAAGTAAGTTAATAGAGTGGTACAGGAGCATGGTCAGCTCATGTCTCTGGAGAGAGGCCCACCTGAACAAAGAAATCCCCGTTCACCTACCCCTCACGTGATGCTTCAGTCCAGTAGTAATATTTAGGTCCGGGGTCTTCTTGTTCCTCACTGGGTTCATTCACTGCCTTCAGACAGGGCGTTATGTTGTCTAGTTGTAACTGCTGTTGATGTCTGTGGCCTTGAAGCCTCCCTATCGTCTGATTTACACTGGCTCTGGAGGCCCTGTTTTGACTAAGTATGTACACGTTAGTAAATCTAAGTGGAAATTTACAGCTTGTGGCCTAAGGCTACTTAGCTACTAATGCTAAGTAAGCTAAGCAAGCAGAATACTAAATCACAAAATATTATAACTCTAAGTAAGTGATTCATTCTATTTAAAACTTACTTACTTAAGCTAAACAACTGATATCTCTTAACATTGAGAAGTGTCCCTGCTCAAGGGGAGAGTTGGCTGGTGTGCAGTCCAGTTGCTGTCCAGGGAGAATTCAAATTGGGCTCATCCGGCAATCTGTCCTTGGTTAAAGGTCTCATTGCTTCGAGGAGCACCCTTGAGAGGCATCCCAGCTCCAGGGGAGATCATCGCCATGCAGCCATGCTTCTGTGCAGGGAGAGCTCAAAGAAGGCTCGCTTAGGCTGCCATATTTATGGGATAAAGTGGTTGGCTTGCAGTCAAATTGCATATGCTGGGAGAGGTGTGCACGAGACTTCTTGTACCCACAACTTATCGGTGTTCACTGTGTCGCTGTGCTCCTTTGTGGCTTTCCCAGAGGAGTTTGTGGCCCGGCTGTGGCTCAGGCCTTTACCTCCTTTGGAGCCTGAACCAAACTGCTGCTGGTTTGGTTAAGGGGGGGTCAAGTGCATCCATCACACCACCTCCACAAAAACATTCTCTGTAAGAAGTGTTAATAACCTCAAAAGGCTTTTTTTTTTTTTTTTTTTTTTTTTTTTTATAAGGAGGAGTCATTGCACAGAACCCATGTGGAGCTTATATCACCATCTTATCCTACTGAGATCTGAAGTCCAACACAAAAACCCAAGCACATATCTCATATTGCTGGAAAGCAGTTGGAGTTTATTTCTGTTTTTTATGGCACAGTTCACCAGACTATTATGAAACTAGAGGAAATTTCGAGAACAGTGAGTGGAATCCAGTGCTGAAACCCATACAGCAACAATAGAGAAAACAGAGATGTTTTTCTTCAGATAGATAGCACAATTTTTTGGCATGCTCTGTCACAGAAAGCAGAAATCTGGGGTCTGGTGTCTAGTCCCAGGCAATTTTGGTGTCCTGGATATTGGAGTACCCCTTAGCATACTCTTCGGCACACTGAATTCTGTTCATTGAACACAGTACATTTAGGTGTATGAAAGAATGAAAGGAGAAAAAATTGTTGGGAATTTAACATATAAAAATTGCTGTGCGATCAAGTAGCACTCCATATCCTGTGCTCCTTCGAGTATTTACCAGGGAAATGTTAAAGGTGGAAAACCAGAAAAATTCAGCATTCATGTCTCCCTCATGCCTCTTACAATGCTGAGAGAGTTACAGTAAAAGACTATGAAACACTGAAATAAAAACCCCAAGAAGTTGTATGATTTACATTCAAAGTATGTTTTCATTATACATTCTGTCATGCTGCTTCCTACTCTTCTTCAGTTCACTTTGGGCCAAAAAGGTTTAATTTTCTCTGTTGGCACAGAAAGGGAGCTAGCCTGTCAATGAATGTGCAAGGCGAATCTCCAGGGACGGAAACACAATTATGTTGCGTAACATTGTTTTACTTTATTTGTAATAAATATAAAAGCTTATGATGCCAAAGGACTGCAGTATAGTTACATAAAGATTGAGTATGAATGATAAAAGAAATAGAATGTATAGCTGGGATATATACTGATCCTCTGTTTTTCCCCAGTTGCTATAGTAATGTTTGGCACTTTGGTTAGGTATTCCAGTAAGCTCTCTCATGCTATGTCCCTGGGAGATTTGTCTGTTCAGGAAGATTGAGAACAATAAGCATGCCTTGGATCTGGAGACAGACCTCATTAGTTTTGAGGATTAGACACGATACCTAGCACAGGCACGGGTAATCAGCATACAAGGATAGAGAGGAATCTCAGGATGCTTTTAATAAGGCCACCCAACCTGGGTATTGCCTTGCTCTTCCGCACACCAAAGACAGCTGGTTGTAAGGCTGGTGGGTGACCCTACTGAAACTGCCATGCTAATAAGAGCTGTTCATGTTTAAGCCTAGACTAAATCAGCTGAAAGGCTTCTACAACTTTGGGGGAGTTGGGTTGATATTCAGAAGACCACAAAAAAAAAAAAAGTAAGTACCAAAAGGTTTTTTTTTGCTTCCAAATCAAATCTTTGGACCATTTTAGCTCTGAGAAGTGCAGCTTCCAGAGGAATTAAGCAGGAGCAGCTCCTTTCAGATGTTGGTCCTTTCCTTTCGTCCCTTCACTGTCAACTAAATTGTCAGGGTTTCTGTGCTATTCTGGGAGGGACAAGAAAGAAATGGCATGCAGCACTGCCACGATTCTTCATTTTCCTGCCTGGCTTGTGGTGTAGATTTTTTTCTTAATAAACAAGTCTTTGCTGATTCAGTGAGAATATCATGTATTTTACAAAATATAAGGCATGTTTCAGATTCTCTGTGCTGTAGAGAAGCATCCCCCTCAACTTGAATCAAACTGCTGGAGACTTTGCAAGCTGAACATTAACAAAAGCTATAGTAGTAACAAAAGAGATCTTTTAGTTCTTGCTGTTGTCTTTAACTTTTTTTAGTCTCGTGACTGAGATCTTACAATTTTGGATTCTCTACCACTGGCCATACTCCCTAAATTTATGTTTTTTAAAGTTCCTTGGCACGTTGACAGGAAGATCAGTGAGGGAGAAGTGATTTTGAAACCTCTGCTGTCAGTGTCGGCTGCAGTTCACTTCTTGCCCCAAAAGCTTTCACTCCCTCTTAATAGTTTTTGTGTGTGTACACAGACCTACCTGGAGTCCTAGTAAATCTTTCGAGAGTGCTGTATTTATAATAACTGCACTGTAACTCTGAATTAATTAACACTGCACATATGAAAATGTGAGAATCTGAGAATTCACAAATGACAATTTGCAAATAGATCTTTTTTGTTCTTGAGAAGCATGTGCTCCGTGAGTAAGAAAGTTACAAGTTTGGTACAACTTTGATTGCTTTGGGTTTCTCCACTAAAGGCCTAGCCAAAGGTTTATGGAGCAGTTGAACTGAAACCAGAGATTTCAGGTAGGGTTTACTTTCTTTCCCAAGTAAGGTTAATGGTAATTCTGTGCATGGGGAATTGTTTTTAAGAACGTAAGTTAGCAGTGAGCCGATGATTATAAACTTTGTCAGGAACCATGACAACACCTAAGATTTCAGGAATGCAAAACTGACTTTAACTTGGACCTGTCCACTTGGATCTCTCTATTTTGGATCTGGTTTATGTTGTGCTGGCTTTTTTCTCATGCACATTTGCTCATAAGGGATAGTAAGTCAAGGGATTAATACAAGCAAGAGCTTATGAAGTCTGATTTAAGTGATTTTTTTTCTCTTGCAATGATTTCAGGTGGATATGCTCCATGATATAGCTGTCTGATAACCAAATGGGTGTTAGTATTAGTAAAAGGAAAAAAAAGCAGGAATGTGGGGGTTGGCCCTTCTGGTGTGACAGCAGAGACTTTAAAGTCTAGTTACATAGGACACCACAAGGAAAACGGTCAATGAATGAAGACTATTGGGAAGGAAGCTAAGTAAGAGGTCATATGGAAGAAGCCTTCTTCACTTGATAAGGATGATAAAGGCATTGCATGGGAAAACAGTTATATAAAGTGTTGTAAAATGAAGGTTATCTTACTAACTATGTGAAGGTGGAGAGGGAGTTAGAGAAATGTTTTATAAGGTAAAGCACTGGGGAGAGGACTATAGTCCTGACTGCTCCAGATTAACATTTCTTAACCTGGGAGTTGCTAGAAATAACTAGTGAGGTACAAAACACCTCCTGTTTCCCACCTAAATTGAAGTGGGAAAGGTTTCTTGACCGACTGAAAGGAAGTAGCATCTTGGAAGAATTTGATGAAGTCCGGGTGAATCCTTCAAGCTAGTGAAGAAGCTGATGTGTTCTGTCTGAACAGATTTATTTTGCATGATACAGGTCTTGGATCCCCCTTGCAAAATGAGTATCCATTTGTTTTAATGAGGGTATACTTATGCAGAAGGGGATGGTAAATCAATTTAGACCTAAGTGTCTTGCTGAGGTGGAATGGGCTTACGACAGTCTAGAAAACTGGGGCATCTACCACCAATTTAGGAGGCCTTGTCAGTTAATTTGCAAATTTTAGGTTAAAAATTCTTGCCAGAAGATACTTCAGCCTGAAAACTCATACCAGACTGGAAGAAGAGTAATTGTGCTTTTGCAAATATTACATATCTGATAATTTCACAAATATCAAATCACATATGCTGTGTAGGCATCCAAATTACAGAGTGCTCAGTGCTCCTGTCAGGATCCTCTAATGTGCTTTCTGCTTTACATCGACTGAGGGCAGTCTCAGAGGGTAAGCAACACAGCGTGAACAAGGGCAGAGATAAACATCCAATATCTATAACTCAGGCACATTTGCAGGATTTTCAGATAATTAAAGATAAAAATTTTTAAATAGTCCCTACCTGCACCCCTCCCCTCTGCTCCCCATGCTTTTCATGTTTTCACCTGAACAAGTACCTGTGTTTAAAACTGGCACCATTTGCAGTCTTGGACTTCTTTTGATCTTTAATCTGATTATATTAGAAAGCTTTTCCTTTCAGCATTTGCTTTCTGAAGTTGCACAATTTGACCAGATGCTGTCTTTTTTCTTTCTTTAAAAACAACTGCCAATTACCTGCACATCTGCGGTCCATACTGCCTATTACCAGAGCCTGCTCTCATCCTGGCGATCTACAGAGTGTGATGTAGCCCAAGGTAGAACATTTGCCTGGGAAGAAATCTAATTTACTCTCCAGAAAACGTGCAATAAATGCTAAGACTGTAACTGAGATACACTTGGAATGCTGCTCAGAAAATATTTTTTGTTAATAGTGTACAGATTTAATTAATGAAAATTTCCTGCTTACCTGCCTTCCCTGTGCTGGTATTATAACAGAGAGAGTCAGGTCATCTTGCTGAACTGTCTGGAAATAAACTTTTTTAAAAAAATATGTCAATTGATGTGTTTTACTGCAGAGCTGCACTACAGTACTGCCAGCAGCGGGGAGACAGAACAAAAGGCCCAAATGGGAAGGGGAGAACGCAACATAAACCATGCATAGAACTGCCCTTCATGCTGTTTAGACACAGCCTCTGATACTATCTGTCTGTATGTAGCAACCGGTTTGTAACAGAAGCTATTTATTATAGTATTATTAATATTAGATTAATTATATATATTGATAGTATTAACATATAATATCTATTATAAAACAAAAGGTGTAAAAAAGGCCATACTCTGCGCAGTTCTGTTAACTGTAGCTAGCTCTCATAATCTGAAGGGGAGGAAAAAAGAAGAGAGTTTGGTATGCATTCAAGAAGTGAAAGACCTGCTACAGAAGAGCCCTGTGCTTAGAGACATCTAAAAAGCCACATCAGGTCTTGGCTAAGCAACACCAGTGTGTCCCGTGTTTCAGGAAAAGGCTTAACATGGTACAGGTCAAGTCCCTCTGCCTGCACCCCAGCTGGGTGATGAGTGTGAGCTATCTGACTTGAGTATGTGGATTTCTTTCTGGTGGAGATTAAAATGCAAGAAAAAAGGGCAAGGGTAGGTGGGAAGAAAGATGATGCACGTGTCTGGGTGTCGTCCAGACACGGGGGTGGATACAGATGTGTCCAGGGGGCTCTCCCAAATTAAGAAGCTTAGGGTGCTGCCTGAATCTGCTCATTTAGGTAGAGCTGCTCAGGTCCACTGAGCAGTTTGGTGACTGGACTAAACAGAGCCATCCCAACAGAAATAGTAGCAAAAGAGGAGGAAGCGAATTAAGGGAGGGATATAATCTCCCTAAATTTGATGCCCAACTCATGCCTTCATTTCAGATGCCTAGAGGTGCAGTCCTCCTAGGGCACATGCATAAGATCTCCAAGTTTTTGGTGAAGCAGACCTCTTGGAAGTTCTCCAAAGGCCAGCTGAGGACCTACAAATAATACTGGTGATTGCAACCTTAGATTGCCAACAAAAACTTGCAGTAAATTATTGTAAATTTTAGATCTGCTCTAATGTGTATTTGTTCCCAAGAATAAAAATAAAGCTGAAGTATGGAGAGGTAGAACTCCTTAATCAGACACAGCTACCAAGCATCCAATCATTCACAACACTGAGCTCTAAAAACAACATACCTTTTATAGACTATCTTCCAAAACGTGATTTCTTCTGATTTCTGCTTCTTGCACAGCCTGTTTAAAAACCCAGTTTGGGAACTGAATGCTTCGGATGCATTGAAGTCAGCCAGTTCTGAAGTTTCTTAATACCTGTTTGGAAGCTGGTTTGTATATGGCTTGAAGAGCATTGCAAGAAGCTGCAGAAGAAATGAGGGATGGTCAGTTATGCAAAGCTTCGGAGCAGCTGGGAGCAATTAAGCTGAGGCTGGAGAAAGATGGAGGAGGAGGGACAGAGAAGTATTGTATGTTCTGGTTAGAACTGTCAAGGCTTTAGGTTGAACATATTTAATTGAAAGTATTTAGTATAGTCTGCTGCATTTGGTATAATTGAACTGGATTATTCTTCAATTTGTGTGAACTTTTTAGAAAGACCATATAATCTGGAAGGGTGTGCATTTGTTGAGTAGAGCTGAATAAGGTGCAGAATGGGTTGTTTGACTGAAATGAGATTTTATGTTCTACTTAGGCCTTTTCCTAGAAAGGCGGTGACAGTAAAAGCCTTGTTTTGCTGCCCAAACTAATAGTGTTTGGATAGGGTGGAAATGGGCAGGAATGATATTGTCCCACTCCAGGATTAGATTCCAGTTAAGAAACTAGGAAAACTCTTACTGGCAGGAACAAATGTTCTCATATAAAAAAGGACATTAAGAATTATTTTTCATTTTAGTTCAGATGTATCTGAAATAGATTTTTATTATTGCACTTTGTTGCCTCTTTAATTAGGAGCTTTGTAACAGAACTTCTGTACTTAAGTAAGGAGAAATGTCATTGTAGGTTAAAAGGTACGACTCTCTGAACAAGTGGCTTGAAATTTGTTTTCATTAATTTTAATGTGAACTTAACATCAATTGCATATCCAAGTCTTGCTTGAAGCTTGGTTATCTTGTCTTACACATTTTCTCCTTGAGTATATTAAACTTTTTGTTTCAATTTTCAGGCAATAGTCACCATTTTTCAATTGTTATTTTCCCGTTGTTACAATTACCTGCTTTTTTGTTTTGTTTGTGTTGTTTCCCTCCATGTGTGAAAAGCCTTAATTATATCAGACTTTGAAGGGGAAAAGCATGGACTTCAGATTTTATCATAAATATACTACTGCATTGCAGCAGGATTTTTCTTCACTTAATCAATCTTAGAATATCAGATCTCTAGATGCCAAATTGGGAGTTGGTCCTATTGGCTCTAGAAAAGGACTTTTCAACTGTATCAGCAATAAACTGTCAGATTTCAGTTACAGCATGTTCCATTCCCTGCTTTAGAGCTTTTCTGCTTTTCTTCCCAGACCTCTGGGCTATTGGCTTAATGAGAGAGACACTAGACTTAACCACAAGAGACTTGAAAAATTATTTTGATGATGATGTAGTCCAGCCTTTCTTTTAGTGGATACTCATGATCACTGAGAATCCATTTTTCTCATCCACTTTTCCAATATATTTCTTTATTTTGGCTAAGTTTATGTACCTTTTAGTGTTAGTTCCATCGTCCACCATGCCTCAAATGTTTGTTTCACTGCAGTTTTACATGGGATATAATGACGGCTCCAAGCTGTGATTTAAGCATTATGATCCAACCAAACAATGAGATTTTTCTTTCACTACATGTGTTTGTTTACTCAATACCACATAAACTGTATCCAAGCAAAACCTAATTAGGTGATCTGCCAGGAAAAAACTATGAGAAGAGAGGAATGGAGAACAGCTGGCTCTGTCAGCTGTTGCAGTCCTCAGACCTACAAAGGTAGAAGTGCGACTGGCTTATTTCCACCAAGAGAGTAAATAGGTGAACAAGCATGAATCTTTCACTCAGGTTATCTTATCGAATAAGATAGGAGGGAAGACAAGCTTATTTGGCGGTAAGTCAACTCAAAGCTTGTGTGCTGGGTCTAAATCCATTGCGATTTCATTATAGTAACAGGTTTCTGACTACAGAATTTCTCCTGTGTCAGGGACATTCAATTTTTGAAAAAAAATTCTTAACACAAATATATTTACAAAATAGGTTTTTATTGTTTTTTTTTTTGGTTGTTGTTGTTGTTGTTCACACAGTCCTAAAATGCATTGTATTCTGGGGTGTACAAGTCTTGATCCTTCTACTTTACATATTTTTACTACATTTAGGTCTTGATGACTTTGTTTGAAAGATCTGTTTATGGTGCAAACCTTTCTTTCCACTCATTCCTCACAGAGGCAGCCGCTACTTCAACTTGCATTTTCCATGGGTACACATTGCTGCTGCCATCCCCTGCATGGAAAGTTGTCTGGTTCTTGGTATGTGGTACCTGATCAGGTTTGTGATTTTATAGAACTTGGCATAAGCTAGAATATCATCGGCTGAGAGCCAGTTGTGTTTTGCCGGAAAGGCAATTTGTCACGTGTGAAATACTCCAACTTTCTGTCCCATCCCAATTTACCATTATCTTGCATGAGAGTATTCTTTATTCACCATCTAAAGGGAGACATTGTGTGCTGAACTTTCTTCAGCCAGTTCTTCCAGTACAATAGAAAGGAAATAGCTAAACTGCTTTCTCCTTTTTTTTTTTTTTAATTACTCCAGAATTATCATTAAATTCAAGAGACCAGTAAGTGCTCTTCAACAATGAAAAACAAGAGGTTAAAATGACGTCAGCTCTGGTGCAGTAGTGTAAATACAGTATTGACATACTGGGCTGGTGTAGATCAGCCTCTGAGGCTGGCATAGCTGCAAAGCAAAGGTCTCGTATTGACAGAGTGGCTGTCACTGAGATTACCCTGAGGATGACATCTGAGAACATCCAATGCAAACACGCTGCAGAGGTCCAAAATGGATTTACTTTGTAGCTTGCCCCATTCTTCAGGCAAACCTATTGTACTTCCATCCCATTTTGGTTGTCACAAGCAGCCTCTCGACTGAAGTTTCAGCCTTTGGTAATGGATTGCTTTCTCCCATGTGTTTGTGCAACTGACTCACCATACAGTGAGGTTTTACGTGATTCTTGAATGTGACAAGTATGTTAATGTATGCAGAACAAATCTTCCAGTCCTGGCAGGCATTTTCTGTGTCTGTAACTTCAAGGATGAATTTCTTGCGTGCTATGAAGTACTCCGATGTGACTATAATGCTACAGCTTGCTGAACTTGCTTTAAGTTGGCTCTCTGCCTACTGATCGGACTGTCAAAAACCAAACAACTTTTCCCTTTTCCTTTCTGTAGTAGAAATTTAAGAAGGTAAAATACCATTAAGTTCAATGAGGCGTGATTAACACTCAAACATACAGAAGTGAGAAGTCCATAAAAATGTGACCTTGCACTTAGTTGTTATGTCTCATGAGTATTTAGGTGATTTTGAGAAAATTATTAGGGAGGTGGAAACTGGACTTCTTTCATCTTTTCTAAAAAAATCTCTAGCTGACATCCCATTTAGCAGCCAAACGCTGTATTCACATATAGTGGCAACATAACTGTTGCTGAGATTTTCTATTTATGGCCATATGTGTTTATAATGCCAAGCATAATTTACATCCTTGCATTTTGCATATTTAAGAGAAAATTAAGTTGACCGAGTCTATGAAAAAAAACTTCAATCAAATTGTGTTTCTATGTTGGTAGAATAGCTCTTAAGGAGACAGAATGTTCCCAGAAGATGCTAAAACAAACATGCAAACAGAACTCTAATTTAGGACCAAGGCAAGAGTTCAAGTGCTTTATTTTCTTTCTGAGACAGGCAGCTTAACTGTTTGCTTCAAAGATACAGATCAAATAAATCCAGAAAGTTACATTGCCTTGCTGAATCACTATCTGAAAGGTTATTCTAAATATGTTGGAATACAAGCTTGAGGTCCCATTCAGGGTAAGCTTTTCATTGTACAGATAGAAGACAAGGCTAACTCCTACATATCAGTAGAAATAAACCAGAAAAGTTTAAACATGGAAGAAAGAAATGTCCATATTAATGGGCACCAAATGGCATAGCTTCAGCTTCATCAATCATAGAATCACAGAATGGTTTGGGTTGCAAGGGACCTTAAAGATCACCTAGTTCCAACTCCCCTGCGGTGGGCAGCGACACCTTCTACTAGACCAGGTTACTCGAAGTCCCATCCAACCTGACCTTGAGCACTTCCAGGGAGGGGGCATCCACAACTCCTCTGGGCAACCTGTTCCAGTGTCTCACCACCCTTGTCATGAAGAATTTCTTCCCAATATCTAGTCTAAATCTACCCTACTTCAGTTTAATCAATGCTGTTAAAGGAATTTTTATTATCAAAGTGTGCAAGTAGGGTTTTAGATGGTGTTGGCTGAGTTAGCTTTGCAGCAGCAGCTCTTGAAAACACGGCAACTCTACATTGCACATGCATATATATATATGCATGTAAGTATTTTGGAGACAAGAGACTGTAGATAAGAGTTCAGCACAGAAGCAGTTTTCATGGTCTGGTTTAGAGGTTAGAGGCTTACTAGCAATTTTAACCCCGTGAATTTAAATGCACATCTGAACTGAACAGCACCTGACAAGCTTCACAAACACGTATAGGAGCAAAAGATTAAAAGTATGGGAAAGTAATGCATCAGCCTGCAAGGTCTAATACCGTCTATAAAAGAAGGTTATAAGACAGCTGCTAGCATGTTCACACTTATTGTATGTGACCAAAAGCATCTGTACAATGATTAATCTGGGTCAGGCTGTCTGGCAGGAAACTGGGCGCAGCTGGGCTGACCACAGAGAAGCTATTTCTCAAAACCTGGGCTTTGTGCACAGCTTGTTGAGGGTCATGTACTCCTGCCTTTCTCAATAGATTCTCATGAAAGATTCAGCCCTAAGATGACCTAATTAAATGTCTACAGTGGGACATGATCCAGGATACTTTCAGTTTAGCTGTGGTAACCACAAGCAGAAAGATGGACGTTCAAACGGAGGGGTAATAGTATTTTCAAACCCAAAACACTCATCTGTCAATGCTCTTACACAGAACTTCCACGTAAAAAACATTTGTTGTAGCCTGGATGAATGAGAAGCAAACTAAACATTTTACTTCTGTTTTGAAATTAAAATAAATATTATCAGGATTTTATAATTTATTTGATTAATTCTTGTTGCCATTTTGGTGAATACTCTTTACAGAAAATAAACCTAGTTCTTGTACTTTCTTTTTAGGAATATATACAGTAGCCCTGGTTTATTTTTAAGTAAAAATTTACTAACAAGTTTTGAAACTTCTCAAGGGTTAGATTAATGGTGCACTGCCACTGTCAGTGCTGTGACAGCATGTTTGGCTTGGTCTGGCTGACCAAAAGAAGTAAAGTAGTTCTTCCTTTGCCTTTCACCTTCTATTACAGTAAATCCTAAATCAACAAATGGAGAAGAGCTTAGATGGACATCTAATCTAACAGATTTCTTTCTGAGTATCACTACCTGTTAAGATTATACAAACTCTGGGATGAAGCAATCTAAGCTCTGGCCACTTTGTGCTGTTAATTCTGAGTGTGTGAAGTCCTTCGTACTTGAACTGTTTTACGACGTATGTGGCTATTATCACTTTTCAGAAAAGAGAAAGAAAAGCAAACTTGTCTAGTAGGAGGGGAAGGAGGAGGAAAAGAATAATTTCATTGGTCTTGAACTAGCTGTTATGCAGTTGCTCAGTAGCATCCCCTGGAAAGCCATCTGCAGATGCGAGTGTAGCCGAGTGTCACTGACCACTTCTGTTAGGAGTGGGATGTGCTCTGCTCTGCTCTTGTCTACCATGGCAAACTGCTGTTGGGAGGGCTTAACGTATATTCTCCTTTTGGATGGGCTGAGGGAGTATTGGTAGGAAGTAGGCACGAGTTTCTTTCATTTTTGAAAGAATGAGATAATTACATGACATTATTATTTATTTTCTACCTAGGAAATGTCTTTTCCAATGGACATTTTGGACGTGGGTTGGAGATTTCTATCCCGTTCTTATTTCTGAAATATTTTCTTTTATCCTTTCTGCCTTAGCCTACTAACTCCATTATGTGATATTATCATTTTTTCTTTCTTTGGAGGGAAGGAGTTGAAGTATTTCCATGCTGTTTCAAGTGTCTTCCTTTCTAGTGACTACGCTCATGCTCAGATGTGGGCCTCTTCCAGACCTTGGGCTTCCTCCTCTGCTCAGCCAAATGAAGCTGAAGTTGTGAAGACAGAACTCCCCAGAGCAGCAGGAATCTCTTGCTCGACGACACAGATGTAGGAGTGCTATCTCACTGTGCAAGGTCTCCTCAATGCCATAGCAAGTGTGGGTAGAGGTCGGTCAGGGTGACAAACTACTGTCTCTGTGCACTACTGAGTTACTTCATAGCTCATGAATTGCAGGGTGACTCTTGTTTTTGTTTATTTCAGAGCTGTTAAGTGCATTCAGTGCAGTAAGTCAGCCACGAAAATCTACTGCCTGCCCCTCAACTTGCTTAAAAACTGTATTTAGAAAAGATGACTACTATTTTTTTCCCCTCCCAACACCTTTTAGGATACATTGCTCTGAGGAGCAAGGTTAGAAAAAGAAAGCTCTTGCAACAGGTTGGAATGTGTTAGCATTATCATAATTTCAAAGGAAATAAATCACATTTACGAAGCGTGCTGGTTTTGCTGTGGGCACGATTTACAGTTAGATATGGACAAATACATAATTGCAAACTCTGCTGGCACTTCTAGAGTATCAGCTAAATAGTTGTGCTGCACAGTAGTGTAAGATCCAAGAATGAAGCAATAAAATCCTCCAAATCCTCACAAGTTTTATAAAGCATTATAACTTCTGTCCAACAGTTTTATATTAAATAGGATTTCACCTTTTGTACTCTTTTTAGCCAGGCAAGGAGAGCTTATACAAAGTAATTTATGCTCCAAGTATGTGGTGAATAGGGAAGTCTTCCAGTGGAGTTCTCTCTAGGGCAGCTTGTTGAATGCAACTTGCAGGTTGTTATGAACTGTGGGCTTTTAAGAAAATAATGCAACATAGCTGTGTCTAATATAGGAAGTTTCATAACCAGTTGTAATTTAAAACTTTTGAAATGACTGGAGTCAAGAGTGTAGGAGTAAGGACTAATTACAGTAGTGTCATGAATGTTGTCTAGGAGAATATAACAGTGTTATCATCGGGTAGAAAAAATTTGACCCTTTTCAGTCATTTGAGTTGGTGCGCGTCTCCTGTTACCATGTTGTGTGTCTTGTCTTTTTTTTTTTTCTCTTGGAGGCATGATTAAAATACTCATGAAGTTTTCAGTAGGAGGACTTGAACTCCTTTGCTGTTGCTACTCCTATAAAGTTGTACACTCTTCTGCACTTACGGTTAATTAATTGCATGTTTGTAACTGTTTCAGAACAACCATGAAACAGTGTTAATGCTGAATATGTCACCCTTGTGTTGCATGTGGTTTCCCTCAGCCCCTGTGGTATGATGTACACATACACTTCCCTTAAAGGTGTGCTGTGAGGATCATATAATTGCTAACAGACACAGAGGCTGTGCTGGTTGGAAGGGCCCTTCAGAAGTTGTCCAGTCCAACACGCTGCTCAGAGCAGGGCCAGGTACATCAGGTTGTTCAGGGCCAAGCCCAGCTGAGTTCTGAGCACCTCCAGGGACGGAGGCTCCACAGACTTTCAGGGAAAGCTTGTGCTGGGGTTTGACCACCCTCGCGATAAGCAAGCAAACAAACAAACAAACAAAATTCCTATATGGACTCTGAGTTTCCATCATGGCAACATGTCCACTGCTTCTGATCCTGTCACTGTGCACTCTGAGAAGAGTCTGGCCCAGCCTCCTGTACACCCTCCCTTTAGGTGATTCTAGACAGCAGTGAGATCTCTTTGGCTGTTTCTTTGTCAGGCTGAACAAGCCCAACTCTCCCAGCCTCTCTTCACAGGACAAGTGCTCCAGCATCTGACCTGCTGGCCCTCTACCTGCTGAACTCGCTCCAGGTTAGCAAGGTCACTCTTGTACTGGGAAGCCCAGGACTCTGGATGCAGTATTACCAGTGCCCAGAAGAATGGGCAAACATCACAACCCTTGACCTGTTAGTAATAGTCTTCCTAACGCACGGCAAGATGTGCTTGGCCTCCTTCCCTGCAAGGGTGTATTGCTGGCTTATGTTCAGCTTGTTGTCCACCAGGACCCCCAGGACTTTTTCTACAAAGCCACAGTCTTTACTCCAACCTGTACCGGTGCATGGGGTTGTTCTGACCTATTCTGCATTTCCTCTTGTTGAATTTTATGAGGTTGCTGTTGGCCCATTTCTCCAGCCCATATAGGCTCTCTGAATGGCAGCTCAGCCCTTTGGCATATGAACTACTTCCTACAATTTGGTATGGTCCACAGCTTGCCAGGGGTGCATTCTCTCCTGTTACTTAGGTCATTAGCTAAGTTAAGCAATACCAGTAAGTGTCTCAAAATGCGTCTACATGGTTAAGAGAACTGTATTTTTTGTGTTCTGTCTTATTCCCACTGTGCTTCTAAAGGGTTTGTTTTTGTTGATGTTACTTGCTGAGGTTTTTATGAAGGTGAGACTTCTGTTTCAGCACAGAGTAAAGAATTGCAGCTATGTGCCCATTTCTCCCCTTTTCCCAACTGCCAATGACTCTATAAATATGTCAATCAATTGATTTAGCTGCTATTCTGTACCTTTAAAATGTGGTTAATGTTTCTAAAGCACTGTGAAGTGCTGTACTGAAAAACTGCCAAATATCGTTAAATAAAGATTTGTGCTTCTGGAACTTAAAAACAAAACTCTAATGTCTCAGATACGAAAAAGGAAAATCCTGATTAAGTTATGCTCCTAAACACAATTCTTTCAATTCTAATACATTTTTTTTTTAGAAAAGCCTCAGTCTTCTCTCTTTTGATGGTCCTCATAAAGCATTCTCTCTCCCATCCCAGGTGTTAAAATGATTCATGAGCATTTGCTCCTGATGATATTCAAAAATAAGCCCAGGCCTAATGTAGAAGTTCCCTTGACCTTGAGTAGTCCTCATGACATGGCCACAAGTCTGCAGCTTTTGAAGACAGCCTCAAACAGTATTTTTTCCTTCTCAAGCAGAACGCACAAGCAGAGCTTAGGTGTGCTGACAGACAGTCAGTAAGAGTTCAGTCTCAAAGAGGAGATGTGCTCCTAGTCAGTATTAGCAGGACCTCACCTCCACGCAAAGCAGCAGCTCCTGGCTCAGGATGGTTTTATATCTGATTTTGGCATTAAAGATAGTGAGTGTTACATACCAAGTAGTATTGGTATCTATGATGAATTGCTGGCTTGCGTGGAAATTGGTAGGGAAACGAGAAAAATATTGCAGTTTTTCTCCTTCGCACAAAGTCATACAGTAAACCTTCAGGTAACTGACAATTTCCTAAGATTATGGGTAGTCTTGGGGTGATGGACATTTTCTGACAGTCTGTCTGTCAAGTAACATGCAGCAACACTAAGCAACTCTGTTTCAAGAAAGCTGACTTTCGACCACAGAGATGTAGAAATGGCAAAAGCGTGTCACGTTGAATACTTCTCGTTTCCAAGGAAGTGGCATGTGTTTTGTGATGAACTTAATGACGAACTTAAGAAGAGTTAGCTGCAGTTGTCTGGATGTAAATGACAGGCTCTATGAAGAGCCCTTTGTGAGAGGTACCGTAGCAGACCTGACTGACACATGAACGACAGATTCCTGTGGTAGGAGAGAAAACTACTGCACTGCAGGTGATGTTTAACCAACTCTAATAGATCATCCTTTCAAGACCATTCTTTGGTGAGTTCTGAATTTGTAAAGGATAATGGAAAATGACCTGCATTTCTGCTCCTTCACGCTGAAAGATGAGTTTCTGATCATTCCTGAGGGCTGATGTGAAGAGTGTAAAAGCCACTTACTCTGGTTTTCCATTAAACCCGTCAGAGCTGCCATCTCTCTTTTGTGACCTGACAAAACAGGTTTTTGAGTTCACTGGAGAATGCACTCTGGAAGGCTTGTTCAGCACCAGCTTGATGTGCAGGACAGCAGGGAGCTGCTGTGTGAGCTTTGTATGACCAGGTCAAGATGGGCGCGCTCATCTCTGAGCCACCTCACGTGGCTGGCGCACGCTGTGTGACAGACTACACCTGTAACTTCAGTGGTAGATAATTTAACATAGACTCGTTTGAACACAGTGGGAGATGAATTGTGATCTGGTGGATTAAAAGTAGTCTTGCTTAGCTGTCCTGCTAAATTTCATGCTTGTCTGTGTGCTGTGTAACTGGAGAGAAGCTGTGCAAGCTGCTTGCATCCTGACGAGCCACGCTTGTGTGCAGTGAGGTAAGGCAGGCTTATTGCTGTCTGACTGAGATCTTCTCCACATGAATGATGCAGCCAGTTCTTCTAAATTGTGTGGGTGCAAAACCAACTGTCCTGACTTTTTCCGTGTCACTGAGAACTGAGTTTGGCACTGTGAGTGTGGCCACAAGGTAGGGTAGCCGAAGCCTCTTTAAAATTTTGTCCTATTTATTTCTTCTGGGCACAGGAATAAAATAAATCAAAGGACTTGCTTGCTGTAGATCCACCAGAACAAAGAAAACTCCCTTATTTGTTTATGAAGGCTATGGGGGAAGTGAGAAATAAATGCACACACACACTTACCTATCTTTCCAGTTAACAAGATAAGGAAATCTGTGTGGTAACACAAAATGTTTTCATCAAGTGAAAAAATCTTAGCTAGCTTGGATTATAATGATAGGCATCTACACAGACTCTACTATATGTGGCCTAAGTGATGCAAATCCTAAGTGTGCTGAAAATACATCAGGAAAATACAGGGAAAAATGGGTTTAAAATCATTATGGCGCTTTATTGCATTAACTTGTCACCCAGGGACTCTTGTGACAATACAATAGACAGTAAAATGAAATATATAGGATATTTATATAGGATAAAGGACTTTGCTTTTTAGATATTTATTTCTTTTTTTTTTTGGCCAAAGATTACTCCTTTTAATAGCTGACTTATTCATGTGGCAAGTCTATGACATCCATGCCTAAATTGCCACATCATTTTGATATGAGGAAGTTTTGCTGTTAATATGGATTGGTGCATTACTGTTATTTTCCTGTATTTCATTTGCTCCCTTTCAATCTTCTGTTACTACGCTCGTCACTATTAGGAAATGGTCTGCATGTTTAATATTTGATATTTGGAGGAATTACATATATGCTTTTAGTTCAGTACTTATAAGGGTTTTTCTGATAAATAAAGCTGGAGCTAGCTACAGCAGACCTATTTATTTTCTGACTCGTTCTGTTAGTTATTACTGGGTTTATTTCTCCATTAATACACCCTTCTTTTGTTGCTTACACCATACCCTTGTATTTGGGAAGTTTTCATCCAGTTGTTACTGGTTATATCCACCTTAGTACCCACCAGGGATACTGTTAAGGACAGTCTATTTCTATTTTATCCAATAATACAACAGAGTAAAAGTAATCCTTATTAACCCAGCAACTCCTCCCAGAACAAACCGATTGAGAGTTATTCTCTATAGTTTCCATTCTATGTAATTTTAAAATTCCCATCTGGCCACACAGAATGAGAAGCAGAAAGCAGATACGTTTGAAAGGTTTCCCAGTTGCCTGATAAAATGTATTAATCACCACCACCACAGTGCCTATGGGAGCATGGTGCCAAAGGAGCTCCCAGGTCTTTTGATCAGAGGTAGACCATGACACACTGCCACGCTATCAAGGGACACACCGCCCCATGGCTTGCCATTGTCTCAACCTCTGGGTGTCCAGCAGCATCTCTGCAAAGCCACTTCTCTGCTACTCCTCAGGAGAGAGATGGTTGCCATCAGGGCCAGCGTGTGAAATCATAATGTTATTGGTAGTATCTACGAACGAGCTAAATTTCTTGCTTCCCGTGTTTATTGTTCTGAGAAAATAAAGTGAATTGCTCAGAATGTTACAACCAATATTACTGATTAATAACCCTGATTGATTGTGTACTACCATGCTGAAACAGGTTCTATGTTATTTTTGGGAGGGATCTCTCAGCTGAATCTGTACCATGATGTCCACAGTTAAGTCTTGAGAGGAGAGCAGCTAACAATGCCATTGCCCTATTTTATGAATAGTGGCAGAAGCAGGCTTTCCTCTGGAAAAGCTGCATCCCAACAAATCTGTGTCTGACTCTTGGGGCTGGTTGATATAGTCCCCTAGTGATTGTTATCATCTGCTGCATCTGGAAATGGATACTCCAGATTTCCCAGCTGAGCAACATGACTATGTATGATAGACCTCTTCTCATGTGTTTGAACAAATGAATATTTAATTATACTATGTAATACAAAAATTTCTTCAGCAAGAACTGTGGCAATTTTCTTGATTCCAGAGTGCACAAATTACCAGTGCCCAGTACAGGACACTTTCCTGAGAAAGTTTAAATCCTTAATCCAAATTGGATAAAGAAGAGAGTTGTCACTATGTTTTTCACATTCCTGGTGACCACGCTCACTGCTGAGCTTCCGCATCTAGAAGAGTGGTAATGCAAAAGTATTCTTCCGTCAAGATTGTATTTGCTTGAAGTACTTGGTAAAGTGCTTAAGTATCTTGCTAGAGCTTTCACAGCTCTGAATCCCAGAGGAAGACATGTGTTGCTTTCCTGCCGTTAATGAATTGGAAAAGAGTGGTGTGACTTAGCCTATAACCTTCCCAGCAATATTTGATTTTGGGTGATTGAGACACTCCACCACTCAATCCAATGGCTGCTGTGAATTCTGATTTTTGTTCGTGTACCGTCTCTGCACCTCCTAAAAGAAAGCCTGTTGTGATTCAGGACAGTGAGGTTCTTGCAATTTGGGTATTGCAACATAAACTTTGTGAAGCTAGATAAGGTGGCTGGAAACAAACATTGGTGTGTGGGGTATGGTTTTTCATCACATCCATTGCACATGTCAGGCTATTTAGCAGTTTTTACTATAGCACTGTCTGTTGGATATCATACTTGAAAGGAAAGCATGTGTTAGATGGTATATTCTTGTTTTAGGCAGTAAAAAAGAGATGTAAGACAGTATTGTGCCTACCAGCTACCTTCCGTTGGTGCGAGTCCTCTGTTTGGCACAGAGTGCAAATCCCAGCTCGCTGAACGCTCCCGCTGTGAGCCACTAAGTGTGAAGTTTTCCGTGAGGAAACAAGGGCAATTGTTTCTGTACCAGAAATGCAGCAGCAGACTACCTAAGCCTCTAGGCAAAAGGGAAGCAAGGCCAGAATCCTGTTAAGCCTAAATTCCTTTTTAATAGTTCTGGCAGGTCTAAGTTACTGTTGTTTAACTACCAGACTGTAGTTGCAGCTGAATTTCCACCCTTGACCACTGCTTTTCATCACACAGAGTGACTTTAATTTCAGTAATGAGAACCAATTAGATGCCCATGCAGAGCAGTATCACAGCCTGACATTGTGACTGAGTCTTCTCTCTGTAGTCAACAGCCCCACAGTTTGTTTTTTGAACGGAATTCTCCATCTTCCAGAAACAGCTCTGTGGAAACCAGTGGGGGTCACCTATGGGGTGAGAGGCACCTGGGTCCTGTGCGCCTCCCATCTCTGTGCCTGACAGCAGCTGGTCAGCAGGAGGAGCATTAATAAATCCAGAAAATAAGTATCACTGCATTCTGAGGTGGCACACTCTAAGTGTACAGTGAGCCTGAGTCCATGGGACATCCCTGCCTCAGAAACGAGGGAAACTTGATTGGATTTGTGCAACTGTAAGGGTTAATGAACTTTTGCGGTTGGTGTCAAGTTTGCATCAGAGTGGCCATGGGCCAGGAGGCCACCGTGCTGTGCCGTCTAGTGGGACTTCTCGGGCACTGTGGCCAGCCCTCTGCTCCCTCCTTGGTATGGGCAGAGGGCAGAAATGCCGCCAAAGCCCTCTTTTGAAAAGCCTTGCAGGTTTGATGGATTGCCAAAAATATTAAACAAAAATAAAAGTGACTAATCCTGGCTAATTTGGGTTAGACTTTTCAGAGCTTGTCTCTGATCCCGGTGAGGAAACACTGGAATTAGAGCTGCCTCTGCACTGCCTTTACCTCACTGGCATAGCCCGGGCTTTAAGCAAAACAGCCCAAATGATTGTTTTCCTAGGCAACCCGTGCCTCATCATCCATCATCCATGCAGAGTGGATCAGGCTCTCATGGCAAGCATCGTCCTGCATTTGGGACTCTCAGTGCTGGTCACTACGCGTCTTCATCATGAAAGCTATTCTGAAGAGGGAAATGGGAGCTTTACCCAGAGATTGGCCTCATCGCGTTGGTGACCAGCAGTCTGCTGTGACGGTGCTTTAGATGGGTCAGTTTTCACAATTATCTAACTTGATTCCTCAAAGATGGGCAGCTGTCTCCATTTTACAGCTGAGGAACTGAAACTTGTACCCAGCCTAAAATGTTTACAAGTGGTTGTCACCTAGCACATAGTATCTGGACCACGCATTTATCCTGTGGGAAATGTGTCTGCAATTCCTAAACGCAGAAGAGATTTAACTGGGACAAGTGGATTTTTGTGGGGGTGGCAGGAGACGGCTCCATGAGAGAAAATATTCATTTTTGTTGTCAATTAGGTTTCTGGGCCAAAATCAGGTGAAGCATGTGAACTCCTCAAAAAAAAAAAAAAAAAAAAAAAGGTTCAGGGTCCTTTAGTGAAAGGTAAACATTCTATTCTTCCCTGTGTTTTGTTTAGTAAAATGTAAGATGGTTTTGACTGAAATCTTCTGGAGATGAAAAGGTAAAAGGGGAAGAGAAAGCAGGAACTAGGCTGAAATGTTTGGCACAGCTTGACTCAAAGCGTTTAACTTTGACAGTGTTTTATAAGTAAGTGAAAACATGCTTAAAATCAAAGATCTTGGTAACTGATAACAGATATTGCCCTCCCCGCCCAATCAATCAGGGTGAGTTTACTTTCCAGTGAGTTAAGGGTTAAGATTACAATAAGCATTTTATAGCAAATAAAATAGACTCAAGCTAACAAGGAGTAAGATGGCTACTGTGAGAAAGCCAGGAAATTCAAGAGTAAAAGGTTAAAGGAATCCAAATGTTTAAAAACTTTGGAATGTGACGTTAGGGTCACCCAACTTGTCACTTCTCCAAGGCCGTATGAGAACAGGCTGGCCCCCAACAGGAGCCTGGTGTCCTGAGCTTGGTCCCCTGTCACAGTTTCACAAAGCACATGCTAGGCTACCTTTTCTCTTACAGCTTTGTTATCAATTTTTCTACTATTTGAGATAAGTCCTGTTCTTGATATTAGCAGCCTTTTATGGCCATCTGCTTTTATAGCCGGAAAGTTCTACTCAGATTGCTGTTCTTCCAATGCAAATGTTTGACTAAGGGCTTGATTTGCTTTATTTATAAGTAAAGAGCTTGTTCTCAAGAAATAAGTAGTCTTTTTTCCTTTGGGAAACAAGAACAACAAAAAATGTAATGCAGCAGAACTGGATAAACTGTTTATTTTGAGCTGTATTTTTTTTTTTTTAATCCAGGAAAGCTGTGCTCGGATGTAAGTAATTTTTTTGTTATTTATTTGATAATTAGTCTAGCAAAAGCTAATCTAAAGTATAAGGTGAATACACAGATGGTCAAAGGAGGATCTTCATCCAGGAACAATGTGATTATGACTATTTGAGGTACGTCTTTGCTGTAAAAGTACTCTAAACTGAGAGCACTGGGGTTCGAATGTGAGCAACTATCCAAGGCTGTTTGGATTTTGTTACCTTCAGCTGGGCCAATCCTCTGTTTCATAAGTCACCCATGAGATTCCTGAGGCTGAGAAGTTGTGCCAGACTGAGGTCCTTTCCCAGTGAGCTGCTCTGCTGGTCAGAAGCAGAAATCCCAGGAATGCACCTGAGGGCGATTAGGACGTAAGGTTTTGGGTAAGAGCTATCAAGTGACTAGAGAGAGTGCTGAGATACTAGAGTGAAACATCCAAACTGCAAAATACTTGCTCAATTGTTTCTTGATTTTGCTAGGTAGTTTTCTGCTTGACTCAGTTCCTCGATTGTCTGAGGCCATGCTCCTTTGCTTGCTCCGTAAGCGATCTTGTCTGCATATTTTGGTGGTCACCTTCGTATCTGTGCCCAGGCTACAGGCAGGAGCCAAGCGTTTCTCTCTTGTTCTAATGTGATTTGTTCGCAAAGCCTCACACAGGCTATGAATGTAAGGGAATCATGGCTCCTGTTTCTCAGAGATGTGGTGGCAGCACAGCTTCTTGTATGCAGTAACTTAGTAATTCAGTCAGTGCTAATAACAATCTGCAATGTATCAGGTGAGCACCTACAGTCTTGAATATTTTAATGGAGAGGACAGTAAAAAATGTACAGCGGAGGCACAAGTTCATAAAACCAGATATTGAATTACATCTAAGACAGAGATAAGGTTTATTAGCTTGGATGTAATGCTGCACAACAGTTGTTCTTCTGACATTGAATTATTTTTCATTGAGGAAACCCAGGTTCTTATGGGCTGTATTCACTAGCCGTTGTGCATGTCTGCGTGACTGTGCTGTAGAGATGCTCCTGTCTGGCCTCATCTTCAAGGAACCTCAGTAAAGACTTGGGTGAAAAACGCAGGATGAAAGTCTACAGGAATGTTTAAATGGACACTATTGGACAAATGTTCTCTCTAACAAGCTAAGAAAAGTTTATTGATTCAGGCCAAAGCTGATATCCGAAGATCCTCCACTGCAACTGTGTATTGCCAGTTGGATAACATCCCTGTGTAAAATCCTTGTGTGCAGCCATATGATGAACTGAAACTTCTGTTTGGAAATAGTGGTCTATAACCGTGCTAGGTGTTTTGTACTTCGGTTTAACTTGCCAGGTTTCCTGTGACTCAGTCCGTTCAAGTTTTGGCAATTCGAGGGTGAACAAGCATGCATGCACACACACATGTTTTCTTTGAGATATTGTTAACAAGAACGTAGAGGATTTATTGAAGCATTCCTGCTTGATTGGTAAAGAAGTTTGTTCTGGCTATAGGCTTGAATCCCATCCAACTTTTTTGTTTACAGACATGATCTCCCAGCTTCCACTTAGGCAGCCATTTAATGTTACTTTCGTTCAGCTATTGATATCCATCGTATAAATGTCACTATGTTTTCACTTGTCTTCCTAAAATACAATACACTGTTCTACATCCATTCTATTAAATCAAGTGAGATTCATAAAAACTTTGACCAGGTGCTGAAATTGCTGGTCAACTCAGTGGTGTATAAACAGGTACCTCCTCTCTCGTGATGGGGCTCATGAAGTGTTTGAAACCACAGGTCCGGAAGGCCTTGCAAAACCTTACCACTCCCCTCCTAACATTCCTGTGGTTGCACTGAGCCACTCTTGCCACAAGAAAAGCCTAGGACAATACCCACTGGTAGAGTACGAGGACCAGCTGAACTTGCATGTGCTGAGATATTGCAGGAGAACTACACTGTGATGTGACAGCCACTTCACTGATATGGTCAGACTAGCTTTTCCTCAGCCTAGACTCACAGATTTTCTCTCCAGAAAACTAGAGGACAAGGAGATGGAATGGAGGATGTCTAGGTTTCCTCCTAGACATAAGTCACGAGTCTGGTGCACGTGCCTCTGCCTGTGAAATGCAGGGAAGTGATCCTGGGTTCCAGCATTGCTGCTGCCCTGTGTTGGCTGCTCCAGCACCTACTGAAAACGTGCCTGGATTTTAAGAATAGTAGCCGAAGAAAAGTCTGGTATCTTGCTCTCACTATATGAACTTGTCTCAGAGTGAAAAGTGTGACGTTCGGAAATACGGGTAGAGAAGAGTCACTTGGTAACAATACTTCAGGGCTTGTCTTTATTTTAAGCATGTTATCTCCAGGAGTTCTCTGGCAATTAAGCAGTGGTCGAAGAACTTAAACTTTAGCCTTAAGCACCGAGGAAAGTGATAGGGCACCTACTTCACTCTTCAGATGTTAGTCCTAAATGACAGCCTCCGTCCCATCCCCCTGGGATAACTATGAGTACAGTGGAGATGTGATCGGTGCATTAGAGACATCGCTGACCTTAGGGTAACTGAGCTTGACCATAACAAAAGCAATGTGATGACCTTAAAGCTAAGCAGCTAATACACAGGGAAGAACTAGATGTATTTGAAAATAAAACACTACAATGTTAAAAGAAAAGCACTTGACATGAAAAAAGATTGACTTTAAAATAAATCTCTCAAACTTCCATCCTCCAAAGTTTATTAAAGAAAATTGAATTGCACTGGAGTCTGTACCCTGATCATCCTGCAGTAAATCAAATGTTTAGCAACAAAGACTGAAGCCGACCATCTGGTTCATTTTGCCCAGTGCTTTGCTATCCCAGGAAATCATGTTACATATGCCATTTAACACAGTGATCAAGCATCGCTTTAAAACAGACCACATAGCTGGAAAGATGCTCTCCTGGAGAGTCACTGCTCAGCAGCAGCAACAGCCTTCTAATTCCTAATTTCCAGGCCTGAGGAGTTTATTTGCCTTTGTTGTTGAACCGAGTGTAGTCTCTTGGCTTATGGTAGCCATCTAATTCCCTCCATGACCTACAATCCTTCTTGCAGCCCTTCTCTGCACTTATTCAAGTTGGATTTCATCTACATGAGCGTAGATGACCCGCTTGTGCGGAGTATTACTGTATTTATGTTTAGGCATTGGTAGCTGGTCATACAGACTAGGAAATATCAATCTGATAGCCAATATGACTTTTATTCAAACTATTTCTAGCAATCAATCACATTTATTTCTTATTATTACTCTGAAGTGAAAATGCTCAGTTTCAGGTTTGTCTGTAGTGTATTTACTGCAGGAGAAATAAATAATTCAGTTGGTATTTGTAAAAATATAATTAGTTGATGAGTCAGAGAAGGATTTCGTTTTCCTAAATGTTAAGGCTGGAAGATTTGGATTATCATGATCAGTGTGCCTGACCTGTGACTCTGTCATGTTTTAGGACTCTACCTGGTAATTCTTGCGTCAGTTTGTAATTGAGCTGGAAGTTTTTTTCAGACAAGACTGAACAAAGGGCTCAAACCACATTCTTGCCATTTGCTGAATGTTATTTCACACAACACAAACAAAAGGTACACCCTACAGACAAGCCTGAATCTGGTGATTAATCATTTTCGTTTATAAACTTAAGACAATTAACATTTGCTAATGGGCTAATTTGTGATAATTCAGTGCACATTTTTAAACATCATACATAACTGTGAACCACTATATACGTGTGTGTGTGTGTGTGTGTGTGTGTGTGTGTGTGTGGCATGCTTGTGCATGTGTGTATATATTTAAGGCAATGAAACGTGTTTCTGTTTATGGGAATCCAAGCCTTACCAAGAACCTTTATCAGCCATGTGAAATGTGATAATAGCAAAGGAAGCAGCTGGGATAAAATGGAAAGGTATAAACTAATCAAACTCTAAACTGCAATAAAAGCTGCCCTGAAGAAGATACTGAAAAATAAAAATGAACACCATGGAGAGCAAAAGATCAATATTTTATTGACTGGAAAACAGACCGCTGTGTACTTGTTGGTCAGTCATTATCCATATCGATTTTATGCCACTGCTGTTCAGCTTCAGCTTAGCTATGCACAAATATTCTTTTTCTATCTTTTTCTTTTTTTCGCTTTTCTACCTAAACTAATAGCTGTCTTCAGCATTAATAAAGCCCACTCAAGTCAGCCAAATAACTCTATGCACTTAAGGTCAGAGTCTAAAGGAGAATATATGATTTAAAGACGTGTGACATGAGGACTAAAACAGTGCTGAGCAATGCAGAATCTGCCATCCTTAGTATCACTGCACTGTTCACAACAGCCTGGTACAGACACTGTAACATGAATCATCCCACCGTAATATACAGTATGGAAGAAGGGAGAAGAGAAATGCTTGTAACTCAGCTCTAGATGCCCTTTAGTAATAGACACTTGAGCGCTGAAGCTCAGCAAGCAGATACAACCTTCTCAAAGCCAGCTACCTAGCAACTAATACCTTGTACTACATGCGAGGACTGCCTAGCTTGCAATGAAAACTTTACCAATTCTTGACATAATACTGGCAAATGCATATGGCACATGGCAAAATGATTCGAGTACTGGTTCTGAAGATCTTACAGCCTGCTATAGACAAGCAGGAGTTTACAAGAGAAAGAGTAGTCTGTGAATCAAAGACCTAGCAGGGTGGGAATGGTGAGGCCATTAACAGTGCTTTGATTGCTGGTGAATGGGTTTTGAGAGGAGGAAAAGTGCAAGGAAGGGTAAAAGGACAAGTATGAGTTGGCTTTTTTGTCTACTAATAAAAATATATATTTATGCATGTCTTTCAAGGTCTAGTGAAGACAATGGAGACAGAGTCTGAAGGCATATTAGCTGTGGGAATGTGTACATCAGCACTATCCAGTCTGGGGCAATCCTCACCTCTTACAGTAGCTGAAAATACGGGTTTGTTTATGTTCTGATGTAGTTATGCCGGAAAAATCAAGTACAGTTAACCAGTTTTGGGAAAGGACATGTAACTTAGCTTTTTTGATGACTGAAGGCTATGTTTCTGAGGAGCAATCTCAGTAAGGAGAGGAAAATGACCTTTTTTCCCCTTTATCTGGCCCTGGAATGGACCTGTCTGACTCGGTGGCCCTTTATGTAAAAGCACCCCTTCTCCCACTTTCTGTCTGCTTTGCCAACAGCTTTTGTTCCCCAAATATGGAGGAAGTTGGTTTTTACTAATTGTTATAATCAGTATTATGATTCAAGAGAAAAATGCATGTGCTCAGCTTTCCACATCAAGGTCTGCATCAGTGAAGCAGTGCTAATGCCTCATAATTAGTCATACGCCATACAGACTTTTCACGGTCCTTCTTGGTCCATGGGAGATGAAAATGTAAATTTTTAAGCTTCTAACAGCAGAGTGCAGTGTGTTACAAGGAGAAACACACTGTAGTTAGATTTAAAATATACATGAATCTTTCCTGCATTATTTTCTTAACCAGTATGGGGCTGTTTGAATTTTTTTATAAGCAGTTGAGAACTATGATAGAATTAAACTGCTGTTGGAAAGTTACTTGAACGACTAAATAACTGTTATATCTTTTATATGGTTTTCTTACTGCAGAGTAGTGAAGTACATCATTACAGAGCGAGAATAATGCAGCTGTACAGCTCTCCACAGAACTACAAAGCAGAGCCACATTCATGACAAAGGACATCATCCTGACGAGTGAGGAATCCCTGGCCCACCAGCGAGACAGAGCATTTCGCGCAGTTAAAGCATTCCCCGTGCCACTGGCGCTCTTCAAATGAGATAAGTTTGGCACCACCGAGAGCTGAAAGAGATTATGAGAAAGAAGATGTGAATCCAGTGTTTCTGGTCATGGTTCAGAAATGCAACAGATTGTTTTCTGATGTGTGATCAGGTTGTCATTCATATAGGAAACACATAAATGAACAAAAATCCATAATCTGAAATATCTTTTGTTGGCTGAATTGAAAAAACCTTTAAAATTAAATACAGCGAGAAACATTTTAAGCAAAGCCACAAGTTACTTTTTTTTTTCATATCCCATAGTGAACTCTGAATAGAATGTATTTATCAGAATGTCCATTCAGGTTTGATGATCTTGCAACAAACTATCAAACTGTCATTAAAATTACTTGCAATGTGTTGATACATACGGTTTCTTTACAACACTGAGTGAAATTTAATTATTTCCACCTAAGTTTCTTCAAGACGGATTCTTTTGGAAGTTACCAGGTCATGGAGTTCCTAACATGAGTATCTGAAGTAAAATATTTGAGCTTTTTTGGGTCTGGAGGGTTGTTCTGTTTTGTTTTGTTTTGTTTTGTTTTTTAAATTATGCCCATTTGATTAGGTGTTCATCGTTTTCTTTGTTCACTTACATATGCAGCATGCACCTGTAACAATCAGGCATTACGTTTCAACAGCTGAGTCCACACATAATAAAATTACAAGGCAGAATGCCAGCAAATACTCTCAGAAAACTTTAGCTATCATAGACTAGTGACATTTATGTCTAATTATAAATCAACTAAGTACACAAGGATGCATGCAATAGAGCTTTGTTGCATTTGGTAAGCTTTCTCATTTGACGGGTGTGCCTTATCACCAGACAGTTAATTCGTGTCCAGTTTGATCACGTTTGCATTTAAAAACAGAGCTAAAGAAATTACAGACATGAGGGACTTTTGTGTACTGTCCTGGGAAGAGCCAAAAAGTGCCTTTTCTTACACTTTTAAGGGCGAATTTTAGTGCAGACAGCACTAAATCAAACAACGGAGGGACTCCTTTCAGCACATGAAACAACACCTCAGCAGTCAGGAAACACGTATGATCAGTATGTCCTAGCAAGATATGTTACATGTAACGGAGAGGGTGTCTCTCTAGTAGTCAACTCCTTCAATCTTTCATTATGATGGGACTATTTTTAACGTTGTTTTCTACAGTAAAGGTCTGCTTTGACAGGAGACTGATGATTCACTAGTGTCTAGCCCCCTCTAGAAGATGAGACTCACCTATGATAGGTTTCTTGCAAGTAGCACACTTCTTAGCATACAATTTGCTGAAACAGTCTACACAGTATGGATACTCGTCTTTGGAAATAAACCTTTGTCCAGACAACGGGGTTTTGCATCCAGCACACACAAAGCATTCTTTATGCCAAGGCTGGTCATGGTAGGTCACTCCTCCAGAAGTTATTACCTAATGTGTTGACAAGTGAGGACAGAACAATGAAGCAAAGGTGTGAATTGTGAAGAATTATCGAGTCCTTCATAAGTCCTTCCACTGTTTTTCTCTCTTCCCGTATGCACAATAGAAGAGAGTGTGGTCACATCAATTGTTTTTCATCTGGAATATCAATTTGACTAACTGCAGTTGAGCTGAACATGCCACTGGTTTGTTATTCTCAATTTCCTTTCACAGGATAACGTCATGGTTTGTAAACAGGTTAGCTTCTTATGGCTTTTTTCTATTATATATGTGGATAAAGGCTTAGCATCAGGTGTCCTCTCAGAAGAGCAATTCTCAGTGATGGACAGTGGATGAGAGAATCGATGCAGAGATTATGGCTAATCTCCAACTGGAACTGGCATTTTGCTGTCAACAACTGAAACAGTATTTTGACTAGGAAGAAAGACAGTAAAGCAGCAGAAGAGAGGCAGAAAGGAGATCTACACTGTCAGAAGAAGAAAAAATGGACTTATCCCATGCAACTCACGCAAAGCTCTCCACTGGTTATTTCTGAAGAGGAAAATATCCAGTTGCTCTATGGCTTCCATATGTGTGGTAAAGAGCTGGTTTCACAGAAGCTATGAGAGACTGTACAGAGAAATTTCTGCAAAGATGAGCTGTAAGACAGTGTTTCTAACGTCAAGTCACATGCATGATAATGAATGAATGAATGAATGAATGAGGTGATCATCCCCCTCTACTCTGCCCTGGTGAGGCCACATCTAGATTGCTGTATCCAGTTCTGGACTCCCCAGTTCAAGAGCAACGGGGAACAACTGGAGAGAGTCCAGCGGAGGGCGAGAAAGATGGTGAGAGGCCTGGAGCGTCTCTCTTATGAGGAAAGGCTGAGAGACCTGGGTCAGTTCAGCCTGGAGAAGAGAAGACTGAGAAGGGATCTGATCAATGCTTATCAATATCTAAAGGGTGGATGTCAAGAGGAAGGGGTCAGACTCTTCTCAGTGGTGCCCAGCGACAGGACAAGGGGCAACGGGCACAAACTGGAACACAGGCTCATCTTCCTCATCTGAACATGAGGGAGAACTTCTTTACCATGACTGCATGATCTCCAGAGGGCCCTTCCAACCCCTACCATTCTGTGATTCTGTGATCTGTAATACAATTGGAACAGGAGGAGAAAAAGTTGAAGAAACTTAATTAAGTAAAAATAGTGGCACCATCAAATTTCCCCGGGGAATGCAGTTTCAGGGAAGTAAAGAATAATACTGGGTGATATCAGGCAATAAAAAAAATTAAATAGTTCCCGATCCCCTTGGCACTCCAGTATTGGTCTACTTCTAACTCTCATTTGCTTTCATTTGCTTTTTCTCAAAATCTCTGGCACAAAATTCAAGACCTCAGTTTGGCAATTTAATCTCTTTGGGCTTAATTCTTATTTATGGGAACTGATGTAAGTTTAAGTAATAAAATTGTTTCAGCTATTATGTAGGGATACGCTTTGCATTCCTAGAATTTTTAAGAAGCAAAGCCTGATTAGTTCTCGTAAGTGCTGCTAACCTCAGAGCCTCTAAAAAACATAGAGCAGAATTACTATATTTGCCATGTGATCATTTAATGCAAATTAAAGGCTAGATGTAGAGATGGGAATATATAAAAGTACTTTCTAAAGTTTAACTACTGAAGGAAAAAAAAGGCAGCAGATTTTTCTTAAATTAAAAGCTTTACAGATAAACATTAAATAAGTACAGAAAGTATAAGTTATTTGATGAAGTAAAAAAAAAATCCTTTTTACTTCCAGTTATACAGGTACTAAAGAATAAATTCTGCAACAAAAAGCAGTTTAAAACTTTTCCCTAGAGAACTGTATCCCACTAGAATAGTATGATACTTTGAGTGTTTTCATCAACCAGACACAATTTTAAAACATGACAAATTGAGGGAGGGATTAATTGATTTATTTGTATTTGGAGGAAAAAAAGAAAAACTCATTTGAAATCAAGGTTTCTTGTATCCACAGGGGAAGCGTCATGTATAGAAATAGTGGGACTCTTGACTAGTATTACCACAATTGAATATTGCTTAATCTGATTATTGCCTGATACATTTCAAGAAAAAAACAAGCAAGACTGTGAATGCTTTGCTCGGCTTAGGTGGCTCGTTAATCATGTGGATGCATCTGAAAAATGTTGGAAAGGGAGGCATGTTTATCAAGGCAAAATCAGAGATTATCACGAAAGAAGGGTTTTACATAACTTTCAGTGAAAAATTCAGCCTTTGTTAAAAATCACGCTCAATAACAGAAGAACCAGACAATAACAGAAGAATCAGACTTAGATTAGTATTAACTACAGGGGACAGCAGACACTGTTGCAGTTGGCTTTCAGTGTCCAATGCCAAAAAGAAAACTTTGCTCTTATCCTTAGTTCACCAGGCATTTTACATGATCCAGCCATAAGCAATATTTTTCATTAGGGCATTTTTTCCATTGTATGTTTAATTACCTTTTTGCAAGAGTAGCAATGGTGAGCAAATTGCTTCTCAAAACAGGGCACGCAGTAATTTTCATTGTCTTTGGTGATCAATGGTTTTGTTCCCAGTGGTTGCCGGCAATACTGGCAAACAAAGCAGGATTCGTGCCAGGAACTTCCCTTAAATTCCATTTTACGGGAACCTGCAAAACCCAAAGTGAACAATCCCCCCCGAGTTAGCCTTGCAACATAAATTTTAAATGTCGGGAATACTCTTGGTTTAATCTTCTGTCTCAGTATTGGATTACCCGAGAAAGCAATCACCCTCAATTTAATAGAGTTTCTAAGTTTTCACTTGAAATTTCAAGAACACATTCAGCGCCATATGATCACCTGGAAAAAGACGTGCTAAACTGCCTAAGCTGTGATTTTCAGTCTGTCCTTCTATGAATCCTTTAGGGTTACTTCTCTGTCACATGCTTCAGTTGCTCAGAGTTTCTCTCAGGCCAGCCAACTCACTGATAATGTTCAGGTACACAGCACTTTTATAAATAAAAGATTAATTTGTTGGATATTTAGTACTTCTAGTAATGTCCTGTCTTTTGTCTTCCTTAAACTAAGTTTCCTTCACTTATAAATGCATTGTTTATCTTATTCAGCTGAAGCTGGCAATTTTTAAAAAAGTAAATACCTTTTCGTTGATAAAGTACACTATGCTGCCTCTTCCTATAGCTCATCATTTCCGTCCTAGATCAACGGTTCTTTTTATCATGTTTAACCAGATGCTTTTGACACAGTGCAAGGACGGGAAATTGCTCAGTTAAATGTCTCCCAGCGGAGTTTCAGAGCTCTTAGCTCTGTGTACAGGTGTCCTGTACAGTTTGGTGTAGATACGTAAGTCTAAGATCCAAACATATGTCTGAGAATGATTTTTCCATTGGCTCTCCATCATAACTTCCTCCCCTGCTGGTAGCATCAGACTGCAAAGGTGCCAGGTACCTTACCATCCTTTCCACATGAAGAAAAGAATTGCTGATATAACTGATTAATCCCACAATATCTCTTTCCTGAACTGTGGGGCCAGTGGACAGAGAAACTACTGTTTGTGTTTAAACCTGAGAGGTTTGCAGCTTCCTCCCAGTGATCAGAAGGCTGAGTTCACAGTCTTTGCCTGCTGGGTCTTTTCAGCACAGAGCTAGCAAGCTGATGACAAAGAAGTTAATGGTTTAGAAACTAGCTGGCCTTCCCATGCTACTTCAGTTCTCTATCTGCACTGTTACTCCTACCCTCAGCACTTGCTGCAAGGATTTGGTCTCCTAGTCTCTAGGGGAAAATCTGCAAGGTGGAGATACACCAGAGGATAATAATGCAAACCTGACTGTATTCCGGTACTATTCCTATTACATGTAGTGAGGTGTGCCTATTAGACAACATTTTTTTTAAACTATATAAAATGTAAGAAGTGTATCATCCTTAAACTGAACACAACTATGCTGCTACAATATTTATTTCGACTAATACAGATTTTACCTGTAGTGAAAAGGAAATAAACTGTAAAAATACAAATCAATGTTACAGGTTGAATCACGACATCAGTAACATAGTATTTATACTAAGACAATAATTCTGCACAGCCCAGACCTTATTGTTCGGCACTGAGATCTACCGAAAAATAAAAATCCTACATCACTGCCAAATTTACTGATGTCCTTGGCCAAAGGTTCCCAAACTAGTAGTCATGAGGCCATGGCAGATAGTTTGCAGCTGGTATTTGGAGTTATACACGTGATCTGTAAAAAGATTCAAGCACTGAAGTTAGTTCACTGTTCCAAATGTTAGGGACCTGCTTTCCTAAGCAAGCACTTCATTTTCCCGCACACAGTGCTGTGGCTTCTCTTAGATGCCTCTGAAGAGGCAGCTTTTACGCAATCTCTCTGGTGTACGAGCTTTACTGGTATGGTAACGATGAAATGCCTAGAGAATATCCTGAGCAGAAATGACGTAAAGGTGAGAAGCAGTTTAGTGGAAAATGCAGAATTTTCGAGGTTGCTAATGGCAGGAAATAAACATGTTGTACACACAAATGTACTTGTATTCTTCTTAGTAAAAATGCTGAAAATTATTTGAACACAGAATGTCATGTTTTGACAATCTAAAGAAAAATTTTTTCGCAGGGAAAAAATGGTATGAAGAAAGTGAGCCAGGTCTGATACTCAAGATCTAGTCAATGTAACAGACAAAACGCAGATGTCTTGTCTAATTTGGCACTCCTGGTAATGATAGTTCTGTTTGTCTACCTACACTCACAGCAGGATACACTTCCCAAGAACTGCAAGCAGAATCAAGGATTCAACATGAACACATTTTACGCTGTCTTGAACTCTAATATTCTTTAGAAGGATTTGTAAGCCCTGTCAGTGCTAGACCAGAGGTGTCTGCCTGCCCTCTCTTCGCTGCCGGGCGGGTACTACACACAAAGGATTGGTAGTCACCTGAAAGTTGTTCTGAAAGTCAAAGATCTTGTAGCTCAGTTATTCAAGGATGTGGTTATAATTAAAAATGCAGTTCTATTTGTCACCAAAGGGTCGCTGATATCTTACCAGGCATGATGGTCTTCTGGCAGTGGAAACACTTAGATGAATACTCATCAGAGTAGCATTCAGTACATAGCAAGAGCTCGTCCTTGGCAGCAAACGGTTTCTCCACCAGTGAGCGACTGCATTTGGCACACTTGAAGCACCCCTCATGCCAGTGGCGTCCTTTGTAGGCCAGATCCTTGGAGAAAGTAAGTCCGTGTTAATGGAGATGTCTCTTTACAGTGTTTTTATCCCTCAGCTCCTCCCAGTAATAAAGTGAAAAATGCAGAGCATTGCAATGGTGACTTGAGAGATGACACGTGCATCCGGCGGGAGGTGTGCTAGGAGGTGATGTAAGTACTCAACATCACTGTGTCGGGATATTTTGTAGATCTCCTGCAGAGGCCATTAGGAGCTGCTTTGGTGCAGGCAATAGTCCTTTCTTATGTAGGACAACATATCAGAGATAGATATGTTTTTACTGGAAGAACCATTTTATATTTTACAGCTGGCCTTCAAGGGGAAACAAGAGATCAACATTTTTAATGTGCGCAGGCCACCTGACAAAAAGTGCATTCTCCACAGACTTTGAAATGAACTTCATGTAATTTTTAGTGTTACTACTTCTTCTTCCAGCTGACACTGCGTAACACTAAAGAAGGATCATATTATTGAAGAAAACGAGCAATTAAAATCTCATGAGAACAAAATGATTCTTAGGAAGATTATTAAAAAATCATTGTTTTTGTTTACACCTAATATAACTCCTCCTAAAAATTTGGCAGAAAAATGTTTGGTATAGACTCAGCAGGCTTAGGGGATGAAAAAGCTAACAGTATACGTATCAGACCTCCACTAAAAATTCAAAAAAAAGAGAAAACAGCAGATTTTATTTTTTCCAAGGTTAAAAAAACAAGTGAAAAATGCTCCTCCCCCCATCCCTAAAAATTAAACCAGATCCTTCCAGTTCTGCTTTATAAGCAAGAAGCACAAAGAGACACAAGCCCAATCTCATTTTTCTCCTTTGTCAGATCCCCACCCCTTAAGGTGCTAAAAATGAAACACATACTACGATTCATTTCAGGAGGTGCTAAGCACTTATCGCTTTCATTTGCTTTAGTTAGCACTCTGAACCTTTTAGAAAACATGCTGTCACCCCAGAGCAGCCCGTGGCAAAGACTGCGTAAGATGGAGAGGAAGAGAGCCAAGCTCTAGCACTTTGGCAGAGGTAGGACAAGCAGCTGGAGATCTCTGCGGGCCACTTTTCTAGCTGGCTCTGGCCTGGTGCACTCCTTTCTTGTTATGCCTGCTTTTTTCCTCCAAAGTTTTCCTTCCACTCAGTCCAAAGATAAAATCTTTTGTTCGCGTTTTTTGACATCAGTGGTCCTGCCACTTAATTAATTCTAATTTTTAAAAGTGTAATTAGTGAGCTCAGAGCACGTGTTCTCCAGGTGTCTCTAACTGGAGCTACTTATACAAGTTTGCTGTTGAAAAATACTGATGAGAGTTTGAGAAGAGTCTACATCCAAATCAGCAATTTCCTTGGATGATTCCTGTACACTACTGAGCCGTACTCAGACAAAGTTCTTTGAAAATCATGAAGTGCTTTGACCGGGCAGACCTCCTGAGAGGCTTCTTTTAATACCTTTCTGACCTTTTATTTCAAAAGAATGTAGGCAAAGTGAGCATGGGGAGAAGGTGAGCACTACATAATGAACTTGGCAAAACAAAGGCATTTTGTCAGGTTTAATCTGAACTTAAAATTCAAAGTCAAGTGTACAGGCTGTAAATTGAAGTATGGGATACTGTAAATCCTGTCAAAGACCACAGAGGAACTCATATTGTTAATTAATATTGTAAAAAAGGGGAGAGGTGAAAGGAAATCCAATCCCAGAAACTCTGCCACTAACACGCCACTGTGAGATGAGCGAGGCAAGCAAAGAGTTAAGTTAAAATTAAAACATACTTCGTTTCCAAAAGAAAGAGAATAATATACAAATTATAAATGTGGTTTCTTTTCAGTTTGACGTCAGCATGTCAACATCTACAGTAAAAGTAATTATGCAATACTCAAAATACTGTTTTCAATGGACATCTCTCAGAAATTCCAAAGTCTCTTTCAGCCTGATGCACTGAATTACACCAGCACCCTACCATCCCTTAAGCATCGTGCAGTCTCTGCAGCCAGTGAGTGACTGGAGGTGAAGGATGGAGTTTAGTTGTGGTCCACATGTACACCATAGCCTTGCCGTATGTTTGAGGTATATGTGTGTGTAAATTTCCTAATTTTTGGCCCAGGAGCTTTCCTAGTCTGCTATAGAATCTGCCATTAAAGAAATGAGGTTTGTGTGTAATTTAGTGAAGAATAAGAAGTGAAAGCTAAATCTTTACCTTGGAATCACACTCAATAGGCTGCTTGCATTCTTCACAGGGGTTGGCAAATAGGCTGTCATAACATGTTACACAATAAGCGTTTTCTTCTCTTAATGCGTACTTCCTTCCACGAAGAGACTGCAGGCAGTAATGACAGTCTGTGTGATTGCTGGTCGTTCTGGTGGGGTTCTCCATGTGATCTGGAAAGATGGAAAAAAGCATGTAATTCAGCAGATGACCGTTTGCTTGCTCAAATAATAATACTGTTTTACCTGCGAAAGTTAGGACAGGTGTTTCTCACTCATTTGCAGCGCCCTGGATTTCTAATTCTGGGATTTTCCATAATAAAATGGTAGCCTTTAACAACATATACTGTGTATTCTGTTACCTACCATCGTGGGGAGCGGGAAGGTTGCTTCAGCGTAGCCTAAGGGTGCTTGCACTAACAGGTCAGATATACTTGAAAATGAAGCCACCTTCACGTTCTCTGCGTACAACTACTGGCATTATGAGCATTATGTACTGGATTGTGAGACATAGTTCATCCGGAAATCAGGGAATGGAGATAGACAGAAACAATAGTTCAAAAACTAAACCAACTGCAGGGTTAAGAGGCCAAAGAGAAGTGGCAAGCACTTTGTAGTGCATTCCTGGCTTTCTCTTGCCATTCATGTCTTTCTGCTCATCCTTTTCAAACTAACCCTATCTCTACCTAACTGAACAGAAGGAAGGCAAGGCATTCTAAGCTATATGGCTGGTTTTTTGCATGAACCCTGTTGTGCTGCTAACATTTGGTGGCGATGTAAGGTGACACAAATACCTCTGGATAGCAAAAGAGCAAAATATAAAGAGAAATAAACTAAATGATAACTCTAACAAAATCGTAACGCAAAGCAAGTTTCCCTTGTTGTTATTGGAACAGGTTGTCTTTTCTTACATATTTCTGTATTGCCAGCTTCCACGTTGGCACTGCCAAAGTACTGTGAGACAGATTATACTTCTGTGCCAGAAAAGTGCAGGAAATACCACAAGTCTAGTAAGAGCCAATTGTACAAGTTTCCCATCCTTCAGTTTTCCAGGCTGAAGAGGTTTGGATAAGCATACAAACCTCAGCTGCTTATAGAGCTGCAATTCTGAACGTTTTGAGGATTGTGGAGATGAAGACTTATTTCAGTCTTTTGGTTGTTGGTTGGATCATCAGCACTTTGCTAAAATTGGGTCTCGATTCCTGGGAATGAAGGAAGAAGAATCCAGAAAGTTACCAGTGAAGCAAACCCAGAAACATCTGCTGGACTCATTGCATTGTACTCTTCATTAAACTCCTCGAGTGTTGCTGCAGTTAGTGCCAGCAACCATAAATTTTAGAGGATTTTGAGAACAGCCAGGGAAGGTCTCCTAAAATATTTACATATCAGCGACTTCAGGCAGATCAAATCTTTGCACTTCGAATAACAGTGAAAATTAGCTTTCTCTTAACCAGATGTAAAGCCTGAGAGTAAGGAAAGATACGCATATGAAGAGCAAGATTCGAGGGAGTACTTGCCATCACAGAGCTTACATCTAGTCCATTTGGAATTACTCCCTCATACTTGTTTTCATACACTCACTGCCTGTCTTACACCCATGGTTCAGTTTCAAAAAGGCACGTAAGGTTTTTGTGGGTTTCTGCTTTGTGAGATGTAATTCAAAATGATTGTTTGAACTATGAGAAAGAACAATTACTTCAGGTTTCCACTGGCCCCAATGCATTAGGTCAGGCATTTATTAACCTGTTCCTGGAGGGATAGTTGTAAGGCAGTGAAAATGGAGCAGGGGCAGAGGCTGTAATGCTTATCTCAGACCAGAAGTAACGACTTGTTCAATTGGCACAAGCTATGGAAAACTTGTTCTTCCTGTAAAATGAAAATCTTTTGAGCTTAATTGATTTACTGTATTTCTGACTGCCCTAAATCTTTGTGCTAGCCAACACAGGGTGTAGTAAGGAAGTCAAACAATCTGTAACTCAGATCAGTGGGAAACACGCCGGCTTGAAAGTATTACAGATGTGTTTTATGTAATAGCCTGGGAATAACAGTATAATGAGGCTTGAATCTCAACTTGCATTTCTTTAAGATGAAACAGAGATTTGAATGTGAAACGAATGAACCCATGTATATGAGAAAATTCCATCCATCAGCTTGTGCATTTATGCCACACGACATACAAACCGGACACAGCACAGTAATTCAGTGCACGATCACTACACAGTCATCATCAAAATCAAGGTTAAGTTTGCTCATTTTCTTCTATATTGGGGAAACAGTATAAATTGGTAGCTAGAGAGATAATCAAGGAATGTTTGTGGTGAATCGGACTCCATATTCAAGATCATAGGACAGGCTTGAAGCTGAGTCTCAGAGGAATTTTCTTACCTTTTTTTTTTTTGTCGGAGTTAGTTATGAATTGCCACTAAGGATAACCCTGATTAGACTACCTTTCTGATCCGGATCTTCACTGCTGAATCAGTATCTCAGGTTCGTAACACAGTTTCGTCTCAGCCAGTAAAATCCCAACAGGGCATGGCATGAAGACCTTATGTTACTTATAGTGCTTTTTGTTGCACAAAACTCACCAACAAATACCTTAGGGTATCTGCAGATACATCTATTTTTTCATTCTCATGAACGGTGATAGGTTTTTAAGCTTTCAAAAACTCTGCATACTCAACAATTTTCTTTAAAAAGTGGTTCTCTTGGTTACTTTTTTTCCCCCCAGGAAGCCAATCTGTTCCAGGAAGCCCAGGTTATGTGCACAGACAAGACCTGCTATTGTAATACCTCAGAACTTCTGAATTTGTAATGTAATTATCCTCCTAAAAATGTATATGGATATGGGAGAAAATCACTATTGCTGCTTTTTTACGGATGCCCGTGGTTGCTTGAGAACATTAAAAGAGCACCCTCGGGATCAGAGTCGAAGCCTGGGGGTGTCCTGGAGCTGCTCCTCTAACGCTCAAGTCACCCAAGGCTTTGCTTCAGAGAAAGTCTTCAGAGTTTGACCATGAAGATATAAGACCATATTTGGGAATGAAGCAGGGATAGTATGAAAAAGAATGATCATTTTTGCAAATCTCTTGGCAAAGCTCTGGGTAAACTTTGTGAACTACTTTTACCGTTAGACAATGCAACAAAAAGAGTGAAACTCTTCTCCCCCAGCACCACTTACCCTTGCTCCAATAAATAAGTAATGGTACGAGCACCACGTAGTTAAGTAGAATGTTTTTCTTGTGCTTTGATCCTAATCTCTAGAGAAATATGTTTACTTTAAGTTTGCTGGAAGCTAGGCTTTGCATTTTGAAGGTCAGTTAAGAAATCTCTGGAGGTCTGATGCTATTCACTCTCATGGAATGAAACGCTGACTCCAGCATTCCAGCTGCTAATTCGTGTCCTAGGCACAGGGAAAGACTGCGAAGTCTTCATTCCTTGGGAAAAGAGGCTTTTGTTACCTAAATTGGAACAAAGCTAAATAAAACTGATTTTTATGTATCTTGTAGGCACGAATATGTGATACCATTTATAGTGCTAGAATATTCCAAGGGGGAGCAGAGAGATATTGCAAAGGATGTGAGGATATTGCAGTTGGAGTCCCTGGGGTCAGATTCCAGAATGCAGCAGTTTTATGGTATGAATTATAAAGCAGATGAAAATAAAACAACAGAGTTGGCTAGTCTGCCCGCTGTTCCAGAAGATTAAGGTAGAATTTAGCTACAACATATTAGAAGAGGGACTTTCAGTGGACTCGAACGGTTTCCTATAAAATGCAGAGCACTAGAAGGCTTCCTGTGAAGAAAGCCAGAAGAAAATGGTGGTGAAGTTGTGAAACCTGATAAATGTGGAACCATCAGGAAAGGAAAGGTTGTTTGTTTTCTTACCGGAGCTAAAAAGCACAGCCACAATGTTAATATATATTTTAATAATTTATCTTGATATTTCTTATAAATGTATGTCAATCCCTCGTATGTTATATAAGTATAAAAAGCCCAGAAACATTAATACTACTACTATTAGAGAGGCATAAAGAAAAATGATAGCAAAATAAGTCATTGCAACAACAGTGAACAGTAAGAAAAATAAATTGATCTATTCTGAGGGGGACACCCCTGCAAGCTGTCCCAGGCAATTGTTTATTTTACAGTGAAGTACGTGTTTTTACGTTGGAACGTGGTTTTGCTCATTTGCACGAATTTGCTGATTTCATTTTCCCTATTTTGTTTTTTTGGTGAGAGCTGCTGAACAATTACTCAAGTATATTTGCAGAAAACATTAGTGATTCAAGGTTACAACTGCATTGCAAAGCTAACAATACCATTATAAGGAACAATTTCTAACAATACCGTTATTTCATAAATGAAAGTTTCTAACAATGTTCTGCAAGGAAATTTTTCCTCATTTCAGAGATCACAGTTTCCTGATTTCTCCGGGTGCCTCTTATCCACCTGAAATCTGTTATTTTCTTCTTGTGACTAGCCCTAATAAAAGCTCTGACCCTTCAAGAAAAATGAACTCGCGATACAGTTAAATGTATGCTGTGTTTTCAAAACACTGGCAATACCTTCGCTTTGTCTCTTCCATCCCTTAAAGTAACTGCAATTTTCCCTGTGATATCTTGAAGTTATACTTGAGTGTTTAAGGATACAAGAATTTTTGCTCTTTTAAATATGGCCAGAGAAGCAATAAGAATCAGGGGCGTATACTACACATCAAGTGAAAACAAGCATCTGCAGGAAAGCAGAGACACAGGTGCTAACTTTGAAGAAGCTATTTTGTCTCCGTGACGTAGCGGAGTAATACAAAGTCAGGTCCTGGAAGCGTCTGAGTGGGTGCAGAGCTCTCGCTGATAAAGTTCTGCTTTAAGCAGACAGGATGGATGCCAACCAGGACTGTGCTGTAACAACCCAAATATAGCGCTTCAGGGTCCTCAAGTGACGTGCTTTTGGTGGACCGCCTGCGTAAAGCAGCTCATTCAGAGGCTGATGTGGTAACTGCACCACACTGCGTTGTACCATGTTTGCACAGCCCACCAAAAATATCTCTACCTAACTGAACAGAAGGAAGGCAAGGCATTCTAAGCTATATGGCTGGTTTTTTGCATGAACCCTGTTGTGCTGCTAACATTTGGTGGCGATGTAAGGTGACACAAATACCTCTGGATAGCAAAAGAGCAAAATATAAAGAGAAATAAACTAAATGATAANCTGGCTTAACGAGGGGATCGAGCATCCCAGGAATTCTGTAACTTTCTCCTTAATTGGTATTGCTGTCTGCTTTGGTTACACCATGCAAACTCAAACGTTGGTGTAGTCATCTAAACTCTTCTGTTATCCCAGTGCGGCATGATTTGCTACTTACCTAAACTTTAAACTAGGACAAATTAGAGCAGTGAAAGCACCTCAACTAAGCGTTCGCGGTCGTGCAGACGTACAGAAACGCTGTTGCGGAAAAGACCTGACTAGCCTACATCCCTCAGACTCTCTTTATTAGCTACAGAATGGGTTGGAACAGCCTAGCCCCACTGCCTCTGCAGCAAGCTAGGTATTTACGTTAATTCAGCCACAGAACTTTCACCAGCAGCATCCAGCTTGTACAACACGACTTGTACTTACTACCGAGGTCAGTCTGAGAGATCTAGTTGGCAAAATTCAAATTAATGGCTCTGGATGCATCCCTCCTAATGGATGCTCTTCCTCTATTGTGAGCTCACTAGCAAAGCTCAAGAATCACCATCACAGTAAACCGACTGTACAGAGAAATTAGAGGTCAGAAACAAGCATGTCAAGTATAGTAGTTGAAACCTGTTTTTTTAGAAGAGGCAGACAGAAAAGTTGCTAACTGGCCACAGAATTGAACCTAGATAATTTACTGGACTTTTTTTTTGTTTAACTAATCAACACGTGAAGGTCAGGGAGTGCAATTCATCATTTAACACAAGTACTACACTGGTGCCCAGAGATTCTGGTCTGGCCCTGTTATTCTGAACACAAGAAGCTTGGCTGATGAGCAATATTGCTGGCCAGTAATGCAGCTCTGTGTTTACGTAAAGACAAACTGTCTGTGGAGTGCTCGGTATCGATTCAAGTCTCTCCCAAGGTGTTACCAGAGAACACAAATACTTTTCATCTGCTCAGATTCCTGGGTGCTGTCAATATCTTCACCAGCAGCAGTACATGAAAAACAGAAGGGTTAATGCTATGTCTTAGATAATTTATTTTTCTGAAATCATTGTTACCCTAATTTTTTACAGGTAGGGTCAGAATTTTCTCCTGTGTTCATTATGGAGCTCATTGCTTTCTGCCTACTGTCAGATTCGTAGAATAAAATGAAGCCATGACATATTTCAGCTATGTATTGGTGTACCTGTTCGTGTAAAATCCTGGCAATATTCTCAGTCATACTCTCTATATTCAACCATAAAACAGGTTTGAGGATTGCATCTGGTACAAAAGGGCCATATGATAAAGTGTACCCAAATTAGCTGGTGACTTATATACTTATAAGACATTTAGACAGTTTTAAATTGATTAGCTTCAGCTGCCCGAGTTCCAAAAGCAAAGCAGCCACGAGTCTAAGATGTGGATTAGAAACCATTAGTGAATCCTAGGTACAATGCTAAAGGAGATAGTTTAAAGTAATGCCCTTAGTGGTGTACCCCAGGGGTTGACGCTGGGACCGATACTGTTCAACATCTTCATTAATGACCTGGAGATGGGACAGAGTACACCCAGAGCAAATTGGGAGACGACACAAAACTGGGAGGAGTAACTGATATACCAGGTGAGAGTGCTGTCATCCAGAGGGACCTTGCCAGGCTAGAGAAGTGGAGTGAGAGGAGTCTCACCAAGTTCAACAATGGGACATGCAAAGTCTTGCATCTGGGGAGGAATAACTGCAGGTACCAGCACATGCTGAGGGCTAACCAGACGGAAAGCAGCTTTGCAAAGAAGGACTTGGGGGTCTTGGTGGACACGAAGTTGAACATGAGCCAGCAGTGTGCCCTTGCAGGTGAGAAGGCCAACAGCATCCTGCGGGGCATTAGGAAGAGCCTTGCCAGCAGGTCAAAGGAGGTGATCCTTCCTCTCTACTCAGCCCTGGTGAGGCACACCTGGAATGCTGGATCTGATTCTGGGCTCCTGGAATGCTGGATCTGATTCTGGGCTCCCCAGCACAAGAGATATGGAACTACTGGAAAGAGTCCAGTGAAGGGCCAAAAGGTGATTAAGGAACCAGATTATGTGTCCCATGAGGAAAGGCTGAGAGAGCTGGAACTGTTCAGCCTGGAGGAGAGAAGGCTGAGAGAATCTCATCAATGTATACAAATACCTGAAGGGAGGGAATGAAGATGCGGGAGCCAGGCTCTTCTCAGTGGTGCCCAGTGACAGGAGAAAATGCAAGGGGCACAAACTGAAATACAAGGGATTCCATTTAAACAGAAGAAAAAAACCTTTCACTGTGAGAGTGGTTGAACACTGGTTGCCCAGAGAGGCTGTGGAGTCTCCATCCTTAGAGATATTCCAAACCTGACTGGACAAGGCCCTGGGCAATCTGCTTTAGGGGATCCTGCTTAAGCAGAGGGTCGGACTAGGTGATCTCCGCAGGTCCCACGCCACCTCAATTATTCTGTGATTCTGTGAAGGACCACAGAAAGATTTATCACTCCTGAATTATAAAAGAGGAACGGTGAAAGAGTCCACAAACCCTCCGTATTCCCTTCTGGGCATTTGAGCAGGAGTGGGGTTATTCCCATAACAACAAAACAGGTCTCCTGTGGATGACTTTTTGTCAGTCCCCATCTAAGCTAGACATGCATGTAGCCTAAACAATTGAGAAATGCTTTTGCTTTCAGCTGTGCTATTTACATGCTTGAAGCTGAGCGCACGCTTTAAACCTTTGCTTCCTATACTCTTGAAACACAGATTTTGATAGATATTTTCAAAGATAATAAAAAAAAGTGGGATTTAAAAAGTATATAAGCAATTAGGTTCTTCATTACAATAAATGTTTCCTGATATTTCCAATCTGGTAAACATAGTCTCTAAATCCTTCTCAGCTGAAATACATTCCGTGGAATTGCACTAGTTTGGTAACAGAGCAAAGAGCAAAGGAAACTTGTGATACTAGATAATTTCTGTCAAAGAAGAAACCAGCTTCAGTAGATTCAGCATTTCCACAGGGAAAAATCACTTCTAACATTCTCAAGTACCAGCCATGTGTGAAATTAAGACAGACACATATCATTTTCTAATGTTGTCACTGAGTGTGAAACATGACCAATGTGTTCTGAGTCAACCACTCAGGTACTTGGATATGAGTACTGCCCAAAAGCTGGGCTCTTTTGGATGGAAGGGAGTTACCAGGTCTGTGGTACCTGGTTTACCGCAGTGAAGAAGATTTTGTTATTGTTATTGCAGGCTGCTGCAAGTCGAAACTCTTTTCCTTCACCTATCATTTTAAATCTTAAGCTGGTGCTAATCGCTACAGAAGAGGTGTGAAAGTCTGGATGCCTTCAGCAGTCTTGGCTATTTCGATGACTTGGCTCACAAGGAAACACAGGCAGTGCTCCGCTCCACCGCTCAGCCACTGCCCTGTGCAGAACAACAAGGAATAAAGGAGTGTTGGGGGCACTGACATCTACACCGAGCATACTCCTTAGTGAGACTCAGCAGGGAAAGCAGATCTAAAAATTATTTTGCGATGACTTAAAAACTGTGTGAAGGAAAATTACTATAACTGTGCATATATTTTTTTTCAGTTCAGCAGGCAAAATCATCCTAAGGAAGATGCAAGAAACCCTACAAGAGATGGCTAGGCAACGAGCTACTCATGAGGAAAGTTTCCTAATCCCTTTTAGAGGATTAAAGTCATGCTCTGAAACTTGAGCACTTATAAGCTTCCAAAACTAATATACATTTTAAAAAAATGTATTGCATCAGGGTATTTTTGGAAGAAAAAGGAGTTTTGAAGTAAGCTTGATCCAAAATACCCTAACACTTTTATTTTAAAAATTTTTATGTATTTTAATATAAAACATTTGTGAATATGGAAAATGTAAGTTTGTTTTAGAAAAGTAGGATTCAAAAAAAGTTAAATCTGACTGAAAAATGTGAGTATAAAAATGGATATTAAATTTTCAATAGAAAAGTTTCTAGTAAAATCTTAAATTTGATTTTTTTTACATAAAGTTACAAATTTCATTTGGAGAAGCAATTTTATAGCTAACTTTTATTCTAGGAAAAAAGACGGGAATCTGAGCTAGAGTGATCTCATTTTGAGAGAAGAAATTTGGTAGCAAAAGGGCATTTTTGCTAGGTTACAGTTTATTCAGTTAAACTGCTGGGAATGTAGAGATTAACATATTGTGCTTCCATAGAAATATTCGTGCGTTTTCCTTCTATCAGCCTACAATTCAGCAAGTACTAAATGTCTTCGAAAGAGAAAAAGAAACATTAAATACAATATTAAAATTAAATATTAAAAAATATTAAATAAACATTAAATATTTGGGGCTGGACTGGTCAGGATGAGAACTGATCGCTGAGGTCACAGCTGACCTCTGGCAATGAATACAAACTCTTCTCCACCACCCTTTCTGCCGGGCTTTTCCAGTCCTCTTTCCTGCCTCCACCCTCACCCATAATCCTCTAATCATGGAAAATACTTTTAAAAGTGCTTAAATAAAAAGGAAATTAAAGTTACAAATGAAGACGTGTGCTGAAGTCCAGATCTGAGTTCATCCCCAGCGTGCAAATCAGAGCAGCACTGATGTCTGCCGCAGCAGCGCCAGCGTATCAAACACCCGCCTCCTGATACCCCGCTGTTCAATGCACTAAAGCCAAAATTCCTGAGCGGCTGAGCAGAAGTCCACCAAGCAAACAGCAGCACCTTAGCAATATACTAACGCCACTGGGCAGGGGCACCGCCACCTGAAAACGACCCAGGCTTGCCTTTGGGACTGAAAGTTTTCCTGGGGAAAGTAACAGCAAAAGAAAATGTTGCCTGTGATACAGCAGGGAGCAAAGTTCTCACAACCATGAAATGAAACAGCTTTGCCACTAACAAGAGGTAACAGAGCTTCAACAGGCAATGCTGACGCTGACTACATTTTTTAAGATCTTAATAAAAAAATATGTAATTTCTTGTCTTTGCAGATGCATCAACAGCAGAGACTGGGTTCCCCCACCCTTACATTTAATTGCAGAGACAGAAAGGCGGATGAAGGGTACTGTGTCACATGAGAATGGGTACATCACATGAATTAAAATCCTTTTAAAAAGCCCCCAACTATAACTGATTACGCAGTACAACTTTTTCTAGCTCAGTTCTTTAAAAGTCTGTGACCTACTTTAGAACTGCTTTAAGAAATAAAATGAGCAATAATAAAAAGATGAGCAGCAGCTATGTTAGCAGCAAGCTAAAATTGGAAAGGATTTTCAGTACTCTAAAAAAAAAAAAAGACCTCCTTCCCCCAAAACCAAACATAAAAGCCCCAAGTGGTAATAAAGCCTCGGCTGCAGCGGCACAGCCTTTTCCTTTTCTCTCCCAACTGCACTATGCCAACCTGACCCAGTTTGATGAGGAAAAAATAAACCGAGCTGCAGCACTTTTGTAATAAAAATATGACACCTTATCAAACTGAACCAAATCTAAAGATTTCTGATCTCAGCTCTGTTAAAAGATTGTTATGAGTTAGGTGGCATTACAGCTTAGGAAAAGCAAAAGCTACAGCAAGGAGTATTGGTGTGTAAGATCACTACCTCGGTTATCACGGTTCCCAGGTATTTAGATTTTTAGGCCCAATGAATGGCCAGGTTTGCTGCTTGCAGAACTCCATCAGGCTTGGCTGCCATCTTCTTACCAAACTTTACCCTGAAAACAGAGATGACATGGGTCTGCAGACAAATCCTGGACTTCTTATTACTCCCACAGGAATCATAGTTTGTGAAGCCACTGCTGTGTACAGTCTAAGAAATGCTGGCAACTGCAGATGCGGCATATACACTCTCTCTTCATGTTATATGTGAGCTGCTCAGGGTGACCATTACTGTGGCAGTCTCCTCTCCATGGAGAGGAACTCCATGATTTGCTTCCATGGACCTTCCCAAGGGAAAGCAGCCTTCAAAACGGGCGGTCCCAAAGGGCAAGATCAAAGAGAGAAGGAACGGGCAGAAACATTGAGTAGAGCCAATAACAGCCTGATCTCAAAGCAAGGACTACCTAAGCACTATGGATTTTGTACTGACAATTAACACAGTAGGCATTGTCACAAGACCTAGCAATAACGATCCTCTGCAATTGCCATGCCTTTGAAACACAGAGATCCAATAACAATACAGTCTTATTAAAATACATACGCATATATTGCACCTGTTAGGTGGATAGACCATGAAAGGTCTAATCTGGTGGAGGAAACCTGGAAGATGTGGTACTCTTTGCATTCTACTGCTTTTACAGTAATGAACTCGTCGAGTAAGTTTTCTGGGAAAGCACGCAACAACCGACTGACACAAAAATACACCGTGGGTGTTCTTAAGCAGACTTAGACTTATTTAACTTCTTTCTGCTTCCCTCTAAGTGTCACATGAATGGTGGCTTTGTCTTCCCTTAGAACAGGACCCCAGCAACACTTGTACATGTATGTAAATTAATGTGGCTGAATAATTTCCCTCAGTTCATCGATGTCCAATTAGGTGATTCAGTATTTTCTGGATTAGGGTTTTAACTCTGCATGTTAGGGCTGGCGTCTTCATATCTATCGGGGAGCGCTAGGCACAATTCATTTACGAATTCTCAACATCAGCACCAAGGCTGCAGTAACAAACTAGTACAATTTGGCTGCATGTGCATTTCACTAAAGACGTGGAATTACAGCAGGGTGACTTTTTCCTTTTATTCTCTGCCTTGTATTTGTTTTAAACATACTTTAAAGTTGGAAAAACTTACTCGTTTAAATATGCAGGTGCATCAAGGGCAGGCTGCTGGTCTTTGGGCTGGGGGGAAAAAAAAAGATGAAATATTCAGATACACACATTCTTTTACGACGTGTTCTGTATTCACTGTTGATAGTAAACCAGCACATTTAATTCCAGCACAGAAAAAGGATATATGACTCACAACGTAAAAAACTCAGCTCCAGAAAAGGGCTGACAACAGGAATTTTGAAGGCAGTGAACCCTTTTAGGAGTGGGGCTGATGGGAGAAAGGGCAGGGAAGAAAAATATCGAAGTGTTACTAGGATTGAGCATAGAAAAAAATGTTGGGTTTCTTTTTTTTTTTTTTTTT
>VZSC01009646.1:126025-152066 GCA_013398225.1 Steatornis caripensis
CACAGTAAAGAAGTCTCTCCTCATGTTCGGGTGGAACTTCCTGTGTTCCAGTTTGTGCCCATTGCTGCTTGTTCTGAGTACTAAACTTCCTATCAAAAATCCTCCAAAATCTACCCAGTTTTGTAGAAATTTCCATTTTCCAGGACCAAGAGCAATGTAACTGTTAGTTATTAAAAAAAAAAAAAATTCAAGGAGCTACCACTGCATCAGTAGCCTACTCATGAGCCTACACAGAGAACAGAAGTACTATAGTTTCATCTGAACAAGCTGTAAGATGGATTCATGCAGACAACAAATCGCAGTGCTATCACTCAGATACTTGTGCCAATTTTTTTTTTTAAAGAAGCTGTGAAACAAGAGAATTGGAAAGAAGGTTGCAAGTTCTAACAGAGCGACAGTTTGCTTACTTCCAGCAGACCTGCAAATAACCAGCTACAAAAGTCACATTTCGTCACTTAAAAACAGGGAAAGCAAAGGCAGTTGCTGAAAAGGTATTATTCTACCAATGGCTAATGCACCCATTCCAATTTGCTGACAGTAGCAGCAAATGAGGCTACAAGATGCATGTTTATAAATATTTGAGTATATATAGATACATGCATATATACATCAGCTTTATAAGTCTATAAAAATATAATGGTGTTGTTGAAATACCATAGGTGAAGGGCATGAGGCTCACACTAAATACTTAAAAACAAAGTAAAAGCATTAATTTGTATACTTTGTATTGCCTTTTGTTTTCCTGTACACTCCAAAGAGCAGTTTTGTTCTATGAACTGAACCTCTGATTTCTAAGGCCTCTGATTATTCCTCCTGCATACATTCCCCCTAGCAAAAGAAAAAACCCCATGAATTAGCAAAATATTCAGGAAATAGTGAGTATCTCTTTTGTTTCTCCTTCAAAATACTTCTAGTTCATAAACTAAAGACTGATTTTCCACATCCAAGAGAAAATAAAAATATCTGGGAAGGTTTCCCAACTGACGTCTCCTTGAATTCTGTCAGCAGCCACAAGATATCTCTGAATTTTAGCGCTTCCCTTAGCGCTTCCCTTGCATCTACTTCAAAGAGTATGTATTTTTTATCATTCTTATAAAATTGGCTACAATATAGCACGTCTAACACATGATATAGTAAATTTTATAACGAATGCACTATTACTGCAGCATAAAACAGTATCAAACAAAAATACACTCAGAAAGGCATATTAAATCAAATGGTGCATATTACCAATCATTGTTTGAAGGCTGCAAGTTGCAAGATGATTAACCACTGGTTAAGTCAACCAAACGCATTTTAAATACTTCATCATTTAATGTTATTAAAATACTTTTGTATTTGCATACAGAATGTCATATGGCATATTATTTACAAAATAGCTCAATGTCATATAAAATTGTTTAACATTCATTCTAGGAACTTAATAATTATTCTGGCTAAATAACAAGAAAACAAGCCTATTGCCTGTATGCAAACTCTATTTCTTAAACAAAGTTAAACAGCCTGAACATTTTTCATCTCCTTCTCCTCATTGTCCTCTGCCAGCTATGACAGCCTCCAGCCAAGGAAACAGAGACAACTATCTATGCTTCTGCCTTACAACTGGCAAACTGTTTTGCCTTATGGCTGGTAAAAGATCAGCATCGATGTGAACGTTGTTAAACATCACTGCCTTTTACAGATGTAAAAAATTCAATTCAACTTTGGTTAATCTGTTACTCAGTTTCCATAATTGGCCTCTTCAACTTTCATTTGTTGCAATTTCAGGCTTGGGTATGTTTATGGTTAAGCTTATGGAATACGTGGAACTGTTGGAAAACAGAAATATTTGAACAGAGCAGGGCTTGCACAGAGAATTTGCTTTCAGCATCAAAGAATTTTGGTGAGATTGGGTGAATGACATTTTTAGTGAAAAGAACTCTATTTCTTGTTTTATTACTCAAACTTGATTTTATCCAAAAACCTGAAATTACACACATGAAATCAATGGTCATTACTGAAGTAATATAACTAAAATATTTCCAGTTGGAAAATGATCTTCTCTTAAAAATAAGTTATAAGCATACTTGACATACAAGAATTACGTCATTAATAGTGGCAGAATTCCATTTTACAAATTCTTCCACTTTCTTGGAGACATAAAGTACCGTTCATGTAAAAATAAGGCTAGCAAAAAACTTGAGGGAAACACTTTAGCCAATATTTCCATCTATGAAGTTTACGTAGGAAGATCATAAATTAAATTCTTAACAAGGAACTCAGGATAAACAGAATACCGCAAGTTCTCTCAAGCAGTTGAGAGAATGCAAGCGAGTGCTCCTAACTGCTATGGGAACCGGACTAAGAACCCAAGAAGTCTGCTGAATGAACATACAGCATGTAAAGTATGGGAGGTGTAACAGTATTTATCCACTCCCAAAATCCTAGTGCAAAAGGGTATCACCTCCTCTGTCCCAATTACAAGTTTTAAATGAACTTCTATTACGGATATTACCAGAATACATTAATAGCATGAGTGTGCTGATTTTCATAAGCTTTCAGTACATTTAGAAACCCACATTAGTACTGGCTCACTTCTCTTATGTTTAGCAATATACACTTGCACTCAACGTTTTTACTGTTGCAGCCCAGTGAACAGAAGCTGAAAACATCCACTGATGTTATCAAGAAAGTAAGGATGGCCTTTCACCTGTACGCTATTAGGTATCAGCTTATGTTTCAAAGCTAGACTTTGAAATTAAGGTACGAGGGCTTATATACAGTTATATGCAATCCTTAGATCACTACAAATCCAAATCAGACAAGTAAAACTGTGTATGGAACTGAATACACTGTCACTTGAAGAATAACCATTTCTTGAGGCCTGACATGAGGATGCCAATTAAAAACCACAACTTTCACACTCAAAAGTGTCCACAACTGTGCTCTGTCACATCTACAATTAATGTGTGTTACATGTACACTGCAGTACTACACAACAAAAGTCAATTTGCCACCGTCACCCAACAATCGTGTTCCCTGGCTGTGATTTGCAATTGTTAGAAGCCAAATTTTAGAGTTTGTCAAGCATTTTCCGCTATCCTTCCTTTCAGAACAATAAAAAAAAAAAATTAACTGTATCATGGATGTGAATGCACTGAATTACAGTTTTATTCCTCTGTTACAGAAGATGTCCTAGGTCTGAGAACAAGGTCCTTGATAGAGGTAGTGATTTCTTGGAGTTCTTTTCGAATGGTATCTGTTCCTTCCTCCTCTTCCATGTTATCTGTTGTTTCATTGTCTCCCTGTTCAGTTTTCTTAGTTTGGCTGATCAATTGTTTCACTACTAATCCCTGGTATTTTACTAACAGAGAATGCTGATCCTGAGGTTAAAAAACAGAAAAAAACAAAGGAATGTCAATGTTACAGAGAAGGTACACAGACCTTTAATTATAGATTAAATTTTAAAATAGCACTCTCCTGTTCTTGTCTAAAGAGTGTTAGTGATACAGAAATATATTTCTATCAAGGTATTTTGCAATGTAAATTCTAAGAGACATTCAAAGAGGCAGAGAAATGGAAGTGTACCCATGCTGCAAGAACACGACAATGAACTACTGAAGCAGGAAAGCAATGCAGTTAAGAAACACCACCAGTTTTGGCAGTTCAAAATATAGAATTTTAATATTTTCACTTTTGAAGAGGTATATCTTTCTTTAAAACTGAATCAGAAGACTTTAAAAAGCTGCCATGCCCTACCTGGGAGGAAAGAGAATGTAAAAATTTTCCGTTTTAAGAATTGTAACATACCCGAACACATAGCTGTCTCTATGGATAAAGGCAAAAGCTACAGTACTAGTAACAGATTAATTTTTAATTTTATTAAAAAAATACTGGAGATAGATCTCTGAAATGACAGGTTTGAAACACAATACAGATCAGAGAAACTGCATATTCTGTACATAAAGTAATGGTTAGACATGAAACACAAAGTTGCCAGTCTTATGCAGCAGAAATAGTATAAGGCTGAACTTTCACGTTCTGTCATAGAAAAAAGGTACTTTCCCCTTAAAAGGATAGAAAGGAATACCTCTGGTATCTTGCCACTTAGGAAATTAATGATCTGTGGTACTGATCTTCCTGGTGCATGAAGCATACAGTGGGTTGAGAACTGAAATAACAGTACTGACGTCAGGTGCAGAACAAGTGCTGGATCTTCTGTGACTTTTAGCTGTTCAATCAGGGCTTGTCTATGCTGAAACAGGACTTGCCTAAGGAACAGGAATACATTATACAGAAATATGTTTCTCATTCTGTCTTACAGGTGTTGATAATAGACTCGAAAACGTACCTAACAAATTAATTTTAATTTTCTCCTCAGACCATTTCTTTATGTGAAATTCCACATTAAAAAAAGAAAAAAAGCTAGCACTGGTGTAGCTCACTTTGAATGCCCCCTAGAGCATTTATAAACTATGTTGTAGTAAGCAGTGAGTCAAGCAAATTAGTTAAATATGAACTCTCCCCTTCTCCTTCTCCCATGGAATTAGGGCTGCTCGGCTTTGTATTTTTCAGTTAAATAGTTTGGAAAGAAAGACTGCCTCTTACTTACACATTCTGGGTGACTGCTACCAAACTAAATATCTAACATTTGTGCAGCAAGAGAGCTACATTTCACATACTGTGCGTAGAGCAAATAAAATAAAGGTACCTTTCCTTCTTTTTGTCTCCTTTTTTCACCATAATACCACAAATATCCACTGCAGAATCAAGGCATGAAAGAAAATCTTCTACACTCTATTAAGAAATTATATAAATATTTAATCTGTGTTAGCAGGTTATAGAAAAGGTTAACTACTGTTCACAATTAATTACACAAACACATGACTGTGAATACATTTAGAATAAACTATGGAAGAAAAGAGAAAGTAAAAAGTATTTAGTAGTAATCATATTCATCTTTCAATACATATACTTCAATACTATAACAAACTATAATCCATTAAAAAGGCATACATGTTCCACAATTATTTACAGATATATTTTTTCTTTAGAAACATATCAGTATGGCCTTTTGCATAAAAGAATTAATAAATTACTTTCCTTTGTACTTACACTGCCATAATCTGAAGGTTTTTTTTAAAAATAATGAGGATTTTACTAGTTAAGAGACACACAGGAGAACGATCAGGAACAAAATACAAGAAACATCAACCACTTTAAACTGCAGATCCTCTCAGCTTTTACTTTTCTCATCTGCACATAAAACATACACTGATTCCATCTGGAAGCAACGAGCTGGGTGACTAATGGTATCAAAATGTACGACTACCTTTTCACCTCTTAAAATTCACAGATGTGAAAACGTATTTACTCTCACTGACTTACACAAATTCAAAAGATGACTCTGCCTTCACCCTTCACAGCAGCAGCAGCAGTTATGTACTACACTACATATGCCAGCTATTTATTAGCAGTGTATCAGCAGAACCGAAAAACTGAACTCAAAGATTCTGGATCACTTTACCTTGCCATTCAGAGAAACATGCAGTTTAGTTAAAGGACCTTTGGTGTCTTCTGGCAATTTACCTAAAATCTTGGCCCGAACCTGTATGTGACAAGAATGGAAATAATACGTAATATTAATTACCATTTTAGCTGTAGGCATATTTAAACAGAAGATAATTAAATATTAAATAAACAACAACATTCTACTTGAGACTGTTAAAAAAGAACTGTTATCTGTGTACCTCACTTGTGATTGTAGAATAATTTTCTGTTGTCATCATTGAATCAGACGCTAGGAAGTTGAAAATAAGATTTGTCACGTCTGTACAGACAGTCTTCAACAGGTGTTTGGCAAGGTTAGTCTGAGTCTCATCTGTTAAAAGAAGCAAGTGATTAAAAGTAACTTGTTATAATTATCTGATTCCTATGACAGTTATTACAGCACCTGCTAAAATGCGGACTCTATCAACCACGAGTACTACGAGAAAGTTATCTGGATACATGAAGATAACATCCCTCATTTGCAGCTGCTTATGGAACATTCTTCAGAGAAAAATGTGAGCTTTCAGATCTGTAAGGGCATTTTAATACATCGTTAGCATTTCAAAGTTGTAACTGTATAAGCAGTAAACTAGTCCCTGTACGAGCCTCCTGAACTACTAATGAACAATCACTGCTATCCATCAACAAGATAAAAGTATGCGAAGGAAAAGTCTACAGGACAAGCAGTTAAACAGAAGAGTGGGCAAATGACTTAAGACTGAAACAGCAGAGTTTTAGAAAAAAAGAGGCCACAGAACACATGTACAGGAACAGAGGCTAATGGGAAATAATTCCATTTATTCCTAAACATAAGAGCACCAGGAGTTTTTGCTAGTGTTTCCTTTTGTTGTAATTTCTGCAGGGAAAATTCTAGAATAAAGTCGAGTACAGCAGAGAATCTTGGAAATGACTACAGTATTTTCCTAATGCTACTTTTCTGTCACAAAATATAGGTTGCCAAAAGACACTTTACAAAGTAACCCACTGCAAAATGAATCTACACCTTTTTGAAAAACTATCCTCAAGGAGCAGCTACTTTCAGTGTCAAACCTAAAAGAGGTTTTCACAGGGGCTTCTTAGCATCAGATAGTATTCAATTCTTTCACTAGCAGCACAGGTGACAGAATGAAGTAAGCTTACTATTTTTTTTCTTTTTTTAGCTTTTTTTTTGCCCCCAGACAATAAAAACTGGGAAGGAATACAAACACCTTGAATGGAATGACAAGAACCCACAATTATCTTGACAGAAGATATAACAGACTGTGGATATGAAATAAAGAGGACATACTGCAGTAAGAGTGCAAAGCAATACACTTCATCATAAGGTCAGTGTTAGGCAGTGTAAACAGATCTCTACGTTTTTCCTTTTTTAAACTGTTGCTCTTCTTTGACCTTGAATGTAGATTCTGGAATAAATTCAACATCCTTGAAGGAGTATATTAATTTTTTAAAGTAAAAATTTGTACCTGTGAAATGCTTTGTTCCCTTTTCAAATAACCGAATATTGTTGTACAAGTTTGAGAATTCCTCCTGCAAGTCCTTCATAGTCTGTCTTCTGCTGGCTCCAGAAGATGTTGAAGAAGTAAAAACAGAACGCACAACTTCCTGGTAAGTTTTTGTTAAAGGTCTTAGAACAGGGAAGAACAAAGGAGAAAAAGGGAACATTAAGCAAAGTGTAAAACTGTAGAAGATTTTTCAAAATATATCAGTAATAGAGAAAGCTACCTCATTACACAGTAAATGAATGGGATACGAATGCCCCAGAATCGTGAGATAAATAAAAAACAAATAATTGAAATCAGAAAAAAAGCACTTGGGAATTAAAATGTACTTCTGTAATTGCAGAAATACTACTGCTTACAGTATGCATGGTATGGCCAAGGTTTTAACTCGTAACAACTCCTAAATGGAAACAGGAGAAAATATTTCCAGGAGNGTACCTCATTACGCAGTAAATGAATGGGATACGAATGCCCCAGAATCATGAGATAAATAAAAAACAAATAATTGAAATCAGAAAAAAAGCACTTGGGAATTAAAATGTACTTCTGTAATTGCAGAAATACTACTGCTTACAGTATGCATGGTATGGCCAAGGTTTTAACTCGTAACAACTCCTAAATGGAAACAGGAGAAAATATTTCCAGGAGCAGCGCTATTCACAAACTCTTTCAAGGGTCTGTGGACAAATTTCAGATCCATGAGGGCTGTAAGAGGGAAAGACTTGAGCTGCATGAAAATAGCACAGGCCCTTCTAAAAGATGCCGTTACCACTGCACTCCCACATTTATTCAAGCTTGGGCTGTTACAGGCCTATCATGTCCTTTTTGCCCTGGACACACATATTCACATCCTCTCTCTTGTATGGAACATCTTTAAAAGAAGTTATTCACCTTTGCTTAGACAATTTTGCTGACTTTGCTTACTACCCAGTTCACACAGGTTATTCGTGGAGCCAAAAAAGACAGGGAATGTGAACATATATCAAGGGCTGTACAGAAAATGGGACTGGTGAAACCCCAACGTGGATCAGCCTAAGGGGTGGAAATACACCTATAAAACTGAAAATATGCTTGCTAACAAAGGACGCAGAATCACCTACTGCTAAGCGGAAGCATTATTTCTCATTCCCATGTCATCACGGCTTTCTAATACATAAGCAAGTATGTAATATGGAGCTGTACAGAAAAAGAATATTGTGGTTCACTTCCATCTGCAAAACATTTTTTTCTAAGCAAAAAAAGAAGATTCATCTGAAGTGAATCACAGGCTTTCTAACTCAAGTTGAATTACTGAAATTACCTTATTAGATGTTCAGCAAGTTCTGTAATAAGCTCTTCAGGGCAATCCTGCATGTGGGTCTTTAAAACGTCCTGAATTTCCTCTTGTGACATGAAACAGAACTCCGGCTGCTTATTCCTACCTGTAGCAGCCGTGAGCAACATTCATTGAGAAAACATTCTACTTAGTTTTGCTGCAGTTACTCTGTGGCCTGAGACATTGAAATGCCTCAAAGTCCAAACCTCCACAGAAGAAACGCATTACCAACAACGCAAAAAAATAAAGGGATGACTACAGACGACAGTTAAATTTTACAAATACGAAAAAGTGTCAAAACTTCTCTTTTGATCACTTACAAAACAACTTAAGTAGCATATGAGGATACGTATTTTTGGTTAGAGATTTCAAATTGCCTGGCCCATCCCTTAGTTTAGAAATGACGATGTCATCAAGACCAAGTTGTTTTTTTAAAATGCCAAAACTAAACAGAACATTCCCATTTGAAGGACTTCACAAGGCTGTGATTTTAACTACATTTAGGAAGGTACACAATCATGTAACAGAGAGCATCCTAAACTTAAGGGTACAGTATAAAGTTTGAGACGTGACAAATCAAGAACATTAAATCAGACAAGAAGTTCCAGTAATAAAATCAGTTTACATGCTGCTTATAAATGCATATGAATTAGTGCATCTGTATTTTGGTTTTGGACAAAATATGAAGTTTGTCTGCATGCTGCAGAATTTAGTTTTTACATATAAGAATAAGATCATGATGATGACATGGAATCAGAAAAGGACAGGCATTCCATGATCCAGACGCAGCATAGAACAGGTTTACTCTGCACATAAGGTAACTGAATGGAAATCAATGATGTTCCTAGTTAACGCAGTAGCAATGAACAACATACAAGGATATACAAACAGGTGGAAATGGAGCTTAACTCAGGTTTTGGAATGGTCTTATTTGGTTACAGCTGAATTTATTTGGGATTTTGTATTTATTACAATACAGCAATACAAGCAGCAACAACTGTAAAAGACGAAAAGCTACACCAAAAAAAAGGTGGTTTAACATTTACTCTGTAACTGAGCAGTCTTGAAAAGTACCTTCATTTCAATGTGAATTACAGTCATCTATGAGTGTAGTATCATACAAAATTAAGATGCTGCACTCCACAACTTCAAATATCATGTTTAAAAGGATTTTTCAGTCAGTATTGGAAGTCTAGATACTATGTATAAAATGAAGTATACGTTTCTGATACTCCACCGAATAAAAGAAGTAACACATGGTTATGATTGTTTCATTTGCAACCACTATTTGCTAAAAGTCTAACAATGCAGAAATTTACTTCTGATGAAGTCATCCGTGCTCCTTCTCCTAACAGTAAAGCTAGAGAAACAGGCACCAATAAGGAGCGATTCACATCCCTCCTGCAGTACTCATCTAAAACAAGTGGGACAGACTAGGCCTTCAAAGTACCCACTTTCCTCCATTACAAAGTCAATAGCTAGAAAGGTAGCTAGCTCATACGTAGAAGTATCAGTTAAGCAAGCTGAATCTTACTTAAGATATTAAAATTTTATTTTGATTGTATATTTTATCCTTATGAGGAAAACCATCTAAATACTGTTTCATTGCTATGATTTGTTAATTGAAGCTAATTAAGCTTTGGAATTGGATGAGAACTTCTCCATTTATCATACACCATTCAACAGGTGTCAATAAACCAAGTATAGTATTCATCCCGAAATCTAAGGCATTTTCTACATAAAAACAAATTAAAAAAAAAGCTTTGATTTCCTTTACTTAAATTAATTTTAAAAAGGCTAAGCTATACTTTTCAGTGAATAAGGTATGTCCATTTCACTTAAATAGCTACATCATATTCATTGATACAATTCTAACTAAATAGTATTCTCATCTTTGGTATTTTACCTGACCTTATAATACAATGCAGAAAAACAGAGATGTGGAAAACCAAGTGATAAAAACATCTCAGTACAAACAGGTAGTGCCCAAAGTAAAATGACAAACCTGTGCTAGTTACTTGTGACTCTTCATCACTGTCAGCATCCTTTCTTCCTTTCTTCTTGGTTTTCTTAATCTTGATCTCTCTGGCATTACCACCTCCTCCTCCTCTCACGCTTCCACTGCCCTCTGGTGGAGAATCATTTGCTTAGTACACTAACATTTTAGCACTCAAAAAAGAGTTTACAATATTATGGTAGTTTAACTGCATTATTTGTTGAGTGAAAGCTTTGTTTAAGCTAATGTGTTTAAAATAAACACAAATACTAATCATATAAATGTACATATCATTAAGAAAAAAAAACAACACAGTATCTTCTTCCAGCTGAAAACAGATGAACTAACAGTAGCCATAACATAATGGGAGAATTTCTGTTGGCCGAAAATAGCATCTTAGTAAGCGTTTAGCATTTGTATTCAGTGATGCTGAGTAATGTTGCTACTCAGAAATATTCCAGATAACGTAACTTTGTTAACTTCCAGAGAAAGAATCCTACATAGTAAGTATTTACCCAAAATATTCTTGGAAGCGTGCACTGAATTGACTAGAACATCACTTCTTTGACTATCCCTAGATGACTATTAAGCAACGACATGCTCCAGTTCTGACAAACATAAATTACTTAGTTCATAGGTCCTGTAATCCACGTATTCACATTGCAGACAGGATCGCAATTTGCACTACAGTCCTTTTCCACAAGGTAAGGTGCTCTGCTGTTTGTTCCCTTTATCACAGCACGTTCCCTTCTTTTTTTCACTTGAAAGAAATTTAAACTCCAGAATAGTTTGTTCTATACATGCACTACGTCTTGAGAAAGTAGTTACTTTTCCATTTAAATATAAGCTCCAAGATTCTAAGTAACTACACTATGTAAAAGTTAAGAAAAGGAAACACAAAGACAAGATGCTACTACCCACAAGGCTAACTGCATCTGTTATGTGCCATGGATGGATTTTTAAGCATTACTTTGCAGGAAGAGCAAACTAGTTCACTTGCAGCTAGCAGTGGATGGTGTACTTGTGAGACCTTCTGAGTTTATGACCTCTCCAAAAAAAAAAAAAAAAAAAAGAAGTGTCAGTGTTTTTCACAAGCTTATTTGAAACATGACTGCATTCAGCTGAGCAAATACAAGCTGTTTGTCAACTGTGCAATATACTAGTTATTTTGGAAACCACCTCGATTCTGTATTCCACTTTATAGACAGACAGAAAAAGCTGCAATCTGCAGTCAAGATCTTATCCACCGAGAGATGAAGCAGGAGACACTACTGCCAGAAAAGTAGTATTTTATGACAATACATTACACGGACTGTATGTACACGAAGGATTAGAAGGGTACATGCCTCTACAGATACTTGTTTGTAACAGATGGTTTCAAATGGTATTATAAATAGACAATAGAGATTTTTATCTTGAGAATTTTCATTAATCCAATACATGGCAGAATCCATATTCGTAATGAACTGCATTATCACCACACCATGTCAGGTTACACTTCAGCAGTAGATATTGATATAGTCACATGCAGACCTTAAGACAGGTGATGTGATACTGGCCACATTCTGCCCATATGGAATAACAACATCTAATCCTTAAACTGTGATGTTCATTGTTTTAAGGTAACACACCTAACAGTCCATAAAAAAAACCCAAAACACTTTGGGGGGTAATGCTTGCTGATGGCGCAGCATACGTTACCTGTTGATACCAATGTGCCTAGACACGTGGTACATGCTCAGCAGAGTCTTACTCCTTAGAGGGTTGGAAACTGAACTCATTCTATTTATGACAGTTCAATTAAAGTTCAAGCTTCTCTGCTTCTGCTCTGGCCTAGAAAAACCTTCTGTCTCTTGTGGCAAGAATAAGTTTAGATTCCATGCCAACTCAGTCGTGGCCTGATTAAGAGTAGACTATAACGTTTTATTTTTCAGATGAGTGTATTCAATTAAGCTAGATCATCAGTGCCAGTGTTCTAATTCTGTTACTTTCAGTAGCACATAAAGCTCTGCATGCGAGTTCAACGTAGATTGCTCAGATGTGCTGTAGCAACACAACAGCCACATAAAATTTTTCAGACTGAAAATACAGTCTTTAGTCTGAATAATGCTTTAAAAACCAGAAAGATTTGAAAGGGTTAAACTCACACATTTTTACTCTTCCTCAGATTAAGATCTATTCCAAACAGCCACCACACAAATGGAGTAAATTTTGGGATTAATTTAACCCAGAATATACCTTAAAATAAGCTGTGTGAATCTCCAAGTAACTGCTATGTGTGCAAACAACAGAAAATTGTCTGGCATGGGATTCTCAGAAAAGATGTACAATATTCTCCAAAAAACCTCATCTTAGAATGTCTTATAATCACAGAATGATTATAATAATACCTTATAATACCTTAACTCTCAATTTAGACAGAGTGATTTTGGAAGTAACTTCTCAAGACTATTAAGAAATATTTTCATTTTCCTTGATCCCTAAAAAGCGGAGAGTAAGAGTGTATCTCCACTGTGTAATAAAAAATGGTACAGAAGTCCCCAAGCTGGGGTGGTCAGTCCTCACTGCACAACTCAATCTTATGTGACATTACTGTATACACTAATGAACGAACACTGATTCCTTGCTTCTACAGCCAGCTGACTTGTGCTGGACTAGCTCAAGGTATCTTTATGGTACTTCGTCCGTACTTCTAAATCTGAAATTAGTTGTCATGGACATAGCTCAGATATATCCACGCCTACAGTATAATGATGAGAAGTGGTTTGATTATTTCTTCCATATCTTCAGCAATGGACTGGAGACAACTAATGGACTACAAAATATAGTAACTTTGCATTTGAATATTACCATGGCTAAATAAGCCTTTTTTCTTATGGCCTAAATTAAATATTGATGCCTTACCTGTTGCTTTCTTTCTTCTTTCATCCTTTTTGTCTTTTTTATTAGCATATGAATTCTCTAAACCAGAAGCCTGTTTTAAATCTTCTTCAGTGATTAAATTAACAGGGTTGTTTTTCATCTCCTAAAATGAAGGATATGCACTTAATAGCAAAAAGATACACACAGCAACAAAACATACATAAGGAAACATTCAAGCCATTTGGCCATTTTTAGGTATACTAATCTAACACTGTGTTTTCCAAGTGTAACACATGAAGAGACATTCTTCTCTTCAAAATTCAGAATCTGATCGTACTGGTAGTGCGATGGTGTTCCCCGAGGGAAACTCAATACACATTAAATTACACTGATCACATATACAAACCTCTTCTTCATTTTTGCCCTTCTTCTCAAGCTGTATTTCAGATGAGATGTAAAGACATAGTAACAGCAACTAGAAAGTCACACAAACTATGCTCCAACACTCAACGTATAGTGCATCTTGATGAACAAAAACACCTGTACCTTTTCAGCTTTCTGTTGCATCATATTAGAAAATAGATCAGCACAGTTGCTTAGAAATTTCTCACTGACCACAATGGTGTCACTGAAGACTGAACCTGAGGAATTTTTGTTTAAAGATCTCATCACTTGCTGAAGCAAAATCCCAACATCTTCTACGGACAACGAACTGGGCAGAAGAGTCTAGGGTAAAGAAAATCAAAATCATTTACGTACAATAATCTGTTCTAGAGTGGACAGACATACTTGTATGTGGATAAAAAGAATCCACAGACATCCTATTTGGTATCTGTTAACTATTTAGAATATACTGCACTTTTAAAATTCAACCAGTAATTTAAGAGTACACACTATTTTAAATCTTCTAACATTCCACATCAATATATGTTACCTCTGGGAAAACACACGCAACTTCTTCAAAACGCAGCTCAACGAACACAGAATAACATTAAGTACAAAACAACAGCAGGCCTCGTAACGAGCGACAAAGTAGTGCTGTAAGGCCTAGATCAGGATTTAGTCAGGGCAAAATGGGTAATATCCCTCTGCTTAACAAAACTGTCATTTGGAGTTCAGTTTAAACTTTTTTCCCAAAAAAACCCCCACAGAACTATATCGCTCTGTAGAAGAATACATTAGCACTAATTTTGAAATGAAAGTTAGTCTTAGGTATCCATCAACTGAACACTGATATGTCCCTTCGTTTTTTTTAGATCAACTTAAAGGCAAATAATGCATTTTTACTTGTGACTTTACTTAAACTGAATATTCTTCTTTGTCAATATGGAAATTTCATTATACATACATGTAATTTCAATAAAGTATCATCTGACACAAAAACAAGACAAAATAAATAAATCCAACAACAGCAACTGAAATTATTGCTTACTGCTACATCGATCCAGTTTCCAGAGCTGATGGCTTCCTCTACAGAGGCTTCAACTTGATCCACCATTTCTTGACCAACACAAGCTGCTCTCAGAAATAAGAGTTGTGTGGACTTGTATCTTTTTTTAATGTAGCTTGCTGGGTCGGGGATGCCAAGTCTGTACAATGCATCAAATTCTATAAAATAGTTAGATAGATGTTACATTTAAATACCTTCATATACACACAGGAACTTAGGTGGTAATTTTTTTTGAAAGCAGGAAACGAAGAATTACGTGCAGTTTTAATAAAAGTACATGCAGGCTCAAGCTGATGCTGATCTAAAACTTAGTTCAGTACAAGCTGCACCTAAACATACTTAATAGAATTTCAGATTCTGATACCATTATCTTCGCAACTACATCTTTCCAAAGTATTCTAATATAACATGAACAATATTTGCAACATACACAATGTCAAAATGTTTTGTTTTCAGAAGTTACTCCAATATACTTGTAGAACTGCACAATGCCTCACAAGCAAAGCATTTCAACTATTTCGCAGTTTATACTTAGACATTCTGAAAACATTCAAAGACTTTGACAGATACTCTGTCAGTCAAGCAATATTACAGAAACACTCAATAGTACTGGAGGAAGTTATGCCGAACCTTTTCAAACTGCAAGACTAACTGTTATTTAGGGCCTGGCCCTTTGGGACCATAAGGGTACATTCCTCTCTATTCAAGTCCACATTTTCCCATAGCTCCTGTTTTAAAACACCATCATCCAACATCACTCAGCTTTAAGTGAGACAGACTTGTTTGGATTCACATCAGGACACTGGTACTACCCACTCCAGTTCTACAAATCTTATTTTGGAACAGGTTCTTCCTGTGCACTGCACACTTGGCTATCTGGACTATTAACAGCCGAAGTGTGGCTGTCATCTGAACTCCTGGTCTGAAACTCCAGCCACGTGGGTTAAACATGATCATCTCAAAAGTCTAAGAAATGTTTTCAGAACAGTAATAAAAGCAGCATTTGTAACTCTGTGAGAAAGAAAGTTACTGTTTAGTAGTGCAGTTCCCTCTGTCGAAATATGGTTCTTTGTGATAAAGTAACACACAGCGTTATAAGCAAGATGGGTCTTTTAACAAAGGAGTATCAAAGCTACTGTATTGATTTCCACTGATTCTTGTGAGGCTTCACTCTAGACACTAGCTATATTAGGGTAAGACCAATTACCTAAACTAGTTTTCGAAAGCTGTTTTATCTACAAGAACAAAGATTAATTACCTAAGTAACCATTCTGCTTGAAAAAGGAATCCACCCAGTTGCTCTGCGTTCTGGCATATATGTCTGGAACAAACACAGCCTTATCCTGTCTCCCACCGACCACAGTACCTTTTAGACGACCAGTGTTAACAAGTTCTTCTAGCACAGCTACAAGAAGAAAATAAATGAAGTGACATCTTCCACTTTGATATATGCATTAATCAAAACAGCAATTATTTTCTCTGCTTTCTTATTTTTTCCCATCTATTAGTTTTCTTTTTACTATTAATTAAAAGAAACTGAAGACCAAACTACAAGTGCTTGTTCTAGTGAAATATTTCTGAGTTCTATAAAATATTTTTAACACTTATGAGAATGTCTTAATAAAAGCTATGGAAATCATACCGTGTCTCAAAAGAGTGAGCCAGAATGACAGGATCAAAACACTTTTTATTGAACAACTGGACAGTTTGAGCTTTTAATCTAGAAAATGTATTCATAAAAGAATCTTTCTCTGGCCATGCAATAAAATATATGAGCATTTAATTAAGAGAGTTCTCTTTGAATTCACTGCTTGCATGATAACCAAGACAGAAAAAAGAGAGATCTGCACACACTAAAACGACATGAAAAATTGCTACCTAAACTGCATAAATGGGAGCACCTCCCACTGGTGACCATCTTCATGGTTTACAAGGTTCACGCTGTTGTTGCTGGTAATAACCTCCTGATAAAGCACAAACATTGCCAACAAAGAACTATCGGTAACTTGTACTACCAAAGTACTAAGCCTTTCTTTATGCTAAATAAAGTATTTTCAATCCATTAAAGGTGCACAGGAATATCTGATTTGCCTTATATGTTCTCTTCTGCCTCTTCATAAGTCACTAGATACATTAAAAAAATGACTGACATCAACTGCCAAGCTCTGCTGACTTTCAGAGCTTTGCCAGATGGCCTTTTTTACCTTCAGCTTGTGTTGATTTCTACTTCATTAAAAGACAGCTTTTTATCCTGGAACAGAACACTAAATGCTATCACATGGTACGGCTCCTTCCTTATTAAATATGAGTAGCAGCCAACACTTCAACAGGCTCTGTACAGCGTATCGAAGTTTAGCTCACCTACAGAGGAAAATCTGGTTCCAGAAGAAATATTACATTTCAAATCTTTTTTTTTGGTCAGATATGCCCAAGTGTAGCTAGATCTCTATAAACTAGCAGCTACTGAATATGACTGCCACTAACAAAGCTGAACTGTACTTACACTGAAAAAATGTAGAAGAAAGAGAAACTGATTTAGAGGAGATATAGTCTTACGTAACCTAAGACAAGAGCTAGAAATTATGTTCCTCCATGGTTCAGTTACCTTCTATAAAATAGAGCTTATAAGGGATTCTGAAAATGAAATTGGATTTTTACACTTACTAATAGTTTAGTTATACTAGAAAATAGAGTCAATGTGCCTATTCTACTTAAACAATTGTCAGACAATTCAGTTTGCAACCTCAACTTGTTTTTATTCAAAGTTTTTGGGAAAAAAAGTAAAACTTTTATAGGTATTTCAAATCATTTTGTGGAGCACTAGCAATAAACCAAAGTCTTTACAGAGAGAGTGGGAGAAATGAAGACGCTAATTAATTTCTGTATTATTTCAAGTGCCAGTTATTATTTCAACTCCAGGGCAGAGAAGCTGCTTTCAGAAGAGATTTCACAGCCCCTACTACAATTATGCCTGGATAATATTTTGTTTTAAAAGAAAACAACAAAACAACAGGATCTTTGCAGAACTACTGTAATCTCACACGTATTTTTAAAGGTGATCGAGTAGTTTGTAGTGTCCTATCAGGTCTCTGTCAAAGTCTGGCAAGGATGATAAGCATCCCTACACGCCTGTCCAACATCTGCACTTTCATTATGCTTTATAATTAGAGAAAAAAACTTCAATAATTTTAGAAATGCGAAACTGTTTATTTTCTATCATAAATTCATGTCAGCTAAACATGAATAGCAGCACAGCTATGTGACAGAACCAAAGACTATTGTTTATCTTGTTGAACACTAAGCGTTGATTAAATAATTAGCTGTTTGAAAATTACACAAACATTAGACTGAACTTACATTTTTTTTTCTGGAAGAGACACAAAACTGACAAAGATCACTTTAAAACACCTTGCTAATAACGACAAACAAAAAGTGAAGAGTATAAGTAACATAATTAAAAAGATATTTTTCAAGTTTCTAGCATTTGTGGAATTGAAATGGTATCTCAGAAAATGGATAGAGTAAAAATCAAATGTGCTCTGGCAGTGAATAAAAAGCTCTTCGAAACTTCTCAAACCGCAGAGGAAATGAAATATAGTGAGAAAAACTAAAGAAAAAGATGAACAAACTCACTAAAAATAAACCGAGAAAAAGAAAGTACTAGAAATACACTTAGCCTTCCTGATGACTACTGGTGACAGGAAAACACCAGAACTTCAATTCACATTAACACTGTACTTGAACAATACATGATTAGGCACTTGCAGGACCTGTTTGAAAAAGACTGTAACAGCATACTGAAGTGTTCTGCGTACCGCAACATTATTATTATGCAGTCTAGCAGATTTTCCTTTTAATCTATGAATACCTAGATGGCACATTCAAAAAAAAAAAAAAGAGGAAACCTTAAATCAATTACGTGAAAGTAGAATGCTTTCATGATTTTACTTAAATTCTAAGATTTTCATTTTTAAGGAATGAGCTTGTCGCAAAGAACAAGAAGTTAAGCAGAGGGATATTATAGCGGAGCTAAAGTATGCAATACCCTGAAGGCAAAAAGACCCAATCAAACACAAAAAAATATTAACTTTCAGGAGAAGAGACAGAAAACCATTAAAGGATTCCAAAGACCAGCAGCACTTGGTCTGCCAGCATACAAGACTAATGATGCTTGAAGCAGCATTTTGGACAGACAGGAGGGGATTCCTGGTAGTCAAAGAAAAACTACAACATTAGAAGTGAGAAACAATTAAGCACTGCCTAAAAGTTTCAGTAGTTGGGTAGGAAAACTTTATGAAGTTCTATTTGAAAAAGGAACTGTGGAAAATAAAAGCAAACAGTTTAAGGATATGCTTTGTCTCTCAGCATATAAAGACATTTACCTAAGAGCATAACAAAAGCTCTGCCTCCGCTATCACAGAGAAAAGTCAATAAATAAAATCCAGAGCAGTTAATGCCATTTGGCTACATCAAATCTGTCCCCTTTTGTGTGCCTCACTGATAAAACTGCTAGTAGCTAAGGGCAAATAACGAAACAGATGACAAAAAGAGTACTGTATTTGCATCATTCTGCTCCCAGAGGCATTTCATCAACGTATGCTTTCACTGCTTTAGATACAGAGAAGATCTCTTCAGTTATTGACAGCATGAAAGGTTTAACACTTTTTACACTAGAGAGAAACACATTGTTCTTTATTCCAGAATTCAGGCTAAATACTAAAATGCTTCTTTGAAAGCATACTTCTGGTAATGAGGAATCTATGAATTAACTAACAAAAATACAGAGCAGTCTGAATGAAACTCACAGTAAAGTAAATGTTCTTGAAATCCATACCGAGTGATCAAGTTACTTACAGGTGTAGGCCTTGGAAAAAAGAAAAAACAAACAATGTAAGTAATAACCTGAAATTGATGTGGAGAATCTAGAAATAAGAGGGGTTACTCCAGATGGAGAAAACTACGTAACAGCTTTGCTGCAGGGTGCTACGCTGATGTTCACCACAGCTTATACAATGTTTTAATTTTGAATTACTGTGAAGCTATGTCNAGAATCTAGAAATAAGAGAGGTTACTCCAGATGGAGAAAACTACGTAACAGCTTTGCTGCAGGGTGCTACGCTGATGTTCACCACAGCTTATACAATGTTTTAATTTTGAATTACTGTGAAGCTATGTCTTAAAACAGAGCTTTCATAATTATTGTAAGGAAACTTTTGCTGTCCCAAGTTTTTCTCTTCATACAAACTGACATGGAAGATTACTGATTTAATAAGAAAAAATTATCTATAATCACATGTAGTGGGTAGACATCAATATGCAATTGACTGGGGAGTGGTGGAATGTACAATGAGGATAGATATTCTCCAAACAAACAGAAGAACTCATTTTCTTCAGCCAAAAATCTCGAGTATGTTGTATAGTGTATATTGTTGTATTTTCCTTGTTCTCTGTTCAAAAGGAGGTCCACATTCCAGAAAAGTGAGTCTAATGTAACTCAATATTTCATCCCAGGAACTGAATGACACTTAAAGAAATCTATACGTAGGTCTTTATTTTCTTTTCCTTACAAGTGAATTTGGTCCATAAAGACCTATGGTAGAAATATTTTAATACGTGGTTGCAGGTGACGCAACTTACCGAGTAATGGCAGTAAAGAGACCACGAATGCGTGCTCGATGCCGGGACACAAAGGCTTCTGTAAAAATCACCCCACGGTTTTCCTGGTCTAGCTGACCATGAATAATTCTACCCAAACGCCTGGATAATGCCTGTAAATAGAAGCCTGTAAATGACTGCTAAAATTGTGTATTAACGATGTTAAACAAAAATCAATAGAATAATCTGTATTCACAGATCAGCAAATTAGTTTTGCTAAGACACAAAATACTCAGAAACGAGGCTACAAGTGGAAATCATTATTTAAGTATATTGAGAATGTCTTATTACATGTAAGTTGATGCCACTATGGCCCACACTCCTTTTGGGGTGTTCGGGGATTCAGCTTTCCTAACAATGCGCTCTTCTATAAAATGTATGTGTATCTAATAACAAAACAAAACTTTGCAAAAGAACTAAGTATGGTTTGGACATGCACAATGAAAACTAAGACTTAAGCTTTGTATTAATTTTGTACAAAACAGTGGCAGAGGAATCCACTACCCATTTTTTCAAACAGTCAAGACAAAAATTAGCAACACTAAACAAAAAAGAAAGAGGTGCAAACAGATTATCAATGCGCATCCTTGCAAACTGAACTAAACCCAGGAAATACTGCCCAGGAAACAAAGAGAAACCATGTAATAATTTTCCTGTGGTAGAAACGTTTTTGTAGAAGCTGATCATGCAACAAAATATTAAGAGGAAATCTGTTCATAAATTGAGAGTCAACAAGGTTGTCTGTGGTACCCAATATGACTTTTCACCTAAAAGGTGCCATACGATTACCCTTTGAAAGAAGTATCTTCCAAATAAAATCCAACCTCGACTGAAAGTCAACAACGGTAAGAGAATTCTCCCTAATCCTTTTAAACTCTGCAATAGTCACTAACAAAGGCAAATAGTTTTTGTTGCTACTCTGAATGTCTGGCTTCAGTTTCTAGAAACAAAGGTATGTATTATCGTTTCTGAATAAACTGAATGCCATTGTATTTCTGCTTCCCGGATAGCTAATGAGACTGATGAAATTACCCCTACATCTTCTTTCTCATATTTCAAACAAAGACATTTTCAGATCTTCCACCAATCTAACCTGTTCCTAACATTCCTAATCCTAATCTGTTCCTAACAGTCATAAAGATTCTGAAGAAATTTTGCCCAGAAAGTGAAAAGGCAAACATCAATCTCAATCTGTGAATAGCTGTTACACTGCAACCTTTATGTATCTAATACTTTCCTGCTTAGAATGACAAGCAGCTCATCACAATTAAAGCCACAGATCTTGCAAAGATGACAAAAGAAGGTGAACATAATCAATTCTACATTTGCTAGGTTGGAGGCTTGCATCACCTGTACGAGGAAGTCTCCTGGAAGGTCATATGCCTTGCAGAGTTCTGATATTGTCACCTGGCCAGTTTCCTGTAGTTTATCATTTACTTCTTCTGCTAATTGATCCAGGTAACTCCTTATTAAAAAAAAAAAATTCCAACACATTAAGTGTGAAATTAAAGACCAATCTGTTATCCACACGCCGAGTTATTAATTGACTGTACCTCTTTCTGTTGCATCTTTGCAAAAATAAACTCAAAGTTATTTTAAATGAATAAAGGAGAACGATGTCAGTGACAATATGGTTTTTTTTTTAAAACCCTGCTAACCAGGTAGCTAGTATTAAAATTGTTCATTGATCTGTTTGTATGAAACTGTAAAAAAGCAGGAATAGGAAAACATAATATGTCAATGAGACTTAGAAAAGGGCTTTAATGCGCAAGACAGGTCTTAATTATTTCAAGAGACCCAGGAACGTGACATTCTTTGCCAAGAATAAATCCTGCAGCGCAATAAATAATAGAGACAAGTCCGTAAGAGTATTACTTCAGTGTTTGTTGTTGTACTGAATGCCATGAAATAACTTGCTCATGTATCCTAGGCTTGTGAGGTAAAGCAAGAGGTGGGAAAAAATGAGAAGGTTTGTCAACAGCTGAGGCAGACAGCAAAGCCATGGAGCAAGTGAGATATGGCTGCTGTACACAAAACAGAAGACACTGGGTAAGAAACGAAGCCTCTTAGGTACAGGATACTGGACAGAGACATTCAGTAAGGCCTTTGCTCCATGGATTCACTGGATGCTCGGCTGGGAGAGGCCTCACTTGCCATTTGGAAAAGAAGCAATGATCACCAAGCAGCCGTAGCAGTAGTTAAGAAAAATGTATTTAACTTCAGAAGCGACAAAGGCTGGCCATCACTTTTAGTCTGCAGTTAAAAAAAAACCAGAAGTGTGAATTATACATGTTGATCCTGAAAGTACTCACTCATTTATAAGCTGTCCCAGTACAAGCTGAATAGTCTTTTCAGATTTAACGATGTCGTTAGCTCTGTTTTCAATGTGCAGAAGGTCCACATTTATTATCTAAAAAAAACCCCAAACCCAACAAAACTTTTATCAGAACTTTAAATTGAAATTAATTCTCAAACACTGACATCTTATATTTACACATACCTATGTCTTCAGGAAAGCTGCTTTTATTTTTTTCTACTATTGCATAATCTGTGATTTGGAATAAAGCAGCAATCCTTTACAGGGGGAAAAAACCTCTCTTTGCAACTGTGACAAGGTTAAAAGAAACCTATATAATAAAAAATTCCAGGAAGCTATGAACAGAAAATACTAAATTGTTTTTCAGAAAGGTTTTCTTATCCTAAGTAATTTTACTCAAGCCAGAAGGGGAAATTAGTCACAGAGGAAGACTACTGGAGGATAAAGATTAGTGGAGAGAAGAGATTAATGAAGGAAGAGGGAAGATTCAAAGCAGCATGCAAAGTTAATTATGCATGATCCTGCAGCTTTACATTTAAATGGGAAACATATTTCTTTTCTGTTTGCTCTGCTTAGTTTACAAAGGAAGAGTTCAGAAAGAAAATCTGTATATTTCAGTGGTGATTTCAGAGGCCGTAGATTATCATTAAGCAAAGAGAAGCTTTCAATAAAGCAGTAAATGGATGGATTAAGTAATCTGCAGCTCTCCATAAAGTCTGTCCTTTTTAAAAAAATAACTTAGCTGGAGTATAATTGATGAACTCCGTATTTACAATATACGTGGTGAAGAAAAGAAAGTATATAGGTTTTTATTACTAAAAACTTACCTGTTGTAAGTCAACAATGTTTACTCGACCTTCAAAAAAAAGTACAAACATACTTTTAGTATATAAAACACGTTTGAACAGATTCAGAATATAGCATAGGCCATAGTGTACAAAATATTTCCAACTTTAGTTTTATACATTGTGAAATCACAGAAATCGCAGGTGGTCAGTGCAAGACATCCCATATTGTTCTACCCTACGGCCTTACTGACAATCCAATACAGAAGCTCCAGAAGTAAAAATCACTGTTCTAATTCCCTCACAATTGTTTTTTGCCTTGATGCTGATCTGGATTTGACCACTAGTCCATGAGTATCAAAACGGAGATTGCCAAAACGTTTTACCTTTCCATGATGCTACTAACAAAAGCCAGCGACTTTCAATTCAATTCAAGCTATTATACTGATACGATACACAATGACGTAACACAAACTCAGGCATACTTGTGGTAATGGTAAGAAAAGACTAATCTGTATGAAAATAACAAGGAAGTTAATTTCCCAAACATATGATGCCGTGAAATTCACCCGTAAATATAACTTAAAGTACAATATAGTCTTCTCATTAAAACCATTGACAAAAAGCAGTTTGAAGTGTATTTGCTTCCTTATATATCTAAGAGATCTTACAAAGCAGATTGGTCTTCATACTGTTAAAATAAAAGAGCGGTCAATGACAACTTAAAAATATTATTAGTGGTAATGATATGAAAAGAGAATGATTTTGAAATTCTGAGTCAAGGCCAAACATCTAGACCGGAGACTTAACTATAATAAAATAATACCAAATTTCCTTCAAAAGCGTTCTTAGTCCACTTTCACCTCAGAAATACTGCATGGGTGAAAATGAACCAAGCAACACATCTTGATATGCTTACCCAAAAACTTAATAAAGATCTGAAGTGAAAATAAAATAACACTAAGTGAAGTAGATCACGCATGTATAGATGAAGTAATAAGAAACAAGCTTACTTTGTTTGCAAGATGAAGGGTACTGAAGAAAACTTTCAAATTCTTTCTCTAGTCATCAAAATTAACTTCCAAATCCAGAGGAAGGAAGCAAATGTCACACTTACCACCACACACGTGAAGCTCATCCCGAATCTCCCTACTAATCTGTGCTGGAGTGACGTACTCTTTTCCATCAAGTGTGTGAACTACTTCCAACTGCTTTTCCGCAATCAGTTTAGTGACAATTTCTATACAGTTCCGTTCTGACAATCTATCAAGAGCATAAAGTAAAATCAGTTATTCTAAGTAAGTATTTGCTAAAATTATCTCCGAACTGATGTTTCAAAAACACTGAACACAGGAAATACAATTAAGATTACTCGTTGTTCTGCGCGAATGCTTTTTATGACAAAAAAAACTAATTTCAGGATCCTACTTGTCGCTCTCCAAATCGTTCACGCGGCTTCCCTTATGCGGGGCATCTCTCTCAAGCGACCTTTACTCTCCTCCCGAACAGCTGGCAGCAAAAGCTGTTAAGACTGCACCTGCCAGCAAACGGCCCTGCTTACAGAGCTTGCGTCTTCGATCCTTGCACTCTTTAACGTCACTTTGATTTTTTTTTTTTTTTTTTTGCTGGTTTAGCTGTTGCTTTGGGGTTTGCTTGGGTTTTTTTAACATACATAAATACAAACAAGTTCTGGGCAACAACCTCAACCGCTCTGCACCATCTAAGGAAAACGCAGAGCACCGGAGCCGTGACGATGCTCAGCACCTTGAACTTACCGGTCATTACATTACGTGCCCACGCAGCTTCGGGGGCCTCAGAAGCCCCTTCGGGGCTCACAAGCACTGGCACAGCAGCGCCAGCGCCAAGCGAAGGGGACTGCAGAGGGGCAGTGCCGGGGCCAAACCTCCGAGGCCCCGCCGCGTGTCAGGACCGGGGGCCGCGGGGGCACAGGGGAGGAGGGCAGCGCCGCCGGCGCGGGGAAGGGGCGGCCGCCGGCGACGTGCTCCGGAGGCCGCAGCGGGTACCGGAGCCGCCCTGCTCACCTGTGGGCCACCTCAGCAAACTGCGCCCGCTGGAAATCGGCCGCCAGGCGCCGAATCTCCTCCCAGGCGGCCGCCATCGCCGCCTCGCCGCTACACGTCAGCCCCGCCGGGCGGGCTACGGGCAGCGAGCGGGGACAAACCTCCCAGCTGCGCCCGCCGGCCGCAGCGCCACCTGTGGGGTGGGAGCCGCCTCTGCCATCGTCGTTCTTAAAAACAAACAAACACACAAACCAACCACAAGAAAAAACAACAACAACAAAAAAGCAGTGTACCCAGCCGGGCCTGACTCCAGCCGCTGGAGCCAGGCGGGTGTAGCCACGAGGGCAGAGGAAACCGTGCCGTGAGCAGTGAGGCTGTCCCGAGCGCAGGGCTGGGCAGCGTGCTTCACCCGCTGCAGTCAGCGTGAGGGTGGCCTCGCTGACAGGGCGAGGGCTAAAACTTGGTCTGAGATGCAAGCTGAGCTTTCGGCATGTTTGCAAAAAGATGGGCAATATTAGAAGCTGACATTAGTATTGAAATGAAACTTTGTCGGGCTAGAAGTGGGGCGGGAGATACACAGACTCACACACAATCACAGAATGGCAGGGG